>BSUD01000005.1:84648458-84669979 GCA_033239045.1 Fagopyrum esculentum | reverse complement strand
GGAGAAAACCCTTCGATCTAGATCCAAGAACATCCGAAAAGAGAAAGAGATGGCCGGTAGAAATCTTCAAGCTGAGTTGGATGAAGCCTTAGAACAAATAAGGCTAAGAGATGAGCTCTTGGAGGAAGAAAGGAGACTTGCCAATGAGAGGCAAGAGGAAACTAGGAGGGAGATTGAAGAGATTAGGCAAGCCCTTGTTCAAGGAGAGCTTAATCGCCGACAACCTCCACCTCCTCCACCACAACCGCAGCCGGCGGCCAATGTTAGGGTTGTTCCCATTGCTATTGAGGAGCCACAAACCCTAGGGAGACGTATGGATCCGGCACAAAGAGCACACCGACCGGGTGTGAATCTAGGGGATCCCGCAACCCACAACTATGAGCTCCGCCCTCAAGTTCTACAAATGATCCGGCATAATCAGTTTGGAGGGATGGAAGGAGAGTCTCCTCACCAACATTTGATGAACTACGAGATTTTGATGGAGACTCTTAGGCCGCCAAGATTGGAGAGCAACAACCATAAGCTTAGGGCTTTTTCCTTCTCTCTTAAGGATAAAGCCTTGGCTTGGTATCAATCTATTCCACAAGGACGAGTTGGTACTTGGGAGGAGATGACAACCGAGTTCTTGACCAAGTTCTTCCCACCTTCCAAGACCACCGAATTAAGAGGGAAGATCAATGCCTTTGTGATGAGGGATAGAGAAAGTTTGTTCAAGTCTTGGGAGAGATTTAAAGACCTTCTCCTAGATTGTCCACACCATGGCATACCGAAAATTGAGCTATTGGAGATCTATTTCAAGGGACTTGATGAAGATAGCCAATTCAAGCTTCAATCTCTTTCCGGTGGGACATTTATGGAGAAACATGTAGATGATGCTTGGGAGTTTGTGGAGAAGCAAGCTCTAGTGATTGAGAAGTACTCTCATAGGAAGAGTGAAGGAAGGAAGGCGGGAGCATATGAGGTGAGCGAAGTCACCATGAGCAATTTCAAGCTTGACGCCATCAACAACGAGTTGAAATCCTTGAGAGAGTTGTGTACTACAACCTTGAAGAGCCAAGCAACTCCTCAAGTGCTTCCACAAGCTAACTTGTCTTCCAAGGAGGAAGATGTGAATTATATGGGATGGGGCAACTTCAACAATTACCAAGGCCCAAGGAGTTTCAACAACAACCGGCAATTTAACAATTACCGGCCTAACCACAACCATCCCGGATTTTCTTACTCTAATCCGGATGGAGCCTTGAACCCTCCCGCCTCCACAAGCTCAACTCCACCACCGAGAGCTTCACAAGAACCTCTACCCGGATTTGCTCAACCTCCCAAAGATAGAACCGAAGTAATGTTTGAGCAATTGCTTGGAAGGTTGAGTGGTCTTGAGAACACCGTAACTTCAATCTCTAAGGCTCAAAAGGTCTTGGAAGCACAAGTCTTCCAAAAGGCGGGTGAAGCACATAGAGATCCGGGAAAGCTTCCCGGAAGAACCGAAAACAACCCAAGGGGCCAAGTGTTGGCTATCACAACAAGGAGTGGGTTGAGTATGAAGGATCCTTTGCCCAAGGACCAAGCTAAGGGAAAGCAAGTAGTGGTAGAAGAGGGAAGAAAGCAAGAAGATGGAGGCAAGAGCAAGGATGTAGAGCCAACCTATGTGGCATCGCCTCCATACAAGCCACCACTACCATTCCCACAATCAAGAGCAAGAGCTCGTTTAGACAATCATTTTGGTAAGTTCCTTGAACTAATGTCCAAATTACATATTAACATTCCGTTCATGGATGCCATCTTAGGAATGCCGGCGTATGGCAAGTTTTTGAAAGAAATACTCTCCAACAAAAGGAAGTTGGAGGAGTATGGGGAGATAAGGATGACCAAGAGATCCTCGGAGTTGATCCAAACGATGAAGGAGGAAATGCCTCCCAAGCTAAGAGATCCGGGCTCTTTTTGCGTTCCAATTGGAGTAGGAGACGTGAAGTACGAGGCCCTTTGTGATCTTGGGGCGAGTGTAAGCATCATACCGCTTGCACTTTGCAACAAGGTCGGGCTAGGAGAGCCAAAGCCGGTCAAGATGACCCTCTATATGGCGGACCGTTCTATCACTCATCCGGTTGGGATTCTAGAGGACATTCCGGTGCAGCTAGGAGGATTCTACGTGCCTATTGATTTTGTAGTATTGGACATTCCGGCAGATTATCCGGTTCCTATCATCTTAGGAAGACCTTTCCTAGCCACTTCCGGATGCTTAGTGGATTGCAAGAACGGAACTCTCTCCTTCAACATTGGAGAAGAAAACATCAAGTTCAAGTTGTCCACCATGATGAAAGGGCCAACCCTTGATGAAGATGTCTTCAACATAATCGAGCAAGAGGAATCTAGAGAAGTTGTGAGCTCGATCTTGATCAAGGATCCCTTGGAAAAGGTTCTTACCTTAAGCATGACGGAGGAAGATGATGAGGAGGCTTGCAATGAAGAGATCAAAGCCTTGGATGCATTGGAAGAGGAGCCAAGAGTTGGATTTGAAAGCCAAGAAGAGGTGTTGAACAGCTGCAAGTTCCACGGTCGAGATTTACAAACCACGGCCGTCAAACTTTTTGGACAACTCCGAGAAGCAAGCTTGGCAAGAACCACGGCCGTGGAAGATGAGCAACCCGTGTTTCCAACCGTGGTTTTCCCTGAATCAGCTCTTGATGATGATCAAGCTTCTAGGAGCCATGGGGAGTCTTCCTTTGCTTTGGATTCATCTCATCCAACCTTATTTGGATCATCTTCAACCGATGAAGGTCCTCCCTCACTTGAACTTAGACCCCTTCCCTCTCATTTAAAGTATGCATTTCTTGGTGATAATTCTACATATCCGGTGATTATTAATGCATGCTTGAGTGATGATGAACTTACTAAGTTGTTGCATGAACTAAGATTGCATAGGAAAGCCATTGGTTATACTATCGATGATTTGGTTGGCATTAAGCCTTCTTTGTGCATGCATAAGATAATGATGGAAGATAATCACAAACCCTCTATTGAACATCAAAGAAGATTAAATCCCATAATGAAAGAGGTGGTCAAAAAGGAAATCATTAAGTTGCTAGATGCGGGAATTATCTACCCTATCTCGGATAGTAAGTGGGTTAGCCCCGTTCATGTAGTTCCTAAAAAGGGTGGGATGACAGTAGTAACCAATGAGAACAATGAACTAATACCGACTAGGACGGTTACGGGGTGGAGGATGTGCATTGATTATAGGAAATTAAACATGGCCTCTAGGAAAGATCACTTCCCTCTCCCCTTCATTGACCAAATGCTAGAAAGATTAGCTCAACACTGTCATTTTTGCTATCTAGATGGCTATAGCGGATTCTTCCAAATCCCTATCCACCCCGATGACCAAGAGAAAACAACTTTTACATGTCCATGGGGTACTTTTGCATATAGGAGAATGCCATTTGGGCTGTGTAATGCACCCGCCACCTTCCAAAGGTGTATGATGGCTATCTTTTCGGAATACATAGAAAATATCATGGAAGTGTTCATGGATGATTTCTCTGTTTATGGTTCTTCTTTCGATGATTGCTTGGCTAACTTATCACTAGTGTTGCAAAGATGTGAGGAGACAAATCTTGTCTTAAATTGGGAAAAATGCCACTTCATGGTAAGTGAAGGGATTGTGTTAGGACACTTGGTGTCTAACCGTGGCATTGAGGTTGATAGGGCTAAGATCGAAACGATAGAGAAGTTGCCACCACCTACCTCGGTGAAGGGGGTAAGGAGTTTCTTAGGGCATGCCGGTTTTTACCGGAGGTTTATCCAAGATTTCTCTAAAATTTCTAAGCCTCTCACTAACCTACTAATGAAGGATGTTGAATTTGTCTTTTCCAAGGATTGTCTTGAAGCTTTTTGTAGGTTGAAGAATGCCTTGATCTCCGCACCTATCATGCAACCTCCGGATTGGAGTCTACCATTTGAGATCATGTGTGATGCGAGCGATGTGGCCGTTGGGGCCGTTTTAGGGCAAAGGAAAGAAGGGCGTACTCATGCTATTTACTATGCTAGCAAGACGCTAGATGATGCCCAACTCATTTATGCTACTACCGAGAAGGAGTTGTTAGCGGTGGTGTATGCATTTGAGAAGTTCCGCTCATACCTTGTTGGAGCGAAGGTCATAGTTTATACGGATCATGCGGCGATCCGTTATCTACTTACAAAGAAGGATGCCAAACCAAGGTTGATTCGGTGGATCCTTCTTCTTCAAGAGTTTGATTTGGAGATACGAGATAAGAAAGGATCCGAGAACTCCGTGGCGGATCACCTTAGTAGACTCCCACCATTGGAGCTTGGGAAAGACAACATCCCGATAGATGATTCATTCCGGGATGAACAATTGCAAATGGTGGAGGAATGCTTGTTCCAAGTGGCTAGAGGAAGTGAGCCATGGTACGCCGACATCGTGAACTACTTAGTGTGTGAGGAAGTGCCTCCCGGATTTACATATGCACAAAGGAAGAATTTCTTCAACGATGTAAGGCATTACTATTGGAGTGATCCACTTCTATTTAAGAGAGGCCCGGATGGGGTGCTTAGAAGATGCATACTGGAAGATGAAGTGGAAAGTTTGATCCGGCATTGTCACTCCTTACCATGTGGAGGCCATGCTAGCTCACACAAAACGTGTGCAAAGGTATTGCAATCCGGTTTTTATTGGCCTAACTTGTTTAGAGATGTGCAAGGTTTTGTAGCGGCATGCGATGCTTTCCAAAGGACGGGCAACATCTCAAGGAGGAATGAAATGCCCTTGAACAACATCCAAGAAGTTGAAATATTTGATGTGTGGGGTGTGGATTTCATGGGACCATTCCCTTCCTCATGTGGCAATCTCTACATCCTATTGGCGGTGGACTATGTGTCAAGATGGGTGGAGGCAATCGCCTCTCCTACAAATGATGCCAAAGTGGTGGTGCAGTTCTTCAACCGGGTGATCTTCCCTAGGTTTGGAACACCAAGGGTGATCATTAGTGATGGAGGGAAGCACTTCACAAATAGAAATTATGGAGCACTTTTGGCTAAGTATGGGGTAACTCATAAGGTGGCAACACCTTACCATCCCCAAACTAGTGGCCAAATGGAGATCTCCAACCGAGAGATCAAGGCCATCCTTGAGAAGACGGTGTCTAGAACTAGAAAGGATTGGGCTATGAAGCTCAATGACGCATTGTGGGCATATAGAACCGCTTTCAAGACACCAATTGGAACCACTCCTTACAAGTTAGTCTATGGCAAGTCTTGCCATCTTCCGGTGGAAATGGAGCATAGAGCTTATTGGGCCATTAAGTGGCTAAATTTTGACCTCAAGGAGGCGGGAGAAAAGAGGTTGCTTGATATTAACGCCCTTGAGGAGCTCCGGTTGGAAGCCTATGAGAATGCCCGGATCTACAAGGAGAGAACCAAAAGGTGGCATGACAAGAGGATCATTCCCAAGGAGTTGAGTGAAGGAGATCTCGTCCTTCTCTTCAACTCAAGGCTAAGGCTCTTTCCCGGCAAGCTCAAATCAAGATGGACCGGTCCATATGTGGTGAAGAAGATCTTTCCCCATGGAGCTATTGAGATAGGAGGGGAGAATTGTGGAAATTTCAAAGTGAATGGGCATCACTTGAAGAAGTATATTCCGGGAGCCCCGGTAGACATGATTGCCCCGCTTCACCTTGAATAGACGCTCCCGAGTTTGGTCAAGCTAATGACCTTAAAGAAGCGCTTGGTGGGAGGCAACCCATTGGTAACATTTTTCCCTTTTCATTTTTCATTTTTGCTTGGATTTTTCTGTTTTTGTGTGCTTTACGTGTTTTGTATTTTGTGTGTGTGCTAGAAGCATTAGTGGCATTGGAAGCCTTTCTTGGCAATGAAAATGATGATGATGAAACCCTCACCAATTATGGGTGGAGCGGACGCGGAACATGGACGGCTAGCGGTGCCTAGCGCGGGTTCCGAAGCTTTTAAGGATGCTTAGAGCTCTCTACCATGGTTGAAAGGATCATCCAACATCAATTCACTTGAGAATTCCCAAATACCATAGCAAACAATTTTACATTGTGAGAACCTTCTTTCACTCTCTCTACTTCATTTACACATTGGGGACAATGTGTTTCTAAGTATGGGGTGGGGTTTGCATGATCCTTTGCATGATGAGCATCTAGGATAGTTTAAAATCTTTACATGTCTTGCATTGTACATACTCAAAACAAAAATTCCATAAAAAATCAGAAAATTTAAAAATTTTTGTGCTTTCTAGGCTTGGATATGATCCTAATGATGAAACGTGTCTTGTGATTGGCTATGGATGGCCTTATGTGTTGAATTGATAAATGCATATGTGGACTTGAATCACTTCTCTTAAATTCTATGAATGACTTGTGATCATGATGGTTGCCTAGAATGGATTGAATATTGAAAGTCGAAATTACATGATAGTTCTTGCATACCATCTAGGAATGAATGAGGCATTTCATCTTTCGCTACTTCTCATCTTGATCATGATTGCTTGAGCACCTCAATTGATATAAAATCGACCTCCTTTAAACCCATTCGGGAATAGGAGCATGCTAGTGTGTTGAAATGTGTGAAAAGCAAGTGCGGGGTGAAGATGTAATGAAAAGAATGTCGTGAATGAAATGCTGAAATTATTGTGGAAGTGTAGCCAAAATATAGGTTTGGGGGCGTTGGTTTAAATGACAAGTAACTCGGTACACTTCACATAATCGGGTGTTGGTGCCTTGCCAAAATCAAATGAACCCAATAGCCCTAACGAGCTTTGGTATGTGTGCCCGGTGTGGATGTACCTCGAAAAAGAGAAAAAGCCCGAGGATGGCTAATCACCGAGGTTTCGGCTATTGTACACCAATGCCATTGTCTCAAAAATGAGTTAAAGAAAAAAAGAAAAAAAGAAAGCAAGATAGGGAAAAATATACACTTGGGGGAAGTTGATCGAGGACAAGGATGTGGAGTTAGTTCCATTCCCGGATTAGCATCACATAACCTAGAGAATTCCCCACCCAATTGCAACGTTTCTTGGCCTTTTATGTCACAAGCCCTTATGACCTACTTGCATGTTTGTAAGACTTAGTAATCTAGATTGGATAGACTCTTGATCTTCTTGACCTCTTCATCCTCACATTTCATGCATGATTTGAGTTAAGTACAATTGTCTTTCCATGTTTTTCTTGTTTGATACATAATTGCTTATCAAATTGCCATTGATCATGACTATGAAGGTGATCCAATAGTAGAAGCACAAAAACCCAAAAAGATTTTGCCATTTTTCTGCATACATAAATCATGTCATCTCTTAGTCTATAGTTGGGGATTTGCTCGGGGACGAGCAAACCTTAAGTATGGGGTATTTTGATAACACGATTTATAACATAGTTTTAGGTGTACATTTAGATAGAATTCTCGCTCATTCATGCATGATCTAGCATTAGTCCAAGACGTTTTGCACCCAATTCACGTATTTTGTCGAGATAGACGTCTACACGGACTTGTGCTCGTTTTGTAGGTATTTCGGGAAGTTTAGGAGCTTAAATGATGCGTTTGAGGATCGTTCATTTAGATGACACACTCCCGGACGCATTAGGACACAATCCAAGGGCTGAGGAGGACTCATGGAGCCTTACCAACACTAACCATGCACCAAATCACAGCTTAATGATCCAAGGCGAAGTTTCTGCATAAAATCACGGTTCTCTGACGAACCACGGCCGTGGAAATGACCGTGGATTTTGCCAGATTCTCGTGACAGCTGTGCCACGACTCTCATGGCCAGCTCATGCAAGATTTGTTATAAAAGTGGTCCTTCATGGGTTGTTAGAGGCAGTTGGGGTAGTTTGGGAGCAGCTCATCCATTATCCATTTCTCTCTAACAAATATATTCTCCAAAGAAGAAGATTTTTCTAGGAAGAAAAGTGTCAAAGAGAAGAAGAAGGGATCCATTGAAGAGGAGGGAAGAACACACACCATAGCTTTCTTGTATTTCGGATTCTATTTCTAGAGTTTTGTGAACCCTTGAACCTTCTTTTGGAAGGGTTGTAAGTTGCTCTAATCCTATTTTCAGATTGGTTTGTTTTTGAAGTTCATTTGTTCATCTCTTTTCTTTCATTATCTTGCAATGAATGTTATGATTTTATGTTTGTTTGTTTCGATTTCCATTATGAATGTTGTAGGCTAAATTGATGTGGTTCTAGGGTAAGGAAAGGATGGTTATGGCTAGAGCTATGATAGGACGGACTTAGATTTACCTTTGGATGACTTTTGCTTATGAACGTAGTTGCTGTTAGAAATCACGGGTAGTTCTTGTCGAACCACGGCCGTGGTTTAGGTAGAACAAACCGTGATTTTCCCTGGTTCGAAGGATCTTGCCTTAGATCTATAAAATGTTGAAACCCTAGGTGTTTGTTGAGTTTAACCTACCCTAGGGTGACCTAGTGTAGTGACTAAGCGTTAGGAGAGACTTACCCGGTAATCCTTACTCTTAGAATCTAAAAATAGCAAACCTTGGGTAGTGGTGAGCCTAATAAGCCGCCATTGGATTAGATGTGCTAGGATAGTTGCTTAGGACTTCCCTTTCCAAGACTTACCCGGTAAGGATAGGTTAGATCCCTAATTAACAAATCCGGTTTGTGTAGAATTCCTATCCTTAGGTTCTTAGAGACTTACCCGGTAATGAGACCTTAGGTGTGGACTAGTTGGACCATGAGACCTACCCGGTAATTGATCCCAATTTAGAAACACTTAATCCCAACATATCATAGTGAATCCAAAGAATGAATAGATAACTTGAGTTCTATGCCATAACCGGAATTTCCGACCCCTAGAATCCGTCTTTTCTTTCCTTGATCATTATCTTGTTTAGTTGTCCATTTGTGCTTATTTTTAGTTAGTTTGATTGTTTACTTTGCATGAATTGTGATCTTTGATTGATCACCAAAAACCAACCAAAAACAATTGAGATTTTCATTTCTTTATTTCTTTCTTTTCCCTAGACTTAGATCTTTGCTAAACTCAATCACAACTTGAATCAATTTCACCTTAGTCTTTGTGTTCGACCTCGGAATACTATCCATACTAAAAACGACCCGTACACTGCGGGTGCGCTAGAAGTTAGGATAAATATAACGAGTATAAATTTAAGGCTTATTGCGTGCAAACTTTTTAGCGTAACATTAATCATGTATAATCCAATTTAAACCACCAAGTCAATCAATAAGCTCGAGGTCTCAAGGGCTTTTCAAGAGAAGGGTCAAGAAACGTGTGAGGGTGGGACGTATATAGGGAATGTGGTGCTAGAATCCGGGAAAAGGATCTTCACTTTACTTGCTTTTGAACATCAATATCTTCCACCAATAAGCTTTGCTTATTTTACTTTTTTACTTTTTGGGATGCATGGACAGAGGTGCACAATAACCGAAGCCTAGGATATCAGCAATCATCAATTTCTCGAGATGCCTCAAACCCTTGATGCACATACCATGACCCGTTAGGAATATCGCTCAATCCGACTTTGGCAATACACAAACACCCGACTATGTGAATGGTGCCGAGTTACTTATCATCATGATTGACTTCCCTAAACCTATTTGTTTCTTTCTAACTTCTAGCCAATATCTCATCTTTTCTTTCACTTGCTTTTTACTTTTGCTTGCTTCCAAATTCCCGGATAGGTAAAGGGAGGCAAATATGTATTTGAGGGGCTAAGCATGATCAAGAAGAAGAAGAGAAGAGAATGAATTGCCTTAATCATCCCAGGAAGAAAGTGAGTGAACTCATCATGTGGTGTCAACCTTCAAATTCAACATAATTTGGATAAAAACAAAGTATTAAACATGCCACCAATTTCAAACAAAGCAAATTCCAACTTAAACATATCATAAAACGTTTCAAGCATATAAGGATTTCAAAACCAATCTGCAAAAAAAATCTTCACTGAGGTCATATCCAGATAGGAAGCACAAAATCGTTTCGAAAACTGTTTCAGTTAAACCACCTCGGTCGAGATGTTCTAAGTCAACCGAGGTGCTGCACCTCGATTGGTCAGAGTCACTTCGGTAGAGGTCATAAAAAAAATTTTCTAAACCAGTTTTTGACGTTTTTCTCAATCAGATAACATGTATGCATGCATGTAGTCTCAGATAAACACATAAAGCAAGATAAAACAGTAATATCCGATAGTCATACGAGCATACACATAATGTCAAATCATACATCCAAATACCCCATACTTAGGACACATTGTCCCAATGGGTCAAAATAAGTCTGAAAGAAATGTACTCACCGGACATAAGCTGAGCTGCATAATAAATAAATAAAAGAAATCCCTGCAAGCTCTAGTCTTGATCTGCTGGTGGTGGTAGTGTACTGGAACTGTATCTCCAACATCCGGTGCTGGTAGTGTTGGCTCTCCCTCATCTCCAACATATCTAAGGACAAAGCGGTGTAAGAGTCGATCATCTGATCCGTCAGCTCGTATATCCATCGATGAGCTACGGGATCCCGCTATCTGCGGACTCTACGCCTGACAGGACGTGATGGTGGTGCAGTTGCCTCCTCCTCAGTCTCCTCGTTGTCCAGATCGACATCTGGTACGCTGGGATCGTTTGTGTCTGTCCCTGTATCCATGGCAGTACCGCCATCCTCCTCCTCATCCTCATCAGCCTCCTCCTGTGCCTGTGCTACTGCATCTCTAGCGTCCTCAATGTACGGAGTCCATGTAGTTGACCAATACTGAGGGTCGTAAACCGAAAATTGAGACGACCACCTAATACCCTGAGGGGAAGTCTGCTCCCAAGGCATCGCCACGTATGGCGTAGTAAGTCTATGAGGATCCAAATCCTCCTGGTGATCATCTCCTCCAGCCCTAGCGCCTTGGCAGCCGCCACTAGTGTACAAGCACTCAGATCCAACCCCATCTCAGTAGCTAAATGAGTCACTAAACCTCCACAACAGATGTCCCCCCTCACCTTGGCCTTGATCTTGTGCAGATCCTCAGCCAACATAGTACCGAAATTAGGCACGCCCCCAGTCACCATGCAAAATAAACTCAAAAGCTCCCCCTGTCTCACCTTCTAGGGCGTCTTAGTATGCGCCAGAAGTGTCTCACTGAATATCCTGTGGGCGAGTCTGAAGGCGAGGTGGAAGATGATCCGCTCCCTGGAGTCTCCAGGTCTCCACCTGTCAGCATGCTCAACTACGTGAGTTATCTGTCCCCAAAACTGGCGAGCTACAGCTCGAGAGGGGAAATCAGTAACTGTCGGGGTCGGGAAGCTAAAGATGTCTCTCCAGTGATCTATCGGTCCTAGATAATTCCGGTTCAGTAACCGGTACTTGATGGCTTGCTCTGTAGGCAGGTGAGTCACAGAGCTCACAAACTCTAGTGTGGGCTCGAGGTAGGCTGGAGCTCTGATCTCCATGAACTTCTCCAGCCCGACCATCGAGACCATCCGTCTCAGATCATCTACAACGTCCAAACAATCAAAAGCAAGAATGTCCAAAAAATGCGGCGCAATCACTTGATGTGTACAAATGCGGGCGTAGTCGACCTGGTGAAGTTCGTGGATCACCGGTATAGAAGGTCGAGATGAAGAAGAAGAAGGGGAAGATCTATCCCTCAGGACAAGCTGTTTGTCAGATCTAGAACTCATTCTGTCAGATCACCTCGGTTGCCTTGATAATTCTCAAGAACACCTCGGTCGAGGCGCAGGTCGACTGGACCGAGGTCAGGGGCTGCTCGATTTTAACTCTCAGAAATCAAGTTATTTTCCCCCAATATCACTACCAATTGTTCCTATGGGTACTTAAGCCTTTTTCAACAAGAATGATTGGCAACCAAAGCCAATTTCTTCCAAAATCAGTAAAAGATGAGAAGTTAGGGTTTTCGGTTTTATTACCCCAGATTCGGTCGATTCGAGGTGTTTTTGTTGCGGTTTCTTGCTTGCAATCCGTTCCTCTAGTCTTTCCTTGCAGAATGGGAGCAAGAATCATCGAAAACGAGTGAGAATTGAAGAAGCGAGGTGAGATCAGTGCCGCGGTCGAGAAGGTGAGGGAGGGAAGAGAGAGAAACCGTTCCCCCTTTATACCCCTCACTGAATCTGATGTCACCTCGGTCGAGATGGTCCCGACTGGACCGTGGTGGATTGACCGAGGTGAGTTTATGTAAGCCCTAGTCGCCACGGTTGCTCAAGAATCATCTCGGTCGAGGTCTTGTGACGGCAACAGAGATGTGTCTCAGTCAACTCCGTCTTCTCGATTTCTCAAACTTCTATCCTTCTAGTGTTGCTCCTGGGTTATATTCCTTCCTTAGAAAGTACCTGGTTCTTGTCTAGGACACCAAAAACAAAGCAAAGCAAAACAAAAAGCAAACTATCTTAAGCTAGACTAGAAAAAGGGAAAGAAAGCAATACCTTGGGTTGCCTCCCAAGAAGCGCTTGGTTAAGGTCGCTAGCTGGACCGTACGGTATCCTTAAACATGGTATAGTGGTGCAATATCCTCGACCTGGACTTCCGGTTTGTATTTCTTAAGTCTATGACCATTGACTTTGAAGCTTCCACTTGTTTCTCCCCACATTTCGACTGCACCATAAGGGAAAACATGTTTCACAACGTAAGATCCTGTCCATCTAAATTTTAACTTAACTGGAAAGAGGCAAAGGCGGGAGTTGAAGAGTAGAACTGAGTCTCCTTCTTTGAACTCCTTAGGAATGATACGCTTGTCATGCCATTTCTTTGTCATTTCCTTGTAGATCTTGGCATTCTCGTAAGCGTTCAAACGCAGCTCTTCCAGCTCATTGATGTCCAATAGCCACTTCTCACCGGCTTCCTTGATATCGAAGTTCAACCATTTGATCGCCCAATACGCTTTGTGTTCTAGCTCAACGGGCAAATGGCAAGACTTTCCATATACAAGATTATAGGGGGTGGTACCTATTGGAGTCTTGAATGCGGTCCTATAGGCCCAAAGAGCGTCGTCCAACTTCATGGACCAATCCTTCCTCGTCCTAGAGACGGTCTTCTCCAAGATTGCTTTGATTTCTCTATTCGAGATCTCGACATGTCCACTAATTTGAGGGTGATAAGGGCTTGCTACCTAGTGGGTTACCCCATACTTCGATAATAGTGCTTTAAACTTCCGGTTGATGTAATGTGTCCCTTCATCGCTGATAATGATGTGTGGAGTCCCAAAACGTGGAAAGATAGTTCTATTAAAGAACTTCACAACCACCATGGCGTCATTAGTGGGAGAGGCTTTGGCTTCCACCCATCTAGAGACGTAGTCGAGAGCTAGGAGAATGTAGACGTTTCCTCCGGATGAAGGGAAAGTTCCCATGAAATCAACTCCCCATACATCAAAGATCTCAACCTCCTGTATGTTATTGAGTGGCATCTCGTTACTCCTAGATAAGTTCCCTGTTCTTTGGCATGCATCACGAGAAATAACAAACGTTTGCACATCCTTAAATAAGGTAGGCCAAAATAAACCAGAACGTAATACTTTGGTGCACGTTTTGTGAGCGCTAGCATGCCCTCCACAAGGTAGCGAGTGGCAATGCCGTATGACACTAGTAACTTCATCTTCCGGAATGCATCTTCGAACCATCCCGTCCGGACCTCTCTTAAATAGTAGAGGTTCATCCCAATAGTAATGGCGTACATCCTTAAAGAATTTCTTCCTTTGAGCGTACGTTAGTCCGGGTGGTATTTCCTGGCAAACAAGATAATTAACAATGTCATCATACCAAGGCCCTTTATTATCAGAAGTTTGTTGGAGAAGGTGTTCCACCAACTGTGGATGAATTTCAGAAAGGGGAGTAAGAAGTTTGTTATTCTTAGTTGACATCATCTTGCTTTCGACCTCGGTCGAGGCCCGGAGAGGGTGACTGAGATGTTCTTCAGTCAAGAACACCTCGCTTGGTCCAGAAAGTGCCTCGGTCGAGGTACTTCAACTGGGACCGAAACTGGAGATTTTCTTCTCCTGGATTAGCTTTTCAATTTTAGCTCGTGGATCTTCATCTAGTGCCTTTAAGCTCCGTATATCTGCATCACAAGAAGCATCTATACCTTCCTCGATTAAGCTAAAACTAATAACTCTCTCAAGTGGATCATTAATAAGGATAGAGCTCACCGATTCTCTTGATTCTTCTTCATCATAGATGTTGAAGATATCATCTCCCAGCGGCTCTCCTTTCATTACCGCAAGCAATGCAAACTCAACTTGATCACCGCCAATGTTAAATTCTAACTTGGCGTTCTTACAATCCACATTGCAACCCGAAGTTGCTAGAAATGGTCTCCCGGGAATGATAGGAACGGGATAATCTATGGGAATGTCAAGCACAACAAAGTCTATAGGTAAATAGAAGTTACCTAACTTAACCGGAACGTCTTCCAAAATGCCCACGGGATGGGTAATGGAGCGGTCCGCCATGTATAACCTTATCTTCACCGGCTTGGGCTCTCCAAGTCCGATCCTCACACATAGCTCCAGCGGGATGATGCTCACGCTGGCTCCTAGATCACACAACGCCTCACAAGTGACATCCCCAACTTGAATGGGAATGCAAAACGAGCCGTGATCTCTCAACTTGGGTGGCATCTTCTCCTTCATGAATTGAATGAGCTCCGAGGATTTAGATGTCATCCTTACTTCACCAAAGCCTTCCAACTTCCTCTTACTTGATAGAATTCCTTTTAAGAACTTCCCATAGGCGGGCATCCCTAGAATAGCATCAAGGAAAGAGATATTAATATGTAGTTTATTCATCAAGTCAAGGAACTTACCAAAATGTTTGTTTAGATGTGCTCTGGCCCTTGAGTGGGGGGAATGGAAGAGGTGGTTTATATGCAGGAGGTGGGACATGAACTTCAGTTTTGTCCGACGCTCTCTGAGGCTCCACCTCGGTTGGTACCTCGGCCGAAGTGTTCTTCGTCTGTACCTGGACCGAGGTGTTCTTCACTGGCATCGACCGAGGCACTGGATCTGCAGTTTTCAATCCACTTTTCGTCGTTATTGCCATGATATGTCCTTTAGGGTTGCTCTCTGTCCTTGCTGGAAGCTTCCCTGGATCTCTTGACGCTTCATTCGCCTTATTAAAGAATTGTTGTTCTAAGGCTTTTTGTGCCTTCGAAAATGAAGTCATGGACGTCTCCATAGCATTGAGCTTGATCAAGATAGCCTCCAGCACTGCATCTTTCTTCTCTGGCTAGGACGAGCTTGATCCAGGCTCTTGGCTCTTCAATGGAGTAGAAGAAGAAAAAGAAGAGAGGAAAGGATTATAAGAGTTGTTCGAATTGGAGTTACAATAAGAGTTACCCGAATTTTGATTGTTTGGCCTCAATTATTGTTGTTGGATCCTCTATTGTTGTTGTAGTTGTTGTTCCGGGAACCGTTGTTGTTCCGGTAACCATTGTTGTTCCTTGAGCCTTGATATCCTTCCTCTTCTTTCTTGGTGTGAGCAACCAAAAGTTCCTTCAATTGCTTCACATCATTCTTGAGGGAGGTAAGTTGATTATCATTTGATGGAGGTTCTTAGAAATTAACTCTCTTAACTCCATTTTTAGCTCCTTGGTGTGAGTACTTCTCCATGTGCAAAGCTTGTTTTTCAATGAATTCCCAAGCTTCATCAATCGGCATGTCCATGAATGTGCCGGCGGATAGTAGTTGAAGGCTGAATTGAGTAGCTCCATCCAATCCCTTGAAGTAAATCTCCAACAACTCTATCTTTGGAATCCCATGATATGGGCAATCCAAAAGAACGTCTTTAAATCTCTCCCATGATTTGGACAAACTCTCCTTGTCCTTCATGATGAATGCGTTGATCTTCCCTCTCATTTCGGAAGTTTTTGAGGGGGAAAAAAATTCGTCAAGAATTCCGTCGTCATCTCCTCCCAAGTGTTGATCTTTCCGGGAGGAAGAGACTGGTACCAAATAAGCGCCATGTCCTTCAAAGAAAAGTAAAAAGGCCTTAACTTGTAATTATTATTTTCCACTCTTGAAGGTTTTAAGGTCTCCATCAAGATCTCATAGTTTTGTAGATGTTGATGTGGAGACTCCCTTTCTAGACCTCCGAATTGGCATTGGCGAATCATGGAAAGAACTTGCGGTCGAAGTTAATAATCATGCTCCGCTGGATCTCCTAGGTTGACTCCTGGACGCCTCACTTGCTGGTTTGGGTCCATCCTCTGCCCTAGGGTTTGTGGAATACCTGCAAAAAGAACATCTCGGATTGGCATCCGAGGTGGAAGTATCTTGGCCGGGGCAGCTGGAGCGGGTTCCGCCTCGGTCGAGGGTCCGGTCGATGCAGAATCTAAGCTCGCAACTCAGCCATATCTGCTTCAATCTCAACAGCTCGGGTGCGATTTTGCTCCCTTTCGCGCTGCAATTCTTCCCTATTGAGGCGCATCTGTTCCATCGCCTCCTTCAGTTCGGCCTCAAGATCGCGATTGTCTTGGTTGGCCATTTTTGCTTCTTTCAAGCGTCTCTTATATGTCTTTTCTGGTTTGGGATCGTAAGGAACGATTTCCTTCCTAGCACGGGTTCTTTGCATAAACATAAGAAAAAGAACCTGCGAAAGTCACTCAAGTAGAGTGGTTAGTAGTAACAGGGGCAATAGCCCCGAAAGACAACCGCAACCGGCTCGGTATAGACCAAGTCCCCGGCAACGGCGCCAAAAACTTGTTCGCTCCAAATGGTGTGTGCAAACTTTAAACTTATAAACCAAGAAGTATGCTTAAAACAAGGATGCGAACCCGCAGTGTACGGATCAATTATAGTAAAAGCAAGAATTCTCGGGTGTCGATCTCAAGGACTTAGGTGAAACAAAGCAAGTATAGGTTGTCAATATTGCAACTAACCACAAAAGCAATTAAAGCAATCAAAGATGATAAATAGTCAATTAAGGAAATATGCAAATTCTAGGGATTAAAGCATCCAGTTGTGGTTCCAATCAAGATCTCAAGATAAGCGGACAAAGCTGAGGTTTTGCAAAGGGAAGGTGTTACTAAAGTGGAATAGATCACCGGGTAAGTCCCACTACTCACAATCACAAACAAAAGAACCGATCACCGGGTAAGTCTCAAGGTACTAAGGAAAGGAATTATAGTCTCAAACCAACAAACCAACTAAGGGAATAGAATCAACCTTTACCGGGTAAGTCTCAGGCTAAATCACAAAGATGGAATGAAGGCACACTCAAACCCCAATAAAGGATAAACCTTTATTAACTACACTTATGATCATGGGTAAACAAAAAAAGGAATCACCGGGTAAGTCTCATCCTAGGCTTGCAGTGAACCAGGAAAGGTGTAATAAGAATAGGATTTGGTAAACTCTAACACTTAAGTCTCAGTTTCGAATCAGATAAGTCACCTCGGTCAGTCAAATTCCACCCCGGCCGAGATGTTCATCGACTGAACGAGGTATTCTAGGGTTAAGAATAAAAACTTGAGCTTTCAGGGTCCTACTGGAATTTAAGATTATTCTATCATTTTTTTCCCACAACTTTCAGCCAATTACCCTAGAATCGCACAAACAAATTAGCCACTCATCATCATGAAAGCAATAATCAAATATATGGGAAGAGAATGAATATTTGAACACAAAAACCTTAAGAACAAGGCTTCAATAACTGAATCAAATATCAAACAAATAAGCGTTCCTTGGATCACAAATCCAACAAGACAATCAACAAGAAGGGAATCTAAGAAAGTCTTACAAATCCCCTTAAAAAGCTATAACAAGCTATCAACTTCGTTCCTTCAATCTTGAAAGCTTCCTTCCTTCCTTCAAAACAACGGAAAAATCCCTTAATTGCTGGAGATTATTGAAGGTAAACCGTCTAAACAAGTCCCAAAATATAAACTATAATTCATGCTATCAAGCGGTTTATCGACCTTCCCACAGGCACGAAGTGCTGAGCATCGGGTTTTATTCCAATATCTCGTTCCGACCTCTCGATTTTCACCTTTGCTTTTGGATCCCTTGGTTCCTAGCATAAATTTGAGGGATGGGTCAACTGACCCTTGAGCTTCCTTTTTTGTGGCAGCCTTCATTCCTTCTCTCTCTCCTTTCCAATTTCTCTCTTTCACGTAAGATTTGTTCCTCCTTGCTTCCCTCCTCTCTTGGACCTCACCTTCTTCTTTGGCCTCCCATGGCTCTTCCAACTTTGAAGTGTGAGCTGCTTCTATTGGATTCGAGATGGAGATTGAGGATCCTAGCCAAGCTGTTTTAGGTAATCTTCTTCTTCCCCCTTCATCTTCACCTTCTTCCTCAAGCTTCAATGGTGGTAGCCATAGCTTCATCTTGTTTTCTTTTCTTTGGCTTGCATGCGATTTGGATCGAGTTTAAGATGTCTTGTGTAATGTTGTGGTGTATGGGGAACATCTATGTTGGAGCATGGAAGCTAGGAGGCATCAACACATCAAGGATCCACCGAAGAAAAACCATCGGAATCGACTCTGCTGTTCTACCGGAGGGGCAGCCAGCTTGAGCCGCAGGAGCGGCTGATGGTTCAGTCAGCCCTCCCTTGCGGTCTTCTTTCCCTTTTCGCAGCTGTTCTTCCTCTTTACGATCCCGTGCCTTTTCTTGGTGAGTTCCCTACCTTGAGTATGTATTCTTAGATGATCTTAGAGAGTGTTGATGTTAGAAGCATGCTAGGTTTGGACCTAGGATAGTTGGAATGCCATGTAGTGGCTGGTGGACCTTAGGCGAGTATGGAGAAGTTGTTGGAATGTTCTAAGGGTTAAGGGTTGTATGTATCTGAGTGGTACATGGGATGAGTGTAGGGATATCCTTGTGAGGCTTGTGAGGTTGAGATTGTAAGTTTATAGTTGTGAGCTTATGATTGTTGAGATTATGGGCTAGGATATGCGTATCCTAGCATAGTGTTGTTACCATTGTGATCATGGAAACTAGGTATGATATCCTAGTGGTGTTGTGAGTTATGATCTTGCAAGATCCGAGGGCTTAGAAGTCTTAGGACTTCTAGCTTTTGTTGAGTGTGATGTGAGCATGAGGGATTCTAGGATGCGGTCCTAGAATTGAGAGTCAAATGGTCTTGCGTAGATCATTTGTATAGAAGTCTTAGACTTCTATTGTAAGTGGGTTGTTATTGATATAGTTATCTTCTTTTGAGCACGTTATGGGCTTCCTCCCTAAGGAAGCGAGAGTGTTGTGAGTTGAGTGTGGTGACGAGCTAAGTCTCCGGACTTACTTAACCCGTATTCCTTGTATTAGCATTGATGTGTGTTTGGTGGTTTGTGTTTATTCCTTATCGTTTATAACAACTAAACCGGTAACAGGATCACCGACCTTATATTATTTTGGCCCAAGTGTATGATAACGGGCGCTAACATCATCTGCCTAGCTCCTGCGAGAGTCTAGGAGGTTCTTGGCGACTAGCCGTGCTGGTTAGACGGTCGGAGGCATCCGTACCGTTCCATGCCGGAAAAGGGGACCGATGCGAGTTTCGGGAGATTCTCATGTCACAAAAGAAGTTGAATTAGAACGGGATATGACGTAATAATAATAAAGATAATAAACCGGATTGGTCTGCTTTTGAGTATGTTGTGTGTTTATGATGATTTACTTTTTTTTGTGCCTTTCCCATTAGTTCTAATGCTTCGAATATGAGCTAACGGTTTTATACCGATTGTTTTAGATTGCCTTGCAGGTTAGGAATGCGGCCGAGAGATCCGGAAGGGTGGGCAGCCGGGTTCCGTAGATTTTAGGAAGGGTTTATGAGTTGGAGTTGAGTTGTGTTTAGTCCTTCGGTTATTGCGTTATGTATGCCGCGTGTTTGGTGTTTGGTTTTGAGTTGTATCTCAGCTGAAGTTTGTTGTTGTACTCTTTCGGGTTTCTTATCATTTTCATTAAAAATGATTTACGGTTTTGCCTTTATTTGTGTCATGTTGGAAAGGTCCGGTGAAATTGTTGTCAAGCTAAGGGTAGGGACCCATTGTGACGTCTTGCCCGTAGCATTCCCGAGTTCCTCGGATTCGGGGTGTTACAAAGTGGTATCAGAGCCCTAGGTTGACAACAATGGCACTCGCAATCTTTTAAAGGTCGAATAAGGAATAAACAGAACCCCACGGGTTCTGAGTTTTTGTTTTTAAAATCACATGCATGAGTCGGGGTAGAATGTACGGACCACCACTCCTTCCGCGGATCTCAGCAGCATAGTTTATTGGATTTTGATATGTATGTGTATATATATATATATATATATATATATATATATATATATATATGGATATGAGGTTGTAGTTGCATGATGGACATGATTTATGTGTATAGTTGTATATGTGGACGATTATCTGTTTTATTCTTTGTATTGATATGATGGCATGTCGGATCTGTTATTTTGGTAGAGATATGGACTTAGGACCTATATAGTTATGTATACGTAGTCTTATTCATATAGTAGTATATGGAGCTATGGGACCTTTGAGCTAAGATGATGATACGATATCATCGCCTTTAAGACGATGATGTGGCTTATGATGACGTTCATATGTAGTAGAAGACGCTCAAGTACCGAGTTGGGCATTTCGTGCTAACGAACCCAATGACGTTCTTGAATTCCTTTTATAGGATGTCGAAGAGGAGGATTGTAGACGAAGTAAATGAAAGACAACCAAGCAAAAGAAGAAAACGAGACAACTTAAGAGAGTAACATGAAGATGTGGAAGTGGTTACAAAAAAAGGCGCGAATGGAAAGATAGCAAGACCAATGGAGATAACGTATATAAGTTCTTCAAGAAGATGCGTGGACCACTAAAGATGCGAGTCAAGGAAGGAATGGGTGCAATCCCACAATGTTAGAGACGGCGTCCCAGCACAAGAAGTAAAGCTTCTCTAAGACGCTCCCTAGCTTTGGAGTCAAGATGTTAAGAGTGATCGAACCCGGTGTGAAAGATGTAAGATGTCGTAAGTTAAGCTTACGAAGTACCATTAGAGGAAGAGTCGACATTACGAGAGTTATGAGAAGAATAGCATGATGGGGATTCACATGGAATCGGCCGATTTCCATTATGATGATAAGGCTAAGAAATTCCAAGAAGATAGAAGTGTGAGTGGACAGGATCCCGAGAAGAGGAGTGACACAACAAGGAGCTTTAGTTAGGAAAGGACTTAAGATGAAGACCAAGATATACGCGAGTAGTTGTTGAATTATGCTAGAGCTTTTGGAGAAGACACACTTACAAGATGTCGTGAGGCGTGGTTAAGCCTATGGAGACGAGTTATACGAAATGTGAGGCCTAGAAGAGTATGATTATGTTACGGAAGAGGAAAGAAGAATGGAACGTGGAAAGATTTAACGGAGTTGAGATGTAGTACCCCAAGGAGGGTGGCCTTCATAAGAATGGTGACATGAAGTCTATAAGGATGGTAAGTCGTTGACCTTAGAGAAGGTCAACCATAAGCTTGTCGGTAATGACCGAGAACGCATAAAGTGCGGGTTGCTTGTGAGGATTTGTAAATGAGAGGTATAGCC
>BSUD01000005.1:84628896-84642619 GCA_033239045.1 Fagopyrum esculentum | reverse complement strand
CTCCCTTGCGGTCTTCTTTCCCTTTTCGCAGCTGTTCTTCCTCTTTACGATCCCGTGCCTTTTCTTGGTGAGTTCCCTACCTTGAGTATGTATTCTTAGATGATCTTAGAGAGTGTTGATGTTAGAAGCATGCTAGGTTTGGACCTAGGATAGTTGGAATGCCATGTAGTGGCTGGTGGACCTTAGGCGAGTATGGAGAAGTTGTTGGAATGTTCTAAGGGTTAAGGGTTGTATGTATCTGAGTGGTACATGGGATGAGTGTAGGGATATCCTTGTGAGGCTTGTGAGGTTGAGATTGTAAGTTTATAGTTGTGAGCTTATGATTGTTGAGATTATGGGCTAGGATATGCGTATCCTAGCATAGTGTTGTTACCATTGTGATCATGGAAACTAGGTATGATATCCTAGTGGTGTTGTGAGTTATGGTCTTGCAAGATCCGAGGGCTTAGAAGTCTTAGGACTTCTAGCTTTTGTTGAGTGTGATGTGAGCATGAGGGATTCTACGATGCGGTCCTAGAATTGAGAGTCAAATGGTCTTGCATAGATCATTTGTATAGAAGTCTTAGACTTCTATTGTAAGTGGGTTGTTATTGATATAGTTATCTTCTTTTGAGCACGTTATGGGCTTCCTCCCTAAGGAAGCGAGAGTGTTGTGAGTTGAGTGTGGTGACGAGCTAAGTCTCCGGACTTACTTAACCCGTATTCCTTGTATTAGCATTGATGTGTGTTTGGTGGTTTGTGTTTATTCCTTATCGTTTATAACAACTAAACCGGTAACAGGATCACCGACCTTATATTATTTTGGCCCAAGTGTATGATAACGGGCGCTAACATCATCTGCCTAGCTCCTGCGAGAGTCTAGGAGGTTCTTGGCGACTAGCCGTGCTGGTTAGATGGTCGGAGGCATCCGTACCGTTCCATGCCGGAAAAGGGGACCGATGCGAGTTTCGGGAGATTCTCATGTCACAAAAGAAGTTGAATTAGAACGGGATATGACGTAATAATAATAAAGATAATAAACCGGATTGGTCTGCTTTTGAGTATGTTGTGTGTTTATGATGATTTACTTTTTTTTGTGCCTTTCCCATTAGTTCTAATGCTTCGAATATGAGCTAACGGTTTTATACCGATTGTTTTAGATTGCCTTGCAGGTTAGGAATGCGGCCGAGAGATCCGGAAGGGTGGGCAGCCGGGTTCCGTAGATTTTAGGAAGGGTTTATGAGTTGGAGTTGAGTTGTGTTTAGTCCTTCGGTTATTGCGTTATGTATGCCGCGTGTTTGGTGTTTGGTTTTGAGTTGTATCTCAGCTGAAGTTTGTTGTTGTACTCTTTCGGGTTTCTTATCATTTTCATTAAAAATGATTTACGGTTTTGCCTTTATTTGTGTCATGTTGGAAAGGTCCGGTGAAATTGTTGTCAAGCTAAGGGTAGGGACCCATTGTGACGTCTTGCCCGTAGCATTCCCGAGTTCCTCGGATTCGGGGTGTTACAAAGTGGTATCAGAGCCCTAGGTTGACAACAATGGCACTCGCAATCTTTTAAAGGTCGAATAAGGAATAAACAGAACCCCACGGGTTCTGAGTTTTTGTTTTTAAAATCACATGCATGAGTCGGGGTAGAATGTACGGACCACCACTCCTTCCGCGGATCTCAGCAGCATAGTTTATTGGATTTTGATATGTATGTGTATATATATATATATATATATATATATATATATATATATATATATATATATATATATATATATATATATATATGGATATGAGGTTGTAGTTGCATGATGGACATGATTTATGTGTATAGTTGTATATGTGGACGATTATCTGTTTTATTCTTTGTATTGATATGATGGCATGTCGGATCTGTTATTTTGGTAGAGATATGGACTTAGGACCTATATAGTTATGTATACGTAGTCTTATTCATATAGTAGTATATGGAGCTATGGGACCTTTGAGCTAAGATGATGATACGATATCATCGCCTTTAAGACGATGATGTGGCTTATGATGACGTTCATATGTAGTAGAAGACGCTCAAGTACCGAGTTGGGCATTTCGTGCTAACGAACCCAATGACGTTCTTGAATTCCTTTTATAGGATGTCGAAGAGGAGGATTGTAGACGAAGTAAATGAAAGACAACCAAGCAAAAGAAGAAAACGAGACAACTTAAGAGAGTAACATGAAGATATGGAAGTGGTTACAAAAAAAGGCGCGAATGGAAAGATAGCAAGACCAATGGAGATAACGTATATAAGTTCTTCAAGAAGATGCGTGGACCACTAAAGATGCGAGTCAAGGAAGAGATGGGTGCAATCCCACAATGTTAGAGACGGCGTCCCTGCACAAGAAGTAAAGCTTCTCTAAGACGCTCCCTAGCTTTGGAGTCAAGATGTTAAGAGTGATCGAACCCGGTGTGAAAGATGTAAGATGTCGTAAGTTAAGCTTACGAAGTACCATTAGAGGAAGAGTCGACATTACGAGAGTTATGAGAAGAATAGCATGATGGGGATTCACATGGAATCGGCCGATTTCCATTATGATGATAAGGCTAAGAAATTCCAAGAAGATAGAAGTGTGAGTGGACAGGATCCCGAGAAGAGGAATGACACAACAAGGAGCTTTAGTTAGGAAAGGACTTAAGATGAAGACCAAGATATACGCGAGTAGTTGTTGAATTATGCTAGAGCTTTTGGAGAAGACACACTTACAAGATGTCGTGAGGCGTGGTTAAGCCTATGGAGACGAGTTATACGAAATGTGAGGCCTAGAAGAGTATGATTATGTTACGGAAGAGGAAAGAAGAATGGAACGTGGAAAGATTTAACGGAGTTGAGATGTAGTACCCCAAGGAGGGTGGCCTTCATAAGAATGGTGACATGAAGTCTATAAGGATGGTAAGTCGTTGACCTTAGAGAAGGTCAACCATAAGCTTGTCGGTAATGACCGAGAACGCATAAAGTGCGGGTTGCTTGTGAGGATTTGTAAATGAGAGGTATAGCCCGAGCAGAGACTATACCGGAACGGTTACAAGAATTGGTGTATGCCCGACAGTTCAGTACCAATGGTAAGGAGGTGTATCAACCAAGGCGCATTTGTCTTGAGCAATATAGCGTTGAAGAGGGTAAAGTAAGTAACCATAACCGACCTCCCGGGGAGGGATTGTAACGACCTTACATGACCTTTTCTAGGGGATTGACATAGGGGGAAATGAAGCGGATTGGAACCTTTGTGTTCAAGCATGATAAAAGTGATCCAGTGGATTAGGAGGAAGTGAAGCTTCCCGAGTTGCTTTACGAAGATATGGAACGAAGATGCATGTTATTTCATTCTTATGAAACGAATGATAAGTTATCGCGGACAAGAGATGAGTCAAAGTTCCTTGACTCACCCGAAGGAGCCATGTGGCTATGGTGTGAAATTAAGGACTGTGACTATAGCAACGTTATAAGCTTAAAGCTTAAGACGGTAGTACATGGGAGTTCATGAGTTAGAAGTTAAGTGGTTTAAAATGAAAAAAATTCCTTCCGGTCTTCCCTTCAGGCCATGCTGGTACGAGTCGAGAAGTTACATATGAGTATGATGTTATGTGCAATCGTTGTAGTCAAGATGTCACCCGATCTGGGTGGAGGAAAAAAGGACCTTCATGAGGCGGCATTTAGGGCCGATATGGTTACTACAAGTTTAGTGAAGCCATTTGGAATCACAAGTGAGACTGATGAGTTGGAATTTACACAGATGAGTATCCATCGGTTTTCGGAATCAAGTTACGATGAAGTCGCGCAATTTGTGTGGTTTCCAAAGTGGACCCTAACCTAAGGAGTGTTATGACAGCTATGATGCATGAGTCACGCTAATGATTCTTATGATGGGATTTGACGATGTCTTGTTGTACTCTCAAAATTGAGAGGAACGAGCATGACATGGAACGACAAGGATATCGGATATGCCGGGTAAAAGGGTAACTAGAGTTATCTAGGCCGTTTGGGACGTCCGAGGCGACCTATAGCGGGTTGAGGAGATCTAGTAGATCGGAGGAGAACGAGAAGATAGTATGTTAATACCTTCAAGGTATGCAGAGTGACCTCTAGTTAGTTTGCTTTTGCACCAACGTTGAGTTATGGGGACTTACGACATTGTGGATACATCCAAGCGGGGCTTGGGATGCGTATGAAAGGATAAGAGAGGTTTCGTGTGTACAATGACAATTGCGGGTATGTAAGAAGAATAACCGACTAAGGGTCGAAAGTTGACCACTTTAGGGCGTGTGCGTATGGTGATGTATGAACAATAAGAATATAATACGTGTATGTATACTCACTCAGCAAAAGTTGAGTACCCCGCAGAGGCGATAGTTAGAGCTGGTTAAGGACTCTAGTCGTAAATGGTCTTTGGATGGTTTTGAGAAGGATCCGGGACAGAAGGTTCTGAGGAGAGACCCCTTAGTCATCTTTTTGGGTTGAGTGTTGTTAAGACCATGGAGTTGGTAGGAGATACCCGGTTTATGACGTTCACATTAGTGAGACGGGCTTAAGGCCGAGGTGGCTAAGTACATAGCCCTTATATAAACCGTCGTCCAAACGAGTTGAACACCATATGGCAAGGAAGAAGACTTCACCACCGTGAGTTAGACAGTGGGAATGGTAAGATACCTCGAGAGAGATTAGTACCGGTTTGAGACCTTGTGATAGTGGTGACGAGTTTGGGTCGCATAGACTTACCGACGGAGGCTATGTATTGTTACACCCTGTTGGGAAATAGAGCCCATGAGTTGGCTAGTTGTGGAGTCCTCTATGTGATAGCAAGATGTTTTGGTACACCGAGTATCGTTATCTCGGTTTGAGATGGGCGTTTTGTTTTGGGAATTTGTGGGCGGCATGACCGTGCTGCACAAGAGACCATATGTCTTTCATGATAGTTTCACCTCGGATAATGGATCGAGTAGAAAGGACTTTGGTGACCAGTCGATGCCATGTAGAGGGTATGTGTGCGAGGTAAGGGGGTAAAGGTAGACCTGATACCTTCCCTTGGGTTGAGTTATCTTTATGACAAGTTAAGAGGTACCAGTCGATGCCATGTAGAGGGTATGTGTGCGAGGTAAGGGGGTAAAGGTAGACCTGATACCTTCCCTTGGGTTGAGTTATCTTTATGACAAGTTGAGAGGTACCGTTGTGATGGCCTTGTTCGAAGCAAGTTGTGGACAGAAGTGAAGTACCTTGTGATGTTAGATTTGGTGACTATATGTAAGTGTAGCTAAACAAATACGTGATGACCTCGTTTGAGTAGCGGCGGTCCAAAGGCAGATGCTAGACAAGCTAAGTCACGAGAAAGTATGTACAGAAAAGAGGTACGGACCTCTTGGGTTCAGATACGAGACGAGTCGAGTTAGGAGTATCATGGATGCAGGGCGTCATACGTGTTGGTCATTAGAAGGGAGTTGGGTTCCAATATATCGGACCTTTTTGGAGGTAATGACGCGAGTTGGGAAGTGGTTTACCGGTTGGCATGACCACCGAGAGGAGGGGATGTCGCCAGATTTCATGTTTGACGATCGTTGGAATACATGTATGACTCAAGTCATATTGTTAGTCGTGTTGATCTAGTGGTAGACGAGGGCCGATCAGGCTACCGGGAGGATGTGAGATAGTATCTTCGTTAGAGTTTTTACGATGACCTAGTTACATCGAGTCGGCCGATGGGTTAGTTATTGTGTCCATGTGTGATTTTATGTGTTTGGTGCCCCCAAGCGGGAATGTGTGTATGATTGGTTAGCTTTTGGCTTTTATAAGCTATGCGGTTCACACAAGTATGTATGCAGGCCTTGCAAGGTCTTGACGTGGCTACACGAGTGTGTGATGGTTATCGAGTAGAGTGTGGCACGTTTACGGCTTTGAGTGGTTACCGAGTTAGTTATGCCGAGAGTTTTACGTTTTGCAAGTTTTGGGATGAAAATTGTTTTTAGGGGAATTAGTTGTAACATCCGGAATTTTTATTCCGGGTGTTGAGCGGTTTAGCAAACTTCCCGCAGGCACCCCGCAGGCACGGCTCAGTCTTCCCGCAGGCACGAAGTGCGGAGCATCGGGTTTTATTCCGAAATCTCGTTCCGACCTCTCGTTTTTCATCTTTACGTTTGGACCCCTCGAATCCTAGCGTAAATTTGAGGGATGGGTCAGCTGACCCTTGAGCTTCCTCTTTTCTGGCAGCCTTCATTCCTTCTCTCTCTCCTTTCCCATATCTCTTTATCATGTAAGATTTGCTCCTCCTTGCTCCTCTCCTCTCTTGGGCTTCACCTTCTTCTTTAGCCTTCCATGGATCGTCCTCCTTTGAAGTGTGAGCTGCTCCTATTGGATTCAAGATGGAGACAGAGGATCCTAGCCAAGCTGTTGTAGGTAATCTTCTTCTTCCCCCTTCATCTTCTCCTTCTTCCTCAAGCTTCAATGGTGGAAGCCATAACTTCATCTTGTTTTCTTTCCTTTGGCTTGCATGCGATTGGGATCGAGTTAGGTATGTCCTGTGTGATGTTGTGCTGTGTGGGGAACATCTATAGTGGAGCAAGGAAGCTAGGAGGCATCAACACATCAAGGATCAACGGAAGAAAAACCATCGGAATCGACTCTGCTGTTCGACCGCAGGGGCGGCCAACTTGAGCCGTAGGGGCAGTGTTCGCCCCTAGAGGTGTGTGCAAATAAGCTTTAAATTTATAAAACTAGAATCAAGCAAGCGAACCCGCAGTGTACGGATCGATATAGTTAAGCA
Organism: Fagopyrum esculentum; assembly: GCA_033239045.1. Classification (NCBI taxonomy): domain Eukaryota; kingdom Viridiplantae; phylum Streptophyta; class Magnoliopsida; order Caryophyllales; family Polygonaceae; genus Fagopyrum; species Fagopyrum esculentum. The sequence goes on along the minus strand of BSUD01000005.1, from coordinate 84,635,861 downwards.
AGAATTCCAGAGTATCGAACACAGGGATTTGGGTGGAACGAACTCGATTGCAGGTTATCAAGCGGTAAATATGAGAGTTTTGCAAATATTGGGAAAACAACAATCCTAAGGATCCGGGTATTCAGTTGTGGCAATCGATTCAAGATATACTAAATGATGTAAAGACAGAGTTGAGATATGCAAAGGTATACTAATGTAAGGTAATCGTACGGTTGAGGTTCCAAAAACCCTATGTAACTCACCTAAAAGATACTCCTTATACAGGTTGTTGAGGCTCAATATAAGAAGGAACTAAAGGCAAGGATTAGCATCAAATACCCAAACCTATAATCTAAAGGTCAAGACTAACTTATCCGATTGAGGTTGTTGAGACTCACAATCGAGGTAGAGGTTGTTGAGGCTTCACTACCACCTAGAAAAGACAAGTCTAAACTAAGCTAAAGCAAATCTTTAACTTTGGATTAAGGTAAAAGCAAGCTCGTAAACTCAGGGAAATTACGGTTGGATCTTGAGATTCCACGGCCGTGGAACTCAAGAACAGCCCGTAATTTAGGGTTGTCGGCGACAATTCTCTAACTCTCAGGGTCTAATCTGTTTGCGATCGATCTATCATCATCTAAGCCACAACTATCAACCCTTCACCTTAGAATTGTTAAGGGTTTTTAGCCAATAACAGTCATATTGATATTAATTCAAGATTTAAAAGATAAAAGATGGGAACTTTCAAGAATTATCAATAATCTTCAAACGAATCTCAGAATCACAATCAAGAACAAGTGTTTATCAAAAGATTCAAATCGGAATAAACAATCACAATCTTAGGAAAGAAAGGAAACGGGATGTCAATCCGATCCTAAATCAAACCTAAGCAAGAAGAGAAATCTTCTTGCAAAATCCTCCAAGAACTTCGATCTTCCGCAAACGCGAAGATCGCTAACAGCAATTCTTCAATTCCGAACTTTGATCTTCAATGAGATCCCCAAAATCGCCTCCAAGAATGAGGGTTTGTGTCTTGCTAAGCTTGCGTTTTTGCCGCTAAACTTAGGGTTGAAAGGTCGTAAGCGAGGTGAGGCGAGGTCAGGCGAGGTTAGGCGAGGTGACGGAATCATGCTTCATCCGTCCTTTTTATAATGCAGGGCAAAATGTCGGCCCGGCCCGATCTTCAAGAGATCATGGCTTCGAAACGTGGCGAAAGGATTCGCCAAGATCACGGTCGTGGAAGATTCCACGACCGTAATTCTGAGGCGTGGAAACAAACACGGATAGCTTCCACGGCCGTAATATCTCCTGGAATGAACATCGAATTCTGACTCATAATCCACGGCCGTAATTTAGGGTAAAACCGTGATTCTTGCCTTTATTCGTGCATTCCTCAATCTAATACTCCAAATTGCTTCCAAAAGGTGTCCTTGATCTAGAGGTACATCAACTCAACTTCCCTTTGCTCGATTTCGTTCGGAAATAGCTCCAAATCACCTATAATCAACATAGAACTCGTGTAGACATCCATATCGACAATATAGGCAATACTAGCTCATATATGCATAAAGCTCAATCAAAGACTATCAATATGAATCAAATACGATTAGAAAACGTGCCTAAAATATCACAATATTTCATGCTAACAAATAACCCCATACTTAGCACTTGCTTGTCCCTAAGCAAGGTCTTTCAAAAAGCTTTGAACAAGAATTAGGATGAAATATGTGTACCTTCTTTTGGATGAACGTGGCTTCTAAAGAATAGATCATTCTCAAACCTTGCTTCAATCGTTTTCAAACTTTCACACACTTAATTAGAGAGTAAGAGGCGAAGAAAAATCATGAATCAATTTAGCTTTCAAACAAGCGTTATAACCTTCAAACATTATCAAAATCAATCATAAGAACTTAAATTTAGATCACCAAGCCATATAACATTCTTTTGATCTTAAGGACTTTCAAAGAAAAGGTCTAGAGTATGGAAGGGAAGGGAAACTTTAAGGGAGAGTGGTGCATAAATCCGGGAAAGTGGACAACTACCTTCTTCTTCTTTTGCGGTTTCCGCAACACAACACTTCACTTAGAGCTTCGCTCTTACTTTTCATTTTTGACTTTACTTTTGGAGTTATGGATAGAGGTGCACAAAAACCGAAGCCTAGGAGATTGGCGTTTCTCATTTTTGCGAGATGCCTCAAACCCTTAGCGCACATACCATAATCCGCTAGGAATATCTCTCAATCCGACTTTGGCAAGACACAAACACCCGGCTATGTGAATGGTGCCGAGTTACTCATCATCATGATTGACTTCCCCAAACCTATAATTTCTTTCTATTCAATTGATTGCAAATATATGCTCTCATGGCCCTCCCACATCAAACATGCCTTTTTCTCATTCACTTTCCAAGTTCCCGGATGGGTAAGGGAGGCTAATATTTCAATGAGGAGTTAGATGATCAAAGAAAGAAGAAAGAAAGTATCGAATTGCCTTAATCATTTCAACAAGAAGTATAGGAACTTATAATGTGATTTCAACTTCAACTTCTTACATGATTTAGGTAACATTTTCACATTATACAACTTGCAAAAGAGGTAAAATTCATTCATTCAATTTCTTTTCGAATTACCATCCTTTCAAGCATGCAATTGTCATCAAATTCAATTCACAAGTAGTGATTATCATGGAAATCATCTCAATTCATTAGAAGCATCAAATTTTCAAAATTTTTCAATTTTTGTGGGTTTTTAAAGTTCTTTTTCATGCAATGCAAGAGTGAAACGTGAAACATACAATGAACATGCAATGATAGTCTCGGAATAGAAGCAACATATAGAGTAGAGTTATTACAAACATTTAGTACATCCCACCCCATACTTAGGACGAACATTGTCCCTAATGTTCACAAGAAAGAACAAAAGAAAGAAAGGAAAAAGAAACTCACAAATGGTGGCGGGGATGTCTAAAACGAGCAGTCCGGTCATCGATCACTGCGGTGCCGGTGGAGGTGGAAATGGAGAGAAACTCGGATCGTAGTACCACCCAAACTGCTGGCGGTAGACGTCCCTCATCATGTGGTCGAGGTCGTCCAAACGTCCATCCCTAGCGTCCGCCCGGATCTCTAATGCTCCGACTCTCTCTGAAAGTCCGGTAGCCCAATCCGGCATCCTCTCGTACCATCCCGGAGCGCGATCATACCATCCGGGAGCATCTGCTGGTGCTGGTTGTGGTGGTGGTGGTGGTGGTGCTGCTGGCTGCGTCGTGGACCAAGGAGGGGGTGTCTCGTACCAGGTGGGAGGTGTAGTCATCCACGTGGGTCTCTCGCTCACGCTAGCGCGGCGAGATGACGAGCCTGAAGCTCTAGCCGGACGCGGAGAGCGTCTAGGTACATCCTGCTGATCTGGCTGATCCGGAAACGTGCCGAACTCCTGCTCTGCTCCTCCACCACTCTCGTACGGCTCTCCCATATCCTCCTCATCTACAACCGGCGGTGGAACGTAAGGGGGAGCTACAAGCCTGTTCGCATGCATCGCAGCGAACGTCTCCTTCCAGTTGTGGCGTCCCGCCACAATGGAATACTCCGGCAGCCACTCAATACCCCTGCCTGTCCTACTCTCCCAGGGCATGCCCGCATAAGGCGGACCTCTATGTGTGGGGAAGATGAGTCCCCTAACCATGAAAGCGTGTAGCCCTAATGGAACTGCCGGTATACGTGTGCAAGCCGAGAAGTCCACTCCAAAAGTCCTAGCTATGTGGGTCACTATCCCACCATATCCAATGTTCCCTCTCGATTTGTTCTTGAGCTTGCTCATTGTCGCCGCCAAAAGAGTAGCACAATCTGCGCGGCATCCATGGAGCATAGCGTAGAGAAGGAATAGCTCATCCGTCTTAATCTTTTGGGGCGTCTCCGTCCTAGGAAAGAGACACTCCGAAAGAACACGGTGAGCTATCTTCAAGGCAAAATGGTACATCAATTTGGCCTTGGTATCAGCTGGATGCCAACGGTCCTCGTCGGCATAGATCATAGCCACATCCTCCCAAAAGTCCTTGGCGGACACGTTCCTAGGGAGTCGACCGTTGTAGGTCTCATGGAACCCGAAGATGGTCCCGAACTCAACAATGCTAAGATGGTAGTCTCTATTCATGAGACGGAAGGAGACGGTCCTATCAACATGGCTGTGCTCGAAAGATGTCACAACCTCTCGGGTGATCTCCTCATAAGCGTCTTCACGAATGTTCGTGAAGACAAGCAAACCGGCTCTATCCAAGAGCCATGTAAGATCATCCACTATGTTGAGAGGATGTAGATCCTCAAACAACAAATATCTAGGACCTATCACTGTCCTCTTCTCAATTTTCTCAAGTGCGGCTATGTAGTTTTCGTGTATGATCGGAATGCTAGGAGGAGGGGGTGAAGATGGAGGTGAAGGTGAGGATGGGGGTGAGGGAGATGAGGGTGGTGGTGCCCTAGATGTGGAAGGGTTGCCCTTTCTCTTCTTATTCTGTTCCCCTTTCTTTTCCTTAATTCTCCCCGACATTCTCCTTACAAAATCCATTACTGTCCAAAATTACGGTCTGTTCTTCCCAAACCACGGCCGTGGAACCTCTGTAAACCGTGGTTCGACACAGAAATTCTCAATTCTCAGCAAATCAGCAAATTTCACCACAACAATCAGTCCTAATCTAATTCCTTCCAATCTCAATCAGTTCTCCCTAAAAATCTCTAACAAAAACGAACAAAAACGACTAGAATCAAGAAGAGAGCAAAAACCTCTTTTTCGGATTGAGAAATCCAAAATGCGGGTTTGTTGATCGTTGTCCACGCGATTTGTTGCTTGGATCCTGTTCTTGGTTGGATTTGCTTCAGTTTTGGGCGAAGAATCGTTGAAAACGATTAAAGAACAAAGATTTGGGATGAGCTGTGAGATTTCGGTGTTTAGGGCGTGGAAATTGGGGGTTTTGTGGTGTTTTTGTGGTGAAGTGTGGCTTTTATACTCGCAGGCAAAATTTCAAAAATCACGGTTTGTCGGGGCATTCCACGGCCGTGGAAATGTACGGACCCGTAATTTTTGTGATTTTTCACAGGCCTTTGAGAATTACGGCCACTGTAGCAATGACGACCGTAATTTAGACCGTGGAACTCTCTGTAAAGCTTCAAAGTCCAAATTTTCGTCACTTTTCTTTGACATTATCCTCCCTTTCTCTTTTTCCATCGATCCTACAACCAAAAACACGAACATACCGGGAGAAATCGAGGCAAAAATAAAGCAAAAACTTCTATTCTAAGCTAAACTATGAATCGAGAACAAAAACGAAAATGCAATACCTTGGGTTGCCTCCCAAGAAGCGCTTTGTTTAAGGTCCGTAGCTAGACCAATCTCGCACTTATTCGAGTGCGGTAGGTGCAAACTCCTCAGCTTGGAGTTCCGGCGAGTACTTCTTGAGCCGTTGACCGTTCACCTTAAAACTTCCGCTAGCTTCACCCCATACTTCAACTGCACCATGGGGGAAAATACGCTTAATTAGAAAAGGTCCAGTCCAACGAGATTTTAACTTACCTGGAAAGAGGCGAAGTCTCGAATTGAAGAGGAGAACTTGATCTCCTTCTTGGAAGTCCTTTGGGATGATATGCTTATCATGCCAACGCTTTGCTCTTTCCTTGTAGATCTTAGCGTTTTCATAGGCGTTCAAACGGAGTTCATCCAGCTCATTGATGTCTAGGAGACGCTTTTCTCCCGCTTCCTTCATGCTGAAATTCAACCATTTGATAGCCCAAAACGCTTTGTGCTCTAGCTCTACCGGCAAATGACAAGACTTCCCATACACAAGGTTGTATGGTGTGGTTCCTATGGGAGTCTTGTATGCAGTCCGGTATGCCCACAATGCATCATCTAGTTTCAAGGACCAATCCTTCCTAGTCCTCGAAACCGTCTTCTCTAGAATTCCCTTGATCTCCCTATTTGAGATCTCGACTTGTCCACTCGTTTGTGGATGGTAAGGGGTGGCGATCTTGTGAGTAACCCCATACTTGGATAGAAGAGCTTCAAAGCGACGGGCTATGAAGTGAGAACCTCCATCACTAATGATCGTCCTTGGCGTCCCGAATCGCGGAAAGATGGTCTTGTTGAAGAACTTAACCACCACCATGGCATCATTCGTGGGAGAGGCAATTGCTTCCACCCATCTAGAAACGTAGTCTACCGCCAATAGTATGTATTGGTTTCCAAAAGAAGAAGGGAATGGTCCCATGAAATCGACTCCCCAAACGTCGAAAATCTCCACCTCTTGGATGTTGTTGAGGGGCATCTCGTTCCTTCTAGAGATATTGCATGTTCTTTGACAAGCATCGCAACAAGAAACAAAGGATTGCACATCTTTAAATAAAGTAGGCCAATAGAATCCGGATTGCAATACCTTTGCGCTAGTTTTGTTCGAACTAGCGTGTCCTCCACAGGGTAGTGAATGACAATGACGGATGACACTTTGCATCTCATCTTCCGGCACACATCGCCGAATGATGCCATCCGGACCTCTCTTGAAGAGGAGAGGCTCGTTCCAATGGTATTCCCGGACGTCCTTGAAGAACTTCTTCCTTTGTGCGTATGACAGTCCGGGTGGTATCTCCTGGCAAACCAAATAGTTAACAAAATCAGCAAACCATGGTTCGTTACCTTTGGATACTACCTTGATGCACTCCTCTATGATATGTAGGTGTTCGTCCGGAAAGGAGTCATCAATGGGTAAATGGTCGTCCTCTAGATGTGTTAGACGACTCAAATGATCCGCAACAGAATTTTCCGAGCCTTTCTTGTCGCGGATCTCAAGATCGAATTCTTGTAGGAGAAGAATCCATCTAATCAGCCTTGGCTTCGCATCCTTCTTTGCAAGGAGATACCGGATCGCAGCATGATCCGTGTAGACAATCACCTTTGCACCTACAAGATAAGAGCGAAACTTGTCAATAGCGTAGACAATGGCTAGAAACTC
>BSUD01000005.1:84575299-84622507 GCA_033239045.1 Fagopyrum esculentum | reverse complement strand
ATATATATATGTGTGTGTGTGTGTGTGTGTGTGTGTGTGTGTGTGTGTGTGTGTGTGTGTGTGTGTGTGTGTGTTTGAAACTATGTCACACGAGGACCGATACATCCTCGCCTCTGAGCCTGCTAGCCAGCTGCACAAGTATCGGCCACACAATCCGTGTACCCTGTGGGAGTGGATTGTGCCCTTCGTGTAAAGTCAGTCTCGCTTGACATCAGAGAACCTCCCAGACTCCACGACGGGATGAAAGGGAAAGGTTATCACAGCCACGCATACGGGGCAATCAATAAAACATAGGTCGGTATGTACGACATCTCATGCTATCATAGCAAACATATAAAGCACACACAACTCATGCAAACACCGAATATAAGGATGGTAGCTAAGTAAGTCCTACGGACTTACCTCAACCTCGATCACAACACAACCACAATCACCTCTACACTGGAGGGACAACACAACCTATAAACAGGCATAAAGAGATATATCAATCTCCTAACAACACAAGGGTCATACCTAGACCCAAAGGGATCCATAGGATCATCCTCAACCTAACTGACAACCTAATGAGCCTCAAAATCCATACAAGGCATAAACCGACCATAACCTCAACCAAACACAACCTCACACCTCTAGCATGATCCTATACTCTCACACTAGGAAAGGAGGGAACAAAGGCATCCTAAGGAATCATAATATCACACCATCATAATAACCACTTTTGTAACACCCGAATCCGTTGGACTCTAGGCATCACTAGGGTAGGATCTCACAGTGAATCCTAACCTTAGCCTAGCAACAAGTTCATTGGATCTTACAACAAGGCATAGATAGATTAAAACCAAAACATCAAACTGTATAAATATATACAAACAAGGTTTACAAAAGCACCGCTGAGTACAAACAGTAAAACCATAACCATACATATACAAAACATCCCATAAGACCTCGCATAATCCTCGTGTATGGAAGCCCTCAGCGGATCACCCATATGGCTCACTCTATAGTCCTCCTAAACTGCAGATCATCTACAACACGGTATAAACCGTTAGCTAACCATTCACATAAAAGATAATGCATAAGCACCTACACAAGTCATGGAATCATAAACACATAATCATGTTGTCACACATTTACCCGTTTAATTATCTTTATAACGTCATACACTCTAGGTATATATATATATATAGATACCGCCTTCTCTCGAGGCGTCTTCCAGCTCAAGGCGTCAGCTACAAAATTCGCCTTTTCAGGATGATACAAAATCTCAAGGTCAAAGTCCTTGATCAACTCAAGCCCTCGACGCTGGCGGTTATTCAACTCCCACTGCGTGAAAATATGCTTCAGACTCTTAACGTCTGTGAAGATTTGACATGTAGCACCATACAGGTAATGTCTCCAGATCTTCAAAGCATGAACTACCGTTGCTAACTCCAAATCATGAGTCGGGTAGTTCTCCTCATACGTCTTCAGTTGTCTAGATGCATAAGCAATCACTCTACCTCTCTGCATCAACACTCATCCCAAGCCTAGCTTGGATGCATCACTATAGACCACAAAATCATCAGAACCCTCTAGTTGTGCCAAGACAGGAGCAGAAGTCAAATGCCTCTTCAACTTCTCAAAACTTTGGGCACACTGGTCGGTCCATACAAATCTGGTAGTGTTCCTCAGAAGACTCGTCAATGGACAGGCGATCACAAAAAATCCCTCCACAAAACATCTGTAATAACCGGCTAGGCCAAGAAAGCTACGTACTTCCTTGACGTTCGTCGGTGTCGTCCAAGCAGCAAGAAACTCGATCTTTGCCGGATCTACCATAATCCCATCGGTAGAGATGATATGGCCAAGGAAAGCAACCTCAGACATCCAGAACTCGCACTTAGAGAGGTTAGCATACAACTCTCTATTCCTCAGAATATGCAAAACTGTCCTCAAATGACCGGCTTGCTCCTCTCTACTACGAGAGTATACCAAAATGTCATCAATAAAGACCACCACGAACTGGTCAAGGAAGTCGATGAATATAATGTTCATCAACTCTATAAAGACTGCTGGGGCATTTTTCAGCCCGAATGGCATCACTACAAACTCGTAGTGTCCATAACGGGTACGAAATGCCGTCTTGTGTACATCCTACTCTCTCACCCTCAGTTGGTGATATCCTGAGCGCAACTCAATCCTGGAGAAAACTGTAGCTCCTTGAAGCTGATCAAGTAGATCATCAATACGAGGCAATGGATACCTGTTCTTGATGGTCACCTTGTTTAGCTCTCTGTAATCAATGCATAACCTCAAAGATCCGTCCTTCTTTCGCACGAAGAGGACAGGTGCACCCCATGGTGAAACGCTAGGGCGTATGAAGCCCTTCTCAGCTAACTCCTCGAGTTGCTTCTTCAGCTCCAATATCTCAACAGATGCCATACGATATGGGGCCTTCGAGATGGGTCTCGTACCAGGCTCTAACTCTGTGCTGAAGTCAACACTCCTCTGAGGCGGTAAGCTCGACGGCTCAGCAAATATGTCTGCAAACTCGTAGACCACTGGAATGTCCTCTAAAGCCGGACTGTCTCCATCCGTCATGGCGTAGCACCAGAAGGCATCACATCCATGTGCAATCCGTCTAGTTGCTCGTACTGATGACCGAACCTGTCTTCCCAAGGTCCCAACCCCGGAAGACCTCAATCTGACCAACATAGGTAGAGACTGTAACAATCAGTCTACCAACATCTAAAACTGCACGGGTGTTTTCTGGAGCAGAACCCTGAGTAGATGGACGCTCTAGGACTCTCTGCTGTCCCGATATTTGCTGTTGAGGTGTCCTCTGACCACCTCCTACTACACTGGCAGGGGAAGAACCCTGTTGAGAATCAACTCCACCCTGCCTATAGAAGGCAGCTTTGTGGCCTGGTCTACCACAAGTAAAGCAAGTCACAACTGGTCTGGGACAATTAGGCCTCAGATGGCCAGGGTACCCACAGTTGTAACACTGTCGTCCCTTATCTGCAGTCAATGCAGACGAGGGGTAACTCTGTCGTCTCTGTTCTCGTCTAGACCCAGAACCTCCTCCAACTCCAATGGTCTGCCCAGTGCGCTGCCTCTTCTCAGATCGTCCCGTCTGAAAAGCTCTCCTTTGGCTGGATCGCTCCCTCTCATAAGTTGAAGCCCGGTCCTGATGAGCTAGGGACTCGCAATGTAATCCCTCCATTTATGAACGCGTGCTCTCCCTCAGACGAGAGAACAGATACACATGATGGTCCTCAGATGGTGCAACTGGACCCAACAAAGCTAACTCGGTCTGGAAGCGGCGGATGGTGTTTGCAATAGGCACGTCCTCAAATCCGACCTCCACAAAATCCTACAACTTCTCTCTCCTCAATGAGGTAGGGCAGAACTTCTCCCTAATCATGCTCCTCATGTGATCAAAACTGGTGGCTCTGGTCCGTACAGTCCTCCACCACTAGTGTGCAAGGTCACGGAATAGAGATTGTACCAGCTCTATCCGTCTGTCCTCAAGGCTCCTGATAGACTCTAAAGTTGAGTCTACATGCCCTATCCACACCTCAGTCTGTAAACCAATCTCTCTTGAGAAGTGTGGCACTCCCTGCTGGTGAAATGCCTTCAACCAGGCATCTGGTCCAGGCCCTCAAATCTCCTCCACAACCCGAACTGGCTCAACAACACGTGCAGGTGCAGCTGGCACCTGTGTCACTCCTTGAGATCTCTCAGAAGATCCCTCATGTATTAGTAAGTCTGGGGCCCGTCTGCCAGCCCTGATGTCCTCCTCAAAACGTTGGAGGTACTCTCTAAACTCCGGTCCTCCCATGGAGACACGGTCAGCGTCATCAGACTGGGCTCGGTGTGAATGATGTCTCCAAGATCCACCGCTCATCGTCTCTGGAACAACACTCTCTGCAACCTCCTGTTGTATCTCCTCCACCACTGGTGGATCAGCAGCGGGAACTGGTCCCTCACCTACCACTCCCGGAGGACGGGGTGGTATACCTCTACCTCTGCCTACAGCAGCAATAGCTCTTGTCGGAGCCATCTGCGGGGTATGCACACTTAACTTATAAGGCTCTATATAGGCCATGTATATATAGGTATATATATACTCAACACATACACATACATAAACAATAATACATATATACATATCTACACTGCAGAGATCCATAGCAGAAGTGGCGACTTCTCGTACATCTAACCTAAAACCACATTTAAAACCAAAAACCTTTTGAAAACGTCAGACCCCATGTGGGTTCTGTTTATTTTACCTATCAAACCTTATTCTAGGTAGCAAGTTCCATTGTTGTCAACCTAAGGCTCTGATATCAACTTTGTAACACCCCAAATCTGCAGAATTCGGAGTGCCACATTGGGCTAGGATCTCACAATGGATCCTGACCCTAGCCTGACAACAAGTTCAGTGGACCTTACAACATGAAACAGACAAATATATAAACAAATACATAAAACTATATAAAATGTACAACCAAAAGGTAAGACAACATAGCCGAGTATAAAACATAACGCCCTCACACAGGAGGTAACAAAAGATCATCCTTATGCAGGAGGGAAAGGTAAGCAAACCGCAAAAGCCCACAACAACCTATGTACGAGACGTCCTTGGCCCGCCACTGTGCTACATCACCCAGCAGCATGCCTATCCTTTGGGCATCTACAATATGGTAATAAACCATTAGCTATCCATACGCATATATAGAGTAATGCATAAGCACAATCACAAGTAAGGAAAGATAAACACATCAGCATGCTTTCACACATTTACCCATTTATTATCTCAATAATAATGGTCATTCACTCAAATCGTATGTATAAATATATATATATATGAAACTATGTGACATGAGGAACGATACATCCTCGCCTCTGAGCCTGCTAGCCAGCTGCACAAGTACCGGTCACACAATCCGTGCACCCTGTGGAGGTGGATTGTGCCCTTCTTGTAAAGTCAGTTTGGCCTGACATCAGAGAACCTCCTAGACTCTACGGCGGGATGAAAGGGAAAGGTTATCACAACCACGCATACGGGGCAATCAATAAAACATAGGTCGATATGTACGACATCTCATGCTATCATAGCAAACATATAAAGCACACACCACTCATGCAAACACCCAATATAATGATGGTAGCTAAGTAAGTCCTACGGACTTACCTCAACCTCGATCATAACTCAACCATGATCACCTCTACAATTGAGGGACAACAGAACCTATAAACAGGCATAAAGAGATATATCAATCTCCTAACAATACAAGGGTCACACTTAGACCCAAAGGGATCCATAGGATCATCCTCAACCTAACTCACAACCTAATGAGCCTCGAAATCCATATAAGGCATAAACTGATCCTAACCTCAACCAAACACATCCTCACACCTCTAATATGATCCTATACTCGCACACTAGGAAAGGAGGGAACAAAGGCATCATAAGGAAAGCCTAGAAGCAACACACACCTGCACAACCATGTGCAACACCATGCTGATGCAGGTGGCGCAGAGGCGGCTCACTGGTGGCGCAGGGGCGGACCACTGGCCGGCGCAGGGGCGGCTCAAGAAAAGCACTGGGACGGCTGGTGTGTAGAAGACACCACTTCAGCTCCTTCTTGACTCCTTCCTTCCATTCCTTCATTTTTTCTTCATCCAACACACATACATACAGGAACACATTTATATATACATCAACATAAGCCAATTAAGGCTGAAACAAGATCCAAACCTAAGGAAAGCCAACTAGGCTAAGGAAAAATGGAAAAGATAAAGGAAAGGAGAAAGAAAGAGAAGAAGCCATATAACTCACCAAGATGAGCTCTCTAGAAGATCAACACCAAACCAAAACAACCTCAAGCTGGCTCTACAAGGCACAACAACCTCATCAACATAAAAGCCAAGCAAAACTAAGCAAGATCTCTCACAAACGCACAAAACTCAAGAGATGATCAACAAAGGTGATCCAATGAAGAAGAGAGAAGAAGATGTATGTAAGGAGAGAGAGATGGAGCTGAGAATGGTAAACCCTCATCAAAGGGAGAAGATGAAGCATATAAAGGAGGTAAAAAGGGTAAAGCATGGGTCAAAGGGTCAATGAAGACAGCTGCAACACACAGAGCCGTGGGGGCGGACTCTGTGAGCCACAGGGGCGGACTCTGTGAGCCGCAGAGGCAGTGCAGGCAAACCGCGGGGGTGGATCCAGGGTCACGTAGGGGCGGAATAGGCTGAATTTGGGTCCTTAGCTCACCCTCTCAGCAACTCAACAACTAGGCTCTTACACTTGGTGAGTTCCCTACCTTGAGTATGTATTGTTAGATGATCTTAGAGAGTGTTGATGTTAGAAACATGCTAGGTTTGGACCAAGGATAGTTGGAATGCCAAGTAGTGGCTTGTGGACCTTAGGCGAGTATGGAGAGGTTGTTGGAATGTTCTAAGGGTTAAGGGTTGTATGTTTTTGAGTGGTACATGGGATGAGTGTAGGGATATCCTTGTGAGGCTTGTGAGGTTGAGATTATAAGTATATAGTTGTGAGCTTATGATTGTTGAGATTATGGGCTAGGATATGCGTATCCTAGCATAGTGTTGTTACCATTGTGATCATGGAAACTAGGCATGTTATCCTAGTGGTGTTGTGAGTTATGATTTTACGAAATCCGAGGGCTTAGAAGTCTTAGGAGTTCTAGCTTCTGTTGAGTGTGATGTGAGCATGAGGGATTCTAGGATGCGGTCCTAGAATTTAGAGTCAAATGGTCTTGCGTAGATCATTTGTATAGAAGTCTTAGACTTCTATTGTGAGTGGGTTGTTATTGTTATAGTTATCTTCTTGTGAGCAGGTTATGGGCTTCCTCCCTAAGGAAGCGAGAGTGTTGTGAGTTGAGTGTGGTGACGAGGTAAGTCTCCGGACTTACTTAACTCGTATTCCTTGTATTAGCATTGATTTGTGTTTGGTGGTGTGTGTTTATTCCTTATCGTTTATAACAACTAAACTGGTGTTAGGATCACCGACCTTATATTATTTTGGCCCAAGTGTATGATAAAGGACGGTGACATCATCTGCCTAGCTCCTGCGAGAGTTTAGGAGGTTCTTGGCTACTAGCCGTGCTGGTTAGACAATCGGAGGCATCCGTACCTTTCCATGCCGGAAATGGGGACCGAGGCGGGTTTTGGGAGATTCTCGTGTCACAAAAGAAGTTGAATTAGAACGGGATATGACTTAATAATAATAAAGATAATAAACCGGATTGGTGTGCTTTTGAGTATGTTGTGTGTTTATGATGCTTTACTTGTTTTTTGTGCCTTTTCCATTGTATTTGTGCTTTACTTGTTTGTATGACGCGTGTTTGGCGTTTGGTTTTGAGTTGTATTTCGGCTAAAGTTTGTTGTTGCATTCTTTCGGGTTTCTTATCATTTTCATTAAAAATGATTTACGGTTTTGCCTTTATTTGTGCCATGTTGGAAAGGTCCGGTGAAATTGTTGTCAAGCTTAGGGTCGGGACCCATTGTGAGGTCTTGCTTGTAGCATTCTCGAGTCCCGCGGATTCGGGGTGTTACAGTTGACAACCATGGATGAAAATCACCGGGTAATTCTCTTCCTTCACTTGGATATAGGTTATAAAGGTTCAACAAGGCTAGGGTTTAGGCAACTTTAACTAAGGACAAAGGATAAAGCAAGGTAGGTACGACAGAAGAGAAAATCGGTCAATTATTCTTGAAAATCGGTCGATTTCACTTAAGAACAACCCGATTTTTCTTCTTTGCAATGGTTAAACTCAACTCTCAGGGCCCAATCTCAACGTGAAGTTTATTCTATCATCATCGCAACCACAATCTTCAACCAATCACCCAAGAATACAAGGGTTTTAGCCAAGCATACACATTACAAAAATCAAAGAAGATATTAAATCAAGAATATCAAGAATAATGAGAAAACTTTGAATCTTGAATTAAACCAAACCAAAAACGTTTGAGCAAAGGTTCAATCGTTCAAAATCCAAATAAAAACTCAAAAACAAACTCAAACTTGCGTGCACAATGGCAGAATAACAATCAAAACTCACAAACTCCAAGAACGAAAATCTTGTTTCGAACTTGGACTCTAATCTTCCAAACTTCCTTCAATGTTTCCTTCCTTCACTTGTAACTGAATGCTCTTGATATGGATTGATGTGTATTTGATGATTTAGATGGTGGTGAGACGTCTTCTTTATATAGGATTTGAGATTTTATATTATGGTTACAATCCTACAGCCAATCGGACAATTAAGGGTAAAAATTGACTTGTTTGTAAAAAAACGGGTTGATCTCTATAAGTAATGATCCGATTTTTGCCTTCTGCATGTGATTATCTTTTAGTTCCGTCTTCTACCTTCTATTGTGATCTTTTCTCATATCTTCTCCTATCTTTAAGATCCCTTCGTGATCCTTATTGATGTCATGCTCCATATTGCTCCATTTCCGCACAAAATTTCCTCCTTTTTACCTACAATTTCACAAATAACGTGTGTAGACCTCTATTCACGAAATATATATGAATATAGACTAAAAGACACACAATGCTCATCAAATGTATGTAAAACTAAGGTGAAACACTCGTAATAATTCATGTCATCAAAGTACCTCATACTTGCCTCTTATTTGTCCCCAAGCAAGGTTCAAATCTAGCATATAAGATGTGACACCCCAGTTTTTAGGCGCGTATTCCATATTTATCTTTCCGGGTACTTTATGTTGCAAACTAAATTTTTTTCGAGTTTATATATATATATATATATATATATATATATATATATATATATATATATATATATATATATATATATATATATATATATATATATATATGTATACATTATATCTACATATTATCCGTATTTTAATTATTATATCAACATGGAAAATATTTTATGGGAATAATTTCTATATGTAAAACTATATTTTTACGGATATCTATTTTGTAGATATGTTTCCGTACATTATTTTACGGAAAGGTTTTTCGTTTCGAAATTCCATTCCGATTAAATTTGATCGACTTTATTTTTTTGGGATAATTTGACATACTAGGCCTTTTTGAGTTTTTGTTTAAGAAAGTGTACCCTAAATTTTTTACCACTTTCATTTAATAGTAGGTAAAAATTATTAACCCTTCTATTTAGAAAGAAAGGAATAAATGATGTTTGTTATTTGTTATATAAGTATACGTTTTAATTTTTAATTACTGAATTTGTGTTTTTTTTTTATTATTTTTCATGCTTTTTTTTTTATTTTTTTTTATTATTTTCTTTTTTATTTTCTAGACTAAATTTCTCATACCGGAATTTCTCATACTAGAATTTCTCATACCAAAATTTCTCATACCTAAATTTTTTCATACTAGAATTTTTCATTTTTCACATACCAGAATTGTATTTTTTCACATACCAAAATTGTATTTTTTTTACATACCAGAATTGTATTTTTCACATACTAGAATTGTAATTTTTCACATACCAGAATTGTATTTTTTCACATACATAAATCAAATATAGTTGCTAAGAAGATTTTACATACCGGACATTTTATATACCGGAATTTACATACCGGAATTTTCACATACGAAAATTTACATACCGGAATTTTCACATACCGGAATATCACATCCTATGGGTTATCAGATTTATTTTGGCATGTCTCCTATTTTGTAATTTGATTACTTGTGATTTCTCATTATCATACCTCCTTTATTTTTCACTTCAAAGTTAAGGAATAATCTTCTGTTTATATTATATTAGTTGGAGCAAACTACCATCAGACATTGATTTAACTTTGCAATTTCATATAAGAAAAAATGAGCGACGAATGATCAGTCATAAATACATGCATTGTTCGCTATATCATCTAAAAAGGGGTACATACAAAAAATGCAAGGGTTCAAAGGAAGAGGCTAAGAGGATCCATAATTCACTACCTGACTAACCTCCAAATCAGAGAAGTCAAACCATGGGCAGCAATCCAGGATTTCACACACAAAAACAACAGTATCTCTCGCAAGAAATCCTCAATTAGGCTCCAACATATCGGAGACCTTCATAAATTGAAGAACAGAATTGTTCCACGTTTTTGTACAAATTGAGGACTCCTTCCAAACAGTCTTAGCAGGGTTTTTTTAATTCATCACAGCCATCTGAAGTGCTCTGCATTTTATATGACTCATGCTCTGATTATTTCAACTACCTAGTATGATAACTTTCGGGAAGGCAACAAAGTTAAGTGACGCATCCGTCCGTTATACTACCTGGTATTATTTCAGCTACCTTGTATGATAACTTTCGTCCAAGGGTCATTGCAGGCTCACCTATTAGTCGATGTTCACCATCTCATATTCGACACGGCAGAGCGATTTGATCGGCTCGAAGGCTCTACACACCGGATTGAACAACGGCTTAGTGCTTTGAAAATTGGGGTTGTTGTCAGAGGAGGTGCCTGGTTGGAGGAGATTGGAGGAATTGGGGCTGGTACCGTCATCTTGTTGATCGACGTTTAGCGAAAGGAGAAGGTGAAAGGGAGCGCCGATCTAGTGTTGAGGGAGCAACAACAATAGTCAACGACCATTGAGATGGAGAGAGGAGGAGGCTGCTAAAAGGGAGAACGAAGGAGTTGGTGTTGTTAGGGTTTGAGTTTGACGGTAAAAGAGAGAATGGGGTACATTTACTTAAACCAAAAATTGAAAAGTCTATTTACTCTATACTAAACTTAAAAAAGCCTACTTACCTACTTAGCCTTTTTTTTCCTTGTTATTCCCAATTTTTATTTTTATTTTTGGGAGAATTTGGAATACTAGGCTTTTTTGAGTTTTTGTTTAAAAAAGTGTACCCCAAATTTTTTACCACTTTCATTTAATAGTAGGTAAAAATTATTAACCCTTCTATTTAGAAAGAAAGGAATAAATGATGTTTGTTATTTGTTATATAAGTATACGTTTTAATTTTTAATTACTGAGTTTGTGTTTTTTTATTATTATTTTTCATGCCTTTTTTTTATTTTTTTTATTATTTTCTTTTTTATTTTCTAGACTAAATTTCTCATACCGGAATTTCTCATACTAGAATTTCTCATACTAGAATTTCTCATACCAGAATTTTTAAAACCAGAATTTCTCATACCAGAATTTTTAAAACCAGAAATTATCATACGAAAAGTTCATACCAGAAATTTCATACCAGAAATTATCATACGAAAAAAGCCTAATACCAGAAATTATGATACTAGAAATTGTAATACCAGAAATCATAATACTAGAAATTGTAATAACAGAAATCGTAATACTATAAATCGTAATGCCAGAAATTATGATACCAGAAATTATGATACCAGAAATTGTAATACCAGAAATCGTAATACCAGAGATTGTAATACTAGAAATCATATACTCTTCTCTGCTAAGCATAAACAGATAGTTTATTGATATGGTTTCGTGGCTAAGCAGAGAAGGAAGGCACTCCATCCAAGCGAGGAGTCCTCACCTCCATTGAGATCCCCGTGGTCGAGAGAGAGTCCAACACCAGGATCTCCCATCTGCACGCTGCTTCCCACCAAGATGGAGTTGTTCACTCCTTGTACGTTGTTGCTAACAAACACGTTGATGTTGTATTCGTTCTCCGAATCACCTGATCGCTGAACTGTCAATACAGAACCCACATTGCTTCCCTCTAGGTTCACGTGGCTCAAGCCATTTGGTGACATGAGGTGCCCGCAAATGAACCCACCTGATCGCCGAATCACCTGTGATCTCCTCCTCTTCCTCCATCTTCTAGCTCTAAGCCGGTGAAGTTTTCTGAGAAAGCCTGTGCAGGAAAGGAAATAAACATTTATGTTGTGACACTTCACATTAGTAGCAACTACCAAGTGCCCACATGTTTTACGATATTAAGATACTTTTTATAGCATGAATTAGCAAGTACCCCATAATGATTTCTGGCATGCATGATAACCCGAGGAAGCACCACACGTGTTACCATCCGGCCAAGTCTTTCATCCATAGTTTGACGTGTAACCTGCAAGGTTATACATAGCAATGTTTTAATCTTCAAACTGAAAACAGGTTACCTTGAGCAGCAAAACATGATAGAGATCAAGAAATAATGAAACATAAACTTCACATTTAAGAATCTTAATTAGTCAGTGAGATAGGACAACCTCAAAAGAAATTTATAAAGGAGGCCAAATAGATAAAATACAGCCAACAAGTCATGGTACTGAAGCAAGCTCCTTTGTGAAAGGTAGAGCATGACTAAACTATTAGAGAAAATAAAGAGCTAAAGAAAATGACAAGTTATAGTATTACCTGTGATCTCCTCCTTTTACTCACACAAGAAAATCATCACATCATACACCAAATTTTGTTGTTTTTCTGCCTTTTGTTCCTCCTCTCCTCCTCCTCCTGAGTGTCTCATGGTTGGTTGGAGTCTTCTCCCTCTCTGGAAGCTCAATACTCTTTTATTCTGCCTTTTTTCTTTCTATACTTGCGTGCAACTACAAGGAAAGCTCAGATTCCCTTCCAATTGGAATGGCTTCAACATCACTCAACCATTTTAGATCTTGCAACTATTACTACTACTTCAACATTCACATATACTGCATACATATAGCAAATGATTCATTAAAACAGGTGAAACCAAAAACATGAAAACGCCAATATTCTTCTCTGCTACGTGTAGAATTCTACATTCTCTACCAAAAATCAATGAACCGAATACAACCCCACCTCAAAATTCTTCTAATCCCAAAATTCTTCTAATCCCAAGTGTGAATAGGACTGCTCTGCTCTGCCAACACACATTTCCCTTGCTAACCGGAAGGATTTAGGTCTCGCCGAAGATCGCCCTCGCTAACCGGAGTATTAACGCCGACAAGAAAGAGAGAAGAGAGGAGAATGAAGAAACTGACCTAGAGAAGGGGGCATTGTCGACGCCGGAAAGGGATGGCCACCACGTCAAAGAGGAGGCCCAGGGGACCACCGGCCGCCGGGAGAGCTGAAGAAGGGAGAGCTGAAGGACCTCTACAGAAAGCCGGAATGGAATCGGAAGAAATCGAAGGATATGCAAACGAAGGGAGAGCTGAAGGAGGCGGAGGAGTTGAAGGTTAGGGTTTCCACGGTTAAAAAAAAATTGGGGTATATTTACTAAACTAAAAACCTAAAAAGGCTTACTTACTAATGTTATTCTTAAAAAGGCCTACTAACCAAATTAGCCGTTTATTTTTATTCTTCTTTCTTTCCCTGGCCTTTCTTCGTTCTTCTTCTTGATTCCTGGATGCAGCCCAACCTGCTACCCTTGCCTCTAGCCCCAAGCTACCCCTGTCAACTCTCCTTAGCCCTGCACCTGACTATTGGCCTCCAACACGCAACCCCGACCCCTCGTCTCCTTCACCGAGCTACTCCTTCTCCTCATTCCTCATCTTCCCTCTTTCATTCATCCTCTTCCCCTCAAGCATGAGCCTTGTCTGCTTGCTCTCTTCTACCCCGACAACCACTACCAGAAATCTGGAGCACCATCACCTCACCTGTGCTTTCCTTCTCCTCCGTCTGACCGGCAATTAAAGACGCCCCGGAGACGGCCCATTTTGCCCCTGTTCTCCGCCATCGGTCTTCACCAGAAACAGAGGAGGAAGCTCCTGTCTTATCTCTTCCCTCGAACGTCCTCTGTCGAGCCCAGTGGCGGCCGCAGGATTTCTAAAAGGGGGGGGGGAAATAAATTAGCTCGAGTGACTCTCGACCTCGCTGACGCTCGACCTGCACCGCCCACGCTGCAGCTCATCTTCTTCTTCCTTTTTGCGATCCAAACCGTGCAACAAATCAACTTCAAGTTTTTAGAAAGCTAATGATTTGACAAACCAGCTCATAGTTTCTAAAATAACTAGCTTAAGTGGCATATATATAAAATTTCATGTTGAATAGACGTTCTTTCATCCATTTCAAAGTTTCTGAATAAGATATTAAGGGGGTGTTTTGTTAAAATTTGATAATCAGCTAACCGTTCTTAGAAAAGGACCCCATTTTTGTCCCACCTTAGCTACTTATCTTGAAAGGAATTTACAGTTACCAAACACCACAACAAGCAGGCAACCTAAATATTCTTCATAAAACAATTCACACACACAAAGTTCCACATTGAATAAAACCATTGTAAAATGCCAACTATAATTTAAGAGGAGCTATAATGAAAAGACAAAAACATTGAAATCAATGACTTAAGTTAAAACAAATCAAAGCCCACAAAAATCATAGAATTAACAACATGATACAAGATAATTGAGACTCATTTCCCCAATTTCATCAATCAAGTCATAATATCCAACTCAAATGCAAACTCCACAACAAAATTTAAGCAAATAACCTACCACCGAGAAGAAATTAAAGATCATACCAGTAGCTTCATGATTCCACTTGAGAAAGGGGATAATAGAAACACCCAGAAAAAACAAAATTCTTCTCTTGGCGGAGCAACTGTCTACTGGGCTCTTGGGCTGGACAGAAGCCATTAAAGGGGCTCTAATCTTGCGCTTGGACCTTGCATTTCTCAAGCTGAGCAGATGCAACCGAGAAGAAGAAGAACGTGGGTTTAAATGGAGAAAAGGAGAGTGTAGCAAGCAGGAAACTGTACGACTGGTGGTGCGAGAAGAAGAAGAACATGGTTTAGGGAAGGGCAGGCCCGACAGGGCGGGGCAGTCACCAGTGGAAAGACGGCGAGAGTGCGATTGGTGCGAGACTGGGTCCGGGTGTGGGACGCGAGTGGAAAGGCCGGCGGCGAAGACTGTGCGACTTGTGCGAGACTGGGGCAGCCACTAGTGGAATGGACGGCGGCGAAGA
This sequence comes from Fagopyrum esculentum, assembly GCA_033239045.1. Classification (NCBI taxonomy): domain Eukaryota; kingdom Viridiplantae; phylum Streptophyta; class Magnoliopsida; order Caryophyllales; family Polygonaceae; genus Fagopyrum; species Fagopyrum esculentum. The sequence goes on along the minus strand of BSUD01000005.1, from coordinate 84,607,647 downwards.
CTTCGGTGCGAGACTGGGGCCGGGAGTGGGACGCGAAGCCTACGAGAGTCGGAGGAGAGGGAAGCGCGAAATTGACTGAAACCCTAAACTCTTTTCTGAATTTTTTTCCATTCTTCACAATCTCAAAACGACGTCGTTTTTGTAAAAAAAAATTTTTTTTTAACCTGGAGGGTGGGGCGGCTGCCCCACCCTGCCCTCCCTAAGGCCGCCACTGGTCGAGCCCACCAGAATCGGGACAACTGCCGCCGGATTGAAGCCCATGCCGGAGTGATAGTTTCCTCCGCCTCCACACCGCCTCCCTGAGCACTCGGAGCACCAGCAGGCCGGCAACACCGCTTGTCTTCTTCCCTGCTCTTTGCTCTCTTCTTGTCGCGAGGGGAGACAACCATTGCTGCCGGAGATGGGCCGCCACTAGCCGGAGATTGGTCCACCGCTGCCGCCTCCCTCCTTGATGCCTGCACACCACCGGGATGAGCTCCCTCGCCTCGCTGGCAACGCCGCCGCCCATAGGTTGCATCTCCTGCCGCCAACAGTAGAAGGGTTCAAAGAAACCCTTCTTTTTAATTTAAAATCGGGCCCCCTGATTCTTGTATATTTACAGTTGTGGCCCTATATTTTGCATTTGCAGTAATGGCCCTAATTTCTGAAGTTTGCATTTATGCCCATGTTGAAATAATTACAGATTTTTGCAGGAAGTTTAATTTAGAAAATATAACCCAAGTTTATGAAATTGTATATTTTGCCCCGGAAAACGATTGAGCGATTTTGTTTATCCTTGGCTTGGAAAACGAGTTTTACCTTGGGTTTATGATGTTGTTTAGGTTGCCCGAAAAATATAATTACGGATTTTAAACTTGGGTTTTTACTTGGAGTTTTAGTCTTGTATTTACTTATAAGATGTTTATGCCCTTGTCGGATTAATTTCGGTTTATGGCTCAAAGTGTTAATTACGGGTTTGGCCAAAGAGTTATTTTTGGAAAATGATTTAAGCTATTTAGTTCCATATTTATGACCCGGAGATTTAATTGCGAATTTACGACGCATGTTTATGATGTTGTGTATTTTGCAACGGAAAATATTTTAGCGGGGTTTAACCTCGTTTTTCAAAACGGGTTCCTTAGAGTTATATGTATTATATATATTCCGATCAAATTTAGCGTACGAGCTAAATTTTTTTAGTTTTGGTGTTATGTTTAGAGAGACCCCCATAAAGGACGAACGAGTCGAAGTTCGACATCCGTCTTTTGACGTCAGGTGAGTTACCTTCTTCCTCGATCTAGTTATGTTTAGTATTAGTATCATGCTAGGTTGGATCTAGCATAACTTAGTGGAAATACCAAGTAGTGATTATGGACCTTTAGATGAGTTTTGAGGTTTGATTGTGTGAAGACTTGAGGTGCTTGGTTATCTTGTGAGGTTGTTATAAAGATTTAAGTTATATGGTTGATCTTGTGAGCGTTTTGAGGCTCGAGATTGGGGTTGTATTATCTTGTGGGATTTTGGAGTTTAGGTTTGGCTTATCCTAGTATGTTGTTATGAGTTACGATCTTGCGAGATCCTTGGGAGGATAGATGTCCCTATGTTGTTATAGTTTATGATCTTATGAGATCATTGGTACTAGAAATCTAAGGACTTATAGCATGTGAGAGAGATGTTGATCGTGAGTCTTTTGACAGGTGTTGAGTGTCTTCCTGCGGGAAGTTGAGAGCGGGATATAGCGGGATTATCTTTGGGACGAGGTAAGTCTCCGGACTTACTTAGCTAGTATTCTCTGTATTTGTTTTGATGGGTGTTTGGTGGTGTGTGTTTATTGTTTATGTGTGTGTTTATTGTTTATGTTATAACATCTAAACCGGTAATACGACCACCGACTTTATATGTTTATATTTTGCCCAAGTGTACGACAACGGACGGTGACCGCTTGTCCAATCTAAAATGGGGATGACTGGGAGTTTCCTTGCGATCAGTCCAACGGGTGATGCTGATCCGCATCAAGTACAAACCCATATGGTGAAAGGGGACAAGGGCGAGATCGTTAAGATGCTCGTGTCACACCATAAATGGAATTAGTTATGGGATGACGTAAATGGAAAGATAATAAACCGGCTTGTGTGTTTTGGAGCATGTTGTGTGTTTATGATGCCTTATGTGTGTGTGTGTGTGTCAATACCATGATTCTAATGCCTTGAATGCTAGCTAGCGGTTTTATACCAATATTGTTGTAATTGCCCTGCAGGTTAGGGACGCGGCCGAGAGATCCGGAAGAGTGGGCAACGTACATTGTATGATGGGTTGTGGGTCGAAACATACAATGTACAAAACATATATATATATATATATATATATATATATATGTTTTGTACATTGTATGTTTCGATGTTTGGTTGTTGGAGTTGTTGACTCGGTTGTGGTCTTTTGGTTGTGTGCTTTTCGGATGCATATCATTGCATTAAAATGTATTTTGGTTTTGCCTTTAATTTGTATCTTGTTGTAAGATCCGGTCGGGACCCATTGTGAGGTCTCCGCCCGTAGCGCCCCGAGTCCCGCGGATTCGGGGTGTTACATAAGATGATGTATGAATTGATAAAAGCTCTTTTTTTAATGTGCTTCTTAATCATGGATCACCCTCAACGTGATGTTTCAATGCATAGGAAGATAATGTATGAATTGATAAAATCTAGCATGAAAAGGCAAGAAAACTTCATCCGAAAACATACATGAAAAGCATGGCAAAAGATATAGAGACAATCATAAGAAAACAAATCAAAACCATATAAGCCTTAAACATGTGTGATGGTAAATTCTCGGAATAAGGAATAAAAACTCCACAATTTTTGAAATTCTTCACAACCACCGAAAATAAGCAACTTCACTTTGTATTTTGCAATTTTATTTTTTACTTTTTGAGAACATGGACAGAGGTGCACAATAACCGAAGCCTAGGAAATAAGCAAATCTCAATTTCTCGAGATGCCTCAAACCGTAATGCACATACCATGACTCGTTAGGACTATCGCTCAATCCGACTTTGGCAAGACACAAACACCCGGCTATGTGAATGGTGCCGAGTTACTCATCATCATGATTGAAGTCCCCAAACCTATTTTTTATACTTTAACACACTTCACTTTTCACAACAACTTCACAATGCATCAACCTTCACACTAGCATGCTTCCTAATTCCCGGAAAAGGTAAATGGAAGGCAAATAATACATATGAGGTGTTCAACGTGGATAAGAAGAAAAAGAAAGAAAAATCGAAGTGCCTTAATCATTCCAATATGATGTATAAGAGCTTATTAATTGGCTTCGACCATTATTTCTCAATTTTATCAAGACATCGAAAAGCATACAAATCATATATAATTTTCAAATAAAGTATTAAAGTCCACATATTCCGTAATTAAATCTCAACATACAAGTCTTCTTTTGACAATTCACATACAGAATTGTCATCATTGAGATCTTATCCGTTTTTAGAAGCACATAAGTTTTAAAATTTTTCAATTTATTTAGATTTTCGAATATAGATGAAATGCAATGCAAATGCCCAAAAGAAACGTGTGACAAGAGTTATTACCAACCCGAAATCTGAAAGTGCAATGCAACATAAAAAAACGTGTGACATATGAAAAAGATTGCAAGTACCCCCACCCCATACTCAAATCTCACATTGTCCCCAATGTGAAAACTCAAGTACAAGATGGAGAAAAAAACTTAAAAAGTAACGAGTGCTCAGTCCTACTGTGGTGGTGGATATGTGTATGAAAATCTCGGAGCCGAAGGATCATAGAAATCTCCGAAGGATCATAGAAGTCTCCGAAGGTGTGGTTGTAGAGGTCATGCCAATGGCAGTCATACGAGGAGTGTCGGGCTCGTACCTCGGTCCGGAACTGTTAAAAATCAGTCTGAAGTCCTTGATAATCCGTACGAAGACATTGATAACCTGAATGAAGGGCCTGATAGTCTGTACGAAGTCCATTGACGCTCGTCGTCAATGCTCTTAGCTCCTCATAAAGGTCAAGATGGTCATCCCTACGCCGGCTCATGCATCTATGTGAAATTGACCGTCGGGGTGGCATCATCGGTATGTCGTGTTGTGTAGGAAAACCGTGATCTCCTCCAGCCATGTGCTCATCCTCAGTGGCCTCATCATCAACAGCTCTACTCGGACCAGCCTCTTTATCAGTGTCCATCACCTTAGTGTCACCACCACGCTCCCTAACTCAAGCATACCCCCAGCTAGGGCATGCTCATCAACATGATGATCCTCTGGAACATCAGTATCCTCAACATCTGCAACATCCTCCTCTGTCTCCTCCTCATCACTAAAATGCTCAAAACCTTCCTTCAAGTAGTACACATCTCTAATGGTGTAACGAGCCTTCCAAACAATTTCCTTGGGAGTTCTCTCCCAAGGCCTCATGTGGGTTCCATCGCCCTCTGGGAACAATCACACCTCTAGAGATCAACCTTTGAAGCCCTTATGGTTGTGCCTCTGCAGCTAGAGTGCATGCCGAAATATAAACCCTCAAAGCCTTAGCTACATAGGTCACAAGACCTCCAACACAAATGTGACCTCCGGATTTATTGGCAATCTTTGCAAAGTAATCAGATAGCATAGTGGAGTAATCGGGAATTGTACCTATATTCATGCAGTAGAGTATGTACAATTCGGCCGCCCTAACCTTCTGCGGAGTCTCAATTCTTGTGAACATAGACTCACTCAAGATCCGGTGGGCGATTTTGAATGTGAGGTTGTATATGCCTTTCTCTTTGGAGTTTCCGGGTCTCCACTTATCTCCTTCCATTGATCAAATGGAGATACTTGATGGCATGAAATATGAGGTAGTTTAGATTTGCATATAGATAGTTTTTCCCTTTCTTTTGAGTGCATGGACATACGTTCATAGCATTTATTGAGCATATTCACCTATTATCTTGGAATCGAGATCTACACGAGCTTTTTTGTGATTTTAGGGGAATTGGCGCTGAATTGGAGTGGAAAAGGAGAATTTACAGAGTATTGGTCAATGTAGAGTTCATTAGGAAGAATTGGAGAGTCATAGGAAGGAGTATGAACTGAAGCAAAAGAAAAAAGCATCGAAAAAGAAGAACCACGGCCCAAGAACGAACTTCCACGGCCGGGGTTTTGGTATTTCTTTGAATTTCACACGTGGAAAGGAAGGTCGAGAGTCATCACGGGACAAACCACGGCCGTGGTTTGGATGACGTCACTTGTGGTTTTATTCTAAAAAGACCGTTCCGTTATTGTCACGTCAACAATGAATGAAGGAAGCCTTTAGACCTAATTTTATCTTATAAAAGGAGGTCGACGGCTGCATTTTGGAGGACGGCTTACAAACTACACATTTTGATTCACTTCGAGATGCAAGATTTCTCTACGTTAGAGATTTGATTGCTTCAACATCGGAGGAGATTGAAGAGCTTTCTTGATCCCGACTTGGAGATGTTGTGAGATTTGTGTTAGGTTTATGATTATTGTCTTTGAGAACACATATTATGGGATTATACGTTGTTTGATTCAGTTATTGATATTTGAAGATTGAAATTGAGTTATCATTGTTCTTCTTTGTGTTCTTCTTGGTTGTACGCCATTCTTGATTTCTTTCGCTTATCTTGAATTGAATATGATGATGATTATTGGCTAACCCCCCTGCGATTCTAGGGTTAAGGGTTGATGGTTGTGGTACAAATGATGATAGATTAAGCCTTAACAGATCAGAAACTGAGAGTTGTGAGACGAAACCCTCGAACGAGGTTATCCATGGCCTGCTCTTCAAGAACCACGCCCGTGGTTTCCCAAGATCCAGCAGTGGTTTCCTCTGTTTTGCACGTTTCTCTTTTGCCTTTATCCAAAGTTAAAGATTGCCTAAATCCTAACCTTTGTGAACCTTTCTAACCCTTAGCCATGCTTGGTTGTAAGTTCTACGAGTTTTAAGTAATAGAGGATTCAAAACCCTCTATTAAGGTGGAGAGTGTCGAATCCTTTACCTTTGTCTTTGTTTTGACTTCCTTGGGTTTGGTTTTGGTTTTGAGAGTAGAATACTATCCTTAGAACCTTTTCTTGACGACACTCGACATCCGTTAAGTAGAATCCTTTGGGTGAGACAAAAAGGGTGTTGGAACTTCACCGTACGATATCCTACCTTAGGCATATACCTTTGCTATCCAACTCTGTCTGTACACATCCTTAGACATCTTGAATTGAATGCCACAATCGGATACTTGGATCTTTAGAATCCGCATTCCCCAATTATCCTTACATCTTATTCTTTATATGATCATTGCTTTGCTTGCTATACAAGTTAGATTGCTTTTATTGCTTTGTTCTCACCGATTCCCGGAGATCGACTCCGCAATATCAGCCCATACTACGATTGATCCGTACACTGCGGATTCACTATCGTTTGGCTTAATTCTTGGATATAAATTTAAAGCTTATTTGCGCACACACCTTTTGGATTTGGCGTCTTTGCTGGGGAATTGGTCAAGACCAATCTAGTGTACGTTTGTCTAGCTTGGTAGCTTCTTACTTTGCTATTGATTATTCTTGTTGAGTGGTCTTGCAGGATCTTTCTTTAGGTTTATGTGAAGACCGCGAGCCGGTAAAGAAAATTTTCCTTACGATCCTGAACCGGAAAAGACTTACAAGAAGAATTTGAGAGAAGCTAAGAAAATGGCCGCAACCAATAATCAAAAAGTAGAGGATCTTGGAGGTGAATTAGCTGGAGCTCGAGATTAAATAAGGTTACAAGAAGAAACTTTAAGGAAAGAGAAAGCTGATCAACTCGCTCTACAGGAACAACTTCAAGCCGACATGGCCGAAATGAGAGCGTAATTCCAACTAGCAAATCGGGAAAGAGAAGGGGATGTTAGAGTTGTGATTAATCCACCTCCACCAGCACCTGTCAACATATTACCAGCGCCGGTTTATCCACCACCACCATCTCCACCAAGAGTGGAGCCAGCTGATCCGTTTGTGGGTGTTCCACAAACACTTGGACAACGGATGGATCCGGTCCAACAAGCCCAAAGTCCAGGCATGCACTTGGGAGATCCGGCTGATCGCGATTATGAGTTTAGACCTCAAGCGATTACTAAGATTCAGTAGAATCGCTTTGGGGGAATGAAGAGAGAGTCACCACACTAACATTTACAAAACTATGAGATTTTGATGGAGACTTTGAGACCTTCTAGATGTGAGAATAAAAATTATAAACTGCGTGTTTTATTTTTCCCTTTAAAGGAAAAAGCACTTGCGTGGTACCAATCGCTTCCCACCGGAAGAGTGAACACATGGGAGGAGATGACTGCGGAGTTTCTCACCAAATTCTTTCCTCCATCAAAGACGGCGAAATTTACATCAAAGATAAATGCATTTGTGATGAAGGATGGTGAAAGCATCTTCAAGTCATAAGAAAGGTTCAAGGACCTTTTGTTGGATTGCCCACATGATGGGATTCCGAAGATTGATTTACTAGTAGTTTACTTCAAGGGTTTGGATACGGAAACGCAATTCAAGCTTCAATCACTTTCAGCTAGAACGCTCATGGACAAGCCGGTTGATGATGCGTGGGATTTTGTTGAAAAACAAGCTCTCACCATTGAGAAGTACTCCCACAGGGGTGCTGAAACAGGAAGTCAAAATTCGAAAGCTCCGGTGCTGAATCTTACAACCTCTAGCGTCAAAGAGCTGAACGCTTTAAATAGCGAGATGAAGGCTTTTAAAGACCTCTTGACAACTCATATACAAAAGCCCAAGGAGCAGGATGTGGGCTATTTAGAAAGGGGAAACCAGCAAGGGAAGAGGAACAACAACAACTACAATAAAAACAACAACCGGAATTACAACATTTGGAGATCCAATCAACAAAATTCCAGTAATCCTTATTCTCATGGTGAAAATGCTCCTCCTCCTCCTCCTCCTCCTCCTCCTTCTTCTTCTTCTTCTTCTATTCGTTTGAGAAGTCAGGGCTAAACTTCATTATGTTCGAGCCAGCCAACAAGGCACAAGCTTGAAGCAATGATTGAAGTTGTGAGGGGAAAGATGAATGGATTAGAGAGTTCCATTACTTCGATTTGTAAGGCACAAAAAAACTTAGAAAATCAAGTATTTTAGTAATGTAACACCCCAAATTTTGAGAACTCGGGGAGCTACTGGTTAGGACCTCACAATGGGTTCCGACCTTAGTTTGATAACAATTTTACTTGGATCTTACAACAAGGCACAAATGTATTTAAAACAATTTCAAAACATATTATTTTTAATGTATGAATGTACACATGTGACAGCCTTACAAAACATATATATAGATACATAACATGCATGTCGTATGAGAGACCCCCTGTCCCTATCTAATGAATACGTGGACCCGGCTGACCATCCGTTCCGGATCTCTCTGCAATTGTCAATCTCTACAAATCTACAACACGGATAAAACCGTTAGCTAACATTCTATGTATAAGTATAAAGGTAAAAGCACAAACACATAACATACACAATCAACATGCAACACTCAATCCTTTTTATTATCTTTTAATTAGGTGATATGTCATTACTAATGATACTTATTTTGTGACACGAGGGATTCCCAAACCTCGCCCCTGTCCCCGTTTACCAACGCGGAATGGTACTAATGCATCTGACCGTCTACCTGACTGGGCTGGTCGCAGGGAATCTCCTAGACTCTCGCAAGAGCTAGGCAGATGATGTCACGACCCGTTATCATACACTTGGGTCAATTATGTAAATAATAAAGTCGGACTAATCCGGTTTCGTTATTTATTATAAGTAACAAACACCACTCATACACATTACACTGATACAAGAAGCCAGCTAAGTAAGTCCGTGGACTTACCTAAATCAGATCCCGACTTTCTAATTCGCAAATCGATCTGTACAGTAGGAATTCAGTGGCCTGTCAAAGGAGGCAACTGTGTCAGCACACTTTCTAGGTGATTAGAAGTCTAAAACTTCTAAGATAGTAGGTCTTAATAGAACGGAATTGATTACAGTATTAATTTATGGTAAAATGACTATTTTACCCTTGGTCTCGAAACTTCCAAAAATTCCCTAATTCATGCCTAAACTCTTATTTGAGACTAAAGAATCATATTCTAACTCCTAAAGATGAGTTTGGTTACAAACTGGCAATTTACCCATTTCCTTATTTTCGGAAAGATCGTTTAAGGTCCAACTTCGGCTTCAAATATAAAATTCGAATAATCTTTTCCGAAATAATTCCCTAGATTATCTATGATATCTCATCTACTCCTAGGAGCAATAATTTCTTAAAACTGTTCAACCTTCACTTCTACAAAAATTTCCAAAGTTGGTTACAACACTTAACAAACAACACATTGTCTTAACTTTGAAAAATCATAACTCCTAAACTACTCGCTGGATTTACCCGAAATTTTGATATGTTCTACTATAAAATATTATCTGTAATATATCCAAAATTTAGCCGCAAAGGAGATCAAAATCCTATTTAAAACTATCTCACAAAACCGAATTTCAGCACAACAGAAAAACTGCTTACGACTCAATCTTTGAAAAATCATAAATCCCAAACCACTCGTTGGATTCCTCTCAAATTTTAATATGTTCTACAACAATATTCCAAATATATCATATTAAAATTTCAGTAAAAAAGGAGGAGTATTTCATACCTAAATCTGATTCTGAAGTTGGGTACTGGACACAGTTTTTAAAATTCAGAACAGTAAATCTTTTTACAATGCTTCTCCCTGCTCGACCTGAGTGAGTTTAGGACAGATTTTGTAACATCTAATAGCTCATATGTATAGAGGGAAAGGTAACCAAAAGAGGTATGGTCTTACTCGATTCTAGGGTTGATTGTATGCAAAACCAAGTCTTGGAGACGAATAGCCTGTGCAGAAGAGATTCCTGGAGGCTGCTGAGCGTGTGCAGAAGGTCGGGCGTTTGCTGGCACCTAGTCTGCACTGGCTGGGACGTGAAGAAGGGAGCAAGCCAAGGTTCACCTGCTCAGACGGCGTTGGTGCAGAAGTTTGGCCGTCCTGCTGCTCTCTAGTGCGTCCTTCGTCTACTGCGAGTGACCAAAGGAGGGCCTGCTGGGTGAGATGCACAAGGCGACGCATAGGGGAAGATTGCAAGATGTGGCCAGGCGGAAGGAAAGGAGCGATATGGGCAGTGTGATTTCCGGCAGTTAAGGGGGAGATCTTCACTTACTCAGCAGCCGTTACGTTGGAGTCAAGAGGAAGCGTGAAGGTCGGCTGCTCTTCTGTTCTTGCTGGGCTAGAAGTGCCGCTGGGCCAGTACAACCACAAGGACAAGGATGGGCTGGATGTGCCACTGGGCCAACACACAAACGAGAACACATCTGGCTGGATCAATGGCAACGTTGGGCTGAAACTATGTAGAAAGAGTGGGCTGAGTTAAGGTAAGAAAGATGGGCTGAATAGTTTGTCAAAAACGTGTCAAAACTCATCATGGCCTTGTCAGGTCCATGAATGAGTTTGTCACAGGTTTTTTGGGCTTTGTCATGGCCTCGTCTCAGCTTAGTCATGATCTCGTCACAACTTGTCATGATCTCATCTAAAGTCATCGATAAGAATGAATTATAATAACTACGGTTTGATATAAATCTATCATTTTATGTGAATTAAATTCTACATAAAATGATAAATAATTATAAGAATTAGAGCTTGATATAATTTTATCATTTGATGTGAATTAAATTCTACATAAAATGATAAAATTCGTGAAGAAAGAAATACTAGATAGAATGGAAAACCGTCAACGGCTCGAAGTCCGATTTGCTTCGGAATTAAACTTAATAAAAATTCCGGCTATTACAAGTAAAGCCGGAGAAGTTCTAAGAGATCAAGGGAAGCTTCCCGGAAAGACCGAAAATAATCCTAAGGGCCAAGTGATGGCAATCACCACAAGGAGTGGTGTGAAGACCGTTGATTCCGTTCCAAGAACGGATGACAAGGGCAAGAATCCCGTGGAGAACGAGGTTCCAACTGAGAAGGAGAAGGAAAAATCCGTTGTTTACGTGCCTCCTCAAGCTTAGAAACCTCCGCTGCCGTTCCCACAATCTAGAGCGAGAGCGCATCTAGACAAACACTTTGGTAAGTTGAACTCATGAGCAAGCTGCATATTAACATACCTTTTATTGATGCAATTTTAGGTATGTCAGCCTACGGAAAATTCTTGAAGGAAATCCTCTCAAACAAGAGGAATCTAGAGGATTTTGGTGAGGTGAAGATGACTTCCGAGTCATCGGAACTCATCAAAACCATGATGGAAAAGATGCCACCCAAGCTGAGGTATCCGGGTTCGTTTTTCATTCCCATAGGCGCTGGAGAGGTCACATATGATGCTCTTTGTGATTTGGGAGCAAGTGTGAGCATTATCCCACTTGCATTGTGCGAGAAAGTTGGTTTAGGGGAGCCTAAACCGGTGAAGATGAAGTTATACATGGTGGATCGATCTATTAGTCGACCCATTGGCATTCTTGAGGATGTTCCCGTAAAGCTTGGTAAGTTTTACGTTCCAATTGATTTTGTAGTTTTAGAGAATCCTGCAGATTATCCAATCCCAATCATACTTGGGAGGCCATTTCTACCAACGCCCGGTTGCTTGGTTGATTGCAAGAACGCCAAGCTACAATTCAATATTGGAGAGGAGAAAGTTGAGTTCATACTCTCAGCTTTGATCAAGGAACCAACTCTAGAAGAAGAAGTCTTCAACATCTATGATGAAGAAGACACAAGAGAGATGGTAAGTTCTATTTTGCTTAATAATCCTTTGCAGAAAGTCATTAGTATAAGCATTATGGAAGGAGGAGTCGAAGAAGGTTGTGACTTTGAAGTAAAGGCTTTGGAAGTATTGGAAGAAGAGCCAATTAAAGCCTTTGAAGAATTGCACGTTGGCTCGCAAACTGGCCAAAACCACGGCCAAAATCAAGATTCCACGTGGGTGGAAATAATTAGTTCCCCCGTGGAACCACCAGTCGATTGCCACCACGGGAGAAACCACGGCCGTGGAACCTGGAATTTCCGAGACTTCTTCCCCTCTTCTTGTAAACACTCTTGGACATTCTTCTACCTCTTCTACACCCTTGGGAACATCCAAGGACACTTCGGAGGGCATCAACACACCAACAAAGGCACCGCCAACATTGGAGTTGAAGCCTCTTCCTACACACTTAAGGTACTTTTTCTAGGACCAAACTCTACTTATCCGGTCATAGTTAGTGCTACCTTAACTGATGATGAGCATGCTAGGCTTATGAATGTGTTGAAATTACATAAGAAAGCCATAGGATATACAACTGATGATCTAGTAGGTATCAAACCTTCATTGTGCATGCATAACATATTGATGGAGGATGACCACAAGCCTTCACGTGAACCTCAACGACGGTTAAATCTGATCATGAAAGAGGTTGTGAAGAAGAAAGTCCTCAAACTTCTTGATGCATGTATCATCTTTGCCATATCCGATAGCAAGTGGGTGAACCTCGTCCACGTTGTTCCAAAGAAAGGGGGAATGACCGCTTTGACTAACAAGAACAACGAGTTAATCCCCACTAGAACCATCATGGGATGGCGTGTGTGCATTGACTACAGGAAGATAAATGTTGAGACTAGGAAGTACCACTTCCCTCTACCTTTCATCGACAAAATGCTTGAAAGGTTAACGTAACATTCTCATTTCTGTTGTTTAGATGGCTATACTAGTTACTTTTAGATTCCCATTGTAAGAGCCTTAGTCTGTAAGGAGTTGAGAGTGAGTACTAAAGGTTCAGAATTAGCTTGAACCGCCCCTGTGTGACCCAATGGCCACCCCTACGGTTTTACTGGGCCGTACCTACACCTCCCTAATCCGACCTTGCTGTTTAGGGTGTGTTGCAGCCGACTTTGTTGACTCTTGACTTGTGCTTTTGGATTGGCTTCTTATATAAGCCACCTTTGCTTCCTGATGAGGGTTTACTTCATCTTCCTCAGCCGCATCTTCTCTCTCCCGTTCATCTTCTTCTCCTTCCTCCTTTGGATCTCCATCTTGTTCTTCTTTAATCTTTGTTGAGTTTGTGAGAGCTTTTGTGTGGCTTTGCTTGTGGATGATGATGGTTGATGTTGTTGTGCCCGTTGATAGCCAGCCTTTTGGTTATGGTGTGGTTCTTCCTCTGTTTAGGTTCAGCTTGGTGAGTTCTTCATCTCTTTCTTCCTATCTTTCTTTTTTCCCTCTTTTCTTCATCCTTAGCTTAGGTTCCAAAAGATTGATCTTGTGGCAACCTTTATAGGCTTCAATTGATGTATATATGTATGTGTATGTATGTGCTTGGATGCTAGTTGAAGAAGAAGTGGGGAGAGTCGGGTGAAGAAGCAAAGTGAAGCTGGAAGTGTGCCTTATGTACACCAGCCGCCCCTGCGCCACCTTGGAGCCGCCCTAGTGCCACCTTGTAGCCGCCCCTACGCCCACCTACACTAGCTTGGCTTTGCCTTTTGTTCTGCAGGTGTGTCTTGCTTCTAGGCTTGCCTCTAGATGGCATTGCCTCTTCCATTCCTAATGTGAGTGTGTTGTACCATGCTAGGTATAGATTAGAGTGTGTTAATGATGTTATGAGCATATATGCCTCGTATGGCTTTCAAGGATTGATAGGTTGTGAGGTTTAGGTTCAGGATGATCCTATGGATCCCTTGGGTCTAGGTGTGACCCCTTTAATTTATAGGAGATTTATATATCTGTATGCCTTGTTATTAGGCAATGTCCCTCTCAAGATTAGAGGTTGATCATGGTTGAGTGGTGTACGAGGTTGAGGTAAGTCCGTAGGACTTACCTAGCTACCATCCTTATATTAGGTGTTTGTATGAGTGGTGTGTTTGTGTGTGTGTTATATGCTTGATATGATAGCATGTGATGTCGATTACTACCGACCTATGTTTTATTTATTGCCCCGTATGTGTGGCTGTGATAACATTTCCCTTTCATCCCGTCGTGGAGTCTGGGAGGTTCTCTGATGTCAGACCACAGGAAGGGCGCAATCCACTCTCATAGGGTACATGGGTTATGTGACCGACACTACTTCCAGATGGCTAGCAGGCCTAGAGGTGAGGATGATACATTCCTCGTGTCACATAGTTTCATCTATCTATATATATACGATTTGAGTGAACGACTATTATAAAGATTATAAAATGGGTAAATGTGTGACAACATGCTTATGTGTTTATCCTTTATGATTGTGCTTGTGCTTATGCAATACCTTATATTTGTATGGTTAGCTAATGGTTCCATACCATGTTGTAGATGCCTTGCAGGATAGGCTGATGTTGAGTGATCTGGCAGGGTGATATGCCGAGGACTCTTCTACATTAGGTGGTTATGGTTTTGGGGATACTTTATATACCTCCTGTGTGAGGATAGTGTTTTGTATACCTCCTCTGTGAGGGCAATGTTTTATACTCGGCTATGGTCTTTTATACCTTTTGATGTACAATTTTATGTATTTGTTTTATATCTGTCAGTGCCATGTTGTAAGGTCTAGTGAACAAGTTGTCAGGCTAGGGTCAGGATCCATTGTGAGATCCTAGCCAAATATGGCATCCCGAGTCTCGTAGATTTGGGGTGTTACAAAGTTGGTATCAGAGCCTTACAATGACACTTGCTACCTGTAATGAGGTTTGATGGATGAAATAAACAAAACCCAAAAGGGGTGTTACGTTTTTAAAAGATTTTGGTTTTAAAAGTGTTATTTTGGGATAGAATGTACAAGAGTCATCACCTCTACCATGGATCTCTGCAGTATTGATATGTATAAATATATATATATATATATATATATATATATATATATATATATATATATATATATATCTTTCTATACATATGGCCTATATAGAGCCTTATAAGTTAGGTGTGCATACCCCGTAGATGGCTCGGACTAGAGTTGCTTCTACTGTCGGCCCCCGAGGTACCTCTTCCTTCGGGCGTGATAGGACAGGGACCAGTTCCCACTATTGATCCACCAGGGTTGGAGGAGGTTCATGAGGAGATTATTGAGAGTGTCTTCCCAAAGACCAGGAACGGTGGATCTAGGAGACAACATTCACATCGAGTCTAGTTAGATGACTCTGATCGTGTCTCCATGAGGGGGCCAGAGTTTCATGACTACATCAAACGTGTTGAGGAGGCTGCCACAACAGGCAGACGGCCCCTAAATCTACCAATGCATGAGGGATCATCTGAGATGTTCCAGGAAGCCACTCAGGTGCCAGCTATGCCGGCGCTTACTGTTGAGACTGCTCAAGCTCTAGAGGAGTATAGAGGGCCTCGACCAGATACCTTGTTGAAGGCATTTCACCACCACCACCACCACCACCACCACCACCACCACCAGTGTTGAGTATATCTCCCCCCATAGTTGGTCCTTTGATCATTGATCATTGAGGCAAGATGAAACTTCACACACTCTTCTCCAAGATTGAAGGAGAGTATTCCATTCTTGCAATCCACCACACAACCCGAATATGCAAGGAAAGGTCTTCCAAGTATGATTGGAACGCGATGATCTGCAGGAATGTCTAAAACAACAAAATCAATGGGAATGTAAAACTTACCTATCAAGACGGGGATGTCTTATAGGATTCCCACGGGATGTGTGATGGACCTATCCTCCATATATAGAGTCATCTTGACAGGTTGTGTCGTTCCAAGTCCAGCTTTTTCACACAATGCTTAATGGTATAATGCTCACACTTGCTCCAAGATCACATAGAGCTTCGTATGTTGCTTTTCCAATGCCAATAGGAACGCAGAAATATCCGGGATCCCTTAGCTTCTTTGGCATCTCTTCTTTCATGGTTTGGATATGTTGGGAAGACCTTTTGGTCATCCTTACTTCTCCAACATCCTCTAGCTTCCTTTTTATTGGAAAGGATTTCCTTCAAGAACTTTCCACATGCCGGCATTCCTACAATGACATCCATAAAAGGGATATTAATATGTAATTTGCTCATGAGATCAAAGAACTAGCGGAACTGTTTATCGATGCGTTCTCTAGCAAGAGATTTTGGAAAGGGTAGAGGTGGCTTGTATGCTTGAGGAGGGACATAGACCGGTACTTTCTCCTTGTTGCTCGGTTCCGTTTCTTCAATCATCGGTTGCTTTACTTTATCCACACTCTTTGGTAGTGGATCATTGATTGTCATTCCTCTCCTTGTGGTGATAGCATTGATTTGTCCTTTGGGATTATTCTTCGTTCTTCCGGGAAGTTTCCCTTGATCTCTTGGAACTTCTCCGGCTTTGCTAAATACTTGATTTTCCAAGGCTTTTTGTCCCTTAGAAATAGAAGTAACCGAACTCTCTAGCCCATTTATTTTTCCCTTCATAGTTTCCATCATTGTTTCCAATTTATCCTTAGGTGTTGAGCTTGGAGATGGTTCTTGACTCTTCAATTGAATAGAGGTAGAAGAAGAAGGTGGATTAAGAACTTTCTCAGCATGAGAATAACGGTTACGGGAATTATTTTCACTGGATCTCCAATTGTTGTTGTAATACCAGTTGTTGTTGTTATCGTAATTGTTGTTGTTCCTTTGCCCTTGATAATTCCTTCTTTCTACATAGCCAACATCTTGCTTTGGTGCTTGTGTTTGTGTCTTCAAAAGCTCCTTCAAAGCTTTGACTTCATTATTTAGAGTGGTAAGTTGAGCAACACTTGATGAAGTAAGGTTCAGCTCTTGAGCTCCGGATCTTTGAGTTCTATCATCAACCCTCTGGTGGGAATATTTCTCAATAATTTGAGCTTGTTTTTCAACAAACTCCCATGCATCATTAACTCTCATATCCATAAATTTTTCAGCAGAAAGGGATTGAAGTTTGAATTGAGTTTCCTCATCAAACCCTTGAAATAAATTCCAGCAGCTCAAGTTTTGGAATCCCATGATGAGGGCAATCCAATAGAAGGTCATTGAACCTTTCCCATGATTTAAATAAGCTCTCATTATCTTCATAATAAATGCATTAATTTTTCCTCTCAATTCCGCTGTTTTTGATGGCAGAAAGAACTTGGTGAGGAATTTTGAAGTCATCTCCTCCCATATATTAACTCTTCCGGATGGAATTGATTGATACCAAGCAAGCGCCTTTTCCTTCAAAGAGAAATAGAAAGGATGCAACTTAAAATTATTATTCCCAACTCTTGAAGGCTTCAAATTCTCCATGAGAATTTCATAATTTTGCAAGTGTTGATGAGGAGATTCCCTCTCTAATCCTCCAAATTGACTTTGTCGGATAATAACTTGAGGTTGAAACTCATAATCATGATCTGCCGAATCAATTACAACGCCCGGACAACGTGCTTTTTGTAAGGGATCCATTCTTTGACCAAGTGTTTCTGGCATTCCCACAAATGGGCAAACTCTCTCAACCCTCACCGGAAGGTGAGGTGTAGGTGGTTGCACAACAACGGGTGCCGGTGGATTAATTACAAATCTAGCTTCTCTTTCCTAGTCTTCATGTATCCGTCGAACGGATTCTCTTAGTTCGGCCATGTTGGCTTGAAGTTGCTCTTGTCGAGCACGTGCCTCTGCTCTCTCTCTTGTTAAAGCATCATCTCATAACTTTAATTGATCAAGAGCTTCATTTAATTCATCTTGAAGATCTCTTTCTTTTTCATTATTCGCAGCAGCCATTTTAGCTTCCTTTAATCTTCTTTTATACGTCTTTTTAGGTTCACGATCGTAGGGAACGATTTCTTTACCAACTCCCGTTCTTGCATAAACATAAGAAAAGATTCAGAAAGAACACTCAAGTAGAATAATTAATAGAAAAAGAAAGAGTTGTCCAAGCTAGATAACCGAAACCAAATTTGGTCTAAGCCAACTCCCCGGAAACGGCGCCAAAAACTGGTTCGCTCTACAAGATGTGCGCAAAAGTCTTAAATTTATACCAAGAATAAAAGCAAATAAGCAACAGGCTAATCGCAGTAAAAGCAAGTATTCAGGGTCAAACTCGGGGATTTGGTGAAATCAAATGCAGAATAAGCAATCAAGCAAGAAAATATGCAACTATTGATAATAAAAGACAAAGACTTGTGCAATAATTTGGGAAAACGGATTCTAGGGGTCAAAGCATCCAATTGTGGTTTTTGATTCAAGACTTCTAAAGATTATGGACAGAGTTGGGATTGCAAGGTATATGTTCTAAAACGGAATGATGTACGGTGAAGTCTCCACCACCCATGTCCAAATCCAAAGGCTCTAAATAAAGGATATTGAGTCTCGATAAGATAGAGGATCTAAGGGAAGGATAAAACACTCAAACCAAACACCAAACCCAAAAGAATCAGTTCAACTCACAAAGGTAAGGGTTTTGACACACTCAACCTTAATAGAGGGGTTTGAATCCTCTATCACCTAGATCTTATAATCGTTGGCAACCAAGGATGATAATCACCGGGTAAGTCTCTTCCCACACTCGGATATAGGTTAGAAAGGTTCAAAAAGGCCAGGGTTTAGGCAATATTTAACCAAGGATTAAGGATAAAGCAAGGTAGGTACGACAAATGAGAAAATCGGTCTGTTCTTCTTGAAAATCGGTTGATTTCACTCAAGAACAACCCAATTTTTCTTCTCTGTGATGGTTAAACTAAACTCTCAGGGTCCAATCTCAACGTGAGGTTCATTCTATCATCATCTCAACCACAATATTCAGCCAATCACCCTAGAATCACAAGGGTTTTAGCCAAGCATACACATTACGAAAATCAAAGAAGATATTAACTCAAGAATATCAAGAATAATGAGAAAACTTTGAATCTTTTATTAAACCAAACCAAAAACGTTTGAACAAAGGCTAAATCCTTCAAAATCCAAATAAAAACTCAAAAACAAACTCAAACTTGCGTTCACAATGGCAGAGTAACAATCAAAACTCACAAACTCCAAGAACGAAAATATCGCTTCGAACTTGGACTCTAATCTTCCAAACTTCCTTCAATGCTTCCTTCCTTCACTTGTAACTCTATGCTCTTGATGTAAATTGATGTGTCTTTGATGATTTAGATGGTGGTGAGACGTCTTCTTTATATAGGGTTTGAGATTTGATCTTATCGTTACAATCCTACAACCAATCGGACGATTAAGGATAGAAATTGACTTGTTTGTGAGAAAATCGGTCGATCTCTATACGTAATGATCCGATTTATCGCCTTCTGCACGTGTCTAACTTTTAGTTCAATCTTCTATCTTCTATTGTGATATTTTTTCATATCTTCTTCTATCTTTAAGCTCCCTTCCTGATCCTTATTGATGCCATGCTCCATATTACTCCATTTCCACACCGAATTTCCTCCTTTTTACCTACAATTTCACAAATAACGTGTGTAGACCTCTATTCTTGAAATATATATGATTATAGACTAAAAGGCACACAATCCTCATCAAATGTCATCAACTCATTATTTCCGTATTTTGCATCCAACTTTTGCAAATGAAATTGACTTGTATCCATATGCTACTATGACATATTTGTTGTATTTGACCATCAAAGTGAAGAAAAAGACCAAAGGAAGGGGCCAAGAAACTAGGATGAATTTTGGGAATACAAGCGGATGGAAGCAACAACAATCTCAACCCCACGGAGCACAATGCCGAGACACCGCAGCCTCGGGCAAGGACGAGATAAGGAGCAAAAATCTCGACCCAACAACCTCCAAAATCTCGCCCTAGTTGACGGAACCTCGACCCTCAAATGAGCCTTCGAATGGTCCTAAAGGCAGCAGTTCTAACTCTACTTTAAGTTCCAGAGGTATTGTATGCTTTAAATATCAAGGTAGAGGTCACTATATGAGACATGTCCTAATACAAGGGTTTTATTTATAAATCAACTTGGACAATGTGAAAGTGAAAAAGAGCATGATAATGATCATACAAACGTTAATGCATTGCATGAACATGACAGTGAAGTGATGAAGGCATTGAGATTGGGCATGGAGAGTCCTTGATTACTAGGATAACATTGCATGTTCATATAGCTACATGTGAGGATAATGAAAGAGATAATCTTTTTAATACTAGATGTCTTGTTAAAGGGAATGTGTTTAACATGATTATTGACGGTGATAGTTGTTGCAATATTGTTAGCGTTGAATTGATAGATAAATTGAAAATTACTACATTTCATCACCCTAGACCTTATAAGATACATTGGATGAATGATTGTGGTGAATTAAATTTTAATAGGTAAGCCCACGTTACCATCACTCTAGGTAGTTATGAGGATACCGTTACTTGTGATGTTGTGCCCATGAAATCATGACATATTCTATTAGGACGTCCATGACAATTTGATAGAAGAGTCAAGCATGATGGATATACTAATAGACATTCTTTTGAGTATAAGAACCAAACGTTAAATTTGAAACTATGACGTCTCTATAGTTTGCGGAGAGCTATGAGAAGAAGGAGGAAAAATTTCAGCAAGCAAAAGGAACGAGAAGCACACTCAAATAAAGAATCTTGCCCCAGAAAAGGAGAATCTCAGCCGAGAAATACATAGTCTTCCCCCAATGCAGGAAATTCTCACTCCAGTACGAGACCTTCTCCTAGTTCATCAAAATCTCGCCCCTGTGATGAATTCTCGCCCGAGATTGGCACCGAGATTCTTTCTAATATCACTAATCGAGTTCTTTTAGCATCCAAAACGGAGTTTATTGATAATTATATTCCTTTGGATTATGTTCTTTAGAGACTATGTAAAAGCCTAATGACTTTGAGTGATGAAGTCAAGGCTACCCTACCCGCAACCGTTTAAGTCTTTTGGATGAGTTTTGTGATGTTTTTCCGGATGATATCCTTGTAGGACTTCCACCTTTTTGAGGCATTGAGCATCAAATTGATTTCATTCTAGGAGCTTCACTTCCTAATCTTCCCGCTTATAGAACGAGTCCTCTAGAGAGTCAGGAGATTCAGGATCAAGTTCAAGAGCTTTTGGAAAAAGGCTATGTGCGAGAAAGTTTACGTCCATGTGCAGTTCCTGTCATTTTGGTTCCCCAAAAAGGATAATGCATGGAGGATGTGTGTTGATTGTAGAGCGATCTACAATATTACTATCAAGTATCAACATCCAATTCCCCGCTTGGATGATATGCTAGAGGAGCTTTTTGGATCCACCATATTTTCGAAAATTGATCTCAAGAGTAAATATCATCAAATCCGGATGTGGGAATGAGAAGAATGAAAGACGGCGTTCAAGACTAACTTTGGTCCATATGAGTGGTTGATTATGCCTTTTGGTTTGACTAATACTCCTAACACTTTCATGAGATTGATGAATCATTCTTACGTCACTTCATTGGAAAAATCGTGGTTGTCTACATTGATGACATTCTCATCTACAACAAATCACTTGAGGAGCACAAAGAATACTTGGGAAGTACTAGGAACTCTTATAAATGAATCTTGATATGCTAATATTAAGAAACATGAGTTTAGGACTAATCAAGTTATTTTCCTTGGTTTTGTAGTAAGTACAAGAGGTCTATAAGTAGATGAAGATAAGATTAAGGCAATCCAAGAGTGGCCTACACTTACGATGATTGGACATGTTCGATCATTCCATGATCTAGCAATGTTTAATAGACATTTTGTACAAAATTTTAGTACTATTGCAGCCCCCCTCACGCCTCTCACGGAGAAGTAGGTATAGTTCGAGTAGGGAGATGCACAAGAGAAGGACTTTAAGTGGAAACGATCACATGCACCGCTTCTAGCACTTCCGGATTTCATTAATTAATTCATCATTAAAACTAAT
Source organism: Fagopyrum esculentum (assembly GCA_033239045.1). Taxonomy (NCBI): domain Eukaryota; kingdom Viridiplantae; phylum Streptophyta; class Magnoliopsida; order Caryophyllales; family Polygonaceae; genus Fagopyrum; species Fagopyrum esculentum. The sequence goes on along the minus strand of BSUD01000005.1, from coordinate 84,585,818 downwards.
CATGAATCTTTCAAGTATTTTAGGAGTCAAGATAAGTTGAATTTCACTGGCATTGAAAGAGTGCTCATGCAAGAAGGTAAGCCACTTGCATTCTTTAGTGAGAAATTGAAAGGAGTCTTTAAAGCATTTTAGGAGTCACGATAGGTTGGATAGGACGCATGGTAGATGGATGGAGTTTATATAAAACTTTATCATATATCATTAAGTATAAGAAAGGAAAGAATAATGTTGTTGTGGATGCCCTTTATAGGAGACATTCTTTGATCACTACTATGAATTCTAAGGTTTTAGGTTTATATTACATTCAAGATCTATATGTGGATGATGCTGATTTTGATGACATCTATAAGCTATGTGTGGAACGAAATTCACGAGATAAATTCTATATGTTCGAAGGATTTCTATTTCGTGAAGATAAAATGTGCATTCCTAGATTTTCTCTTAGACTTTCACTTGTTGAGGAAGCTCATATGGGTGGTTTAATGGGACGTTTTGGTAGAGATAAGACATTTCATATGTTGCATTCACACTTTTATTGGCCTCATATGCTTAAAGATGTTGAGAACATAATTAAGAGATGTCCTATGTGCTTAAAAGCTAAGGCTAGATTGAAAACACATAGTTTATACACTGCACTTCCTAGGCCTACTTCACCATGGCATGATATTAGTATGAATTTTGTTGTAGAATTACCTATGACTGAGAAGGGGAGAGATTCCATTTTTGTGGTTGTTGATCGTTTTTCTAAAACGGTTCATTTTATTGCTTGCCATAAGACCGATAGGGAAATTGTTAGATTACATGGAATATTATTGTAAGTGATAGAGATGTTAAGTTCTTTAGTTTCTTTTGGAAGGCTCTTTGGGGAAAGGTATGAGCTAAGTTGATATTCTCTACTTCTAGTCATCCTAAAACGGATGGTTAAATGGAATTTACTAATAGGACTTTGACTACCATATTGCGGGCTATATAATAGATAATTTGAATGCTTGGGAAGATGTATTACCACATGTTGAATTCGCATATAATAGAAACATGCATTCATCTACTAACCTAACACCTTTTGACTGTGTCTATGGGTTGGATCCTTTGACCCTTTTGATCTTATATCGTTGCTTGTAGAGGAGCGAGTAGATTTTGATGCAGGAAAACAGGTGGACTTCATCAAGCAGTTGCATGAAAATACACGTATAAGGCTAGATGAGAAGGGTAAATCTGTGGGTGTCAAGACAAATCGGAATCGCAAGGAAATGCTATTCAACCAGGAGATCTAGTTTGGTTGCATCTTAGGAAAGAGCAATTTCCGGAGAAGAGGAAGTCTAAGTTTTCTCCAAGAGGAGATGAACCATTTCGTGTTAATTGTACGGTTGGCAACAACTCTTATGTTTTAGAGCTTCGGAAGGATTATGTCGTGAGTCCTACCTTCAATGAAGGTGATTTGAGTCCTTTTGCGTCTAGTGACGAGCATGGTGATGATTCAAGGACAAACCCTTTTTAAGAAGGGGAGTATGATTAAGGATCATCCCCAACATCAACTATACAAGTACCAATCACTAGAGTTAGAGCAAAGGCATTGAAGGAGAAGGAAGCTACATCATCTTCAAGTCATGACATAGAAGGATCTATCACTATCTCAACAGAAAGGTCCATACAAGAAGAGGTTGCTAGCTTATTGACAACATTTACAACTAAAGAGAATCTACTTGTGTCTAAATCTTCTTTAGTAACATTGGTGTCTATTGTAGATGTGAGACCTATTTCATTTCTAGTTGATTACTAGTTGAATAACCCTGTTTAAAGCAATAAGCGGAAAAGCGGAAAACGTAAAATTTTAAAACTTTATCTTACAACCATATTTACAACATATATACATACTAACATATGTCATAAAACTCTGTTTGACAAAACACAACTATTTAAAACCACACAAAACATCCTAGGCGGCAACATCCCATAACAGCCCACCTGATATGATCTCAAATCCAAGTGTTGGGTCGAACGCCCTTACCTTGATTAGGCTGAGTCTGAGTAGCAGGAAAATGTGGATATAACAACAATGAGCTACAAGCTCAGTAGGGGTATACAAATTGATGACATGATTTATGACACTAGTTTAGGCACTCTTTTAGATAGTTTTCCTTTCCATTCATGCGTGTTTCCACATTAGTTCGTGACGTTTACGCTTAATTCATGCATATTGTCGAAATAGACGCCTACACGGGCTTTTGTCGGTTTTGTAGGTATTTTGGGGAGCTTTCGGAACTTAATCGATTCATTCAAGGATCATTCCTTGTGGTGGCACACATCCGGACTCATTAAGGAGCAAGCTAGGAGCAAAGAAGAACACAAAAGGCCTTGTTGGTGCATGCCTTGCACTAACTCATGACTTGGTGATGAAAAGAGGGCTGAACAGAGAAAACCACGGCCCAGAGGCCAAAATCTCGACCGTGGTTTTGGCCGTGGTTTCTTCTGTACCACTTTGCACGTGTCCCACGATCTCTTTGTCCGACCCTTGCTTTTTGTTTGAGTATTTAAGTGGACCTGCAGGCTCATTTGAGGATCCTCTTCCCTTTTTGGACCCTTCTCCTCTAGCATCTTCCTCAACACTCCTCCACTGGAGCTTCTCTTCCAAGCACCCTTGTGGGTGTTCTTGGGAGAGATTAGTGTAGATTTTAGTTTTAAATTGAGATTTGAGTGGTTTTGAGTGAGGTTTCCTTTGTTGATACCTTGGAGCTGCATCTTGGAACCTTTGTAATATTTGGTAACTTCTATTTTAGCTTTATAATGTCTTTTCTTTTGTTCATTCTTCATTTTCTAGCTATGACTTGCTAGCATGCTCTATTTATGAAGTTTGATCTAGATTTGTATGTTGTTGGCTGAATAGTGGTGATTCTAGGGTGAAGGAATGATGTTTATACTTTGGACTATGATTGTATGGACTTCCATGTTGGCTTAGGATGGATTCGTGTTTGAAACCCTAACTCAGACCCAAAACCACGGCCTTTCTTGCAAAATCTAGACCGTGGTTTTGGCCGTGGTTTTCTGTGTTGCGCTTGTATTGATGAATCTGGATGTTAGGATGTAGATGTGTTGAAATCCTAGTGTCTGTTGAGCCTAATCTAGCTTAGGGTGACCTATTGTTAGCAACCTATTATAGGGATGAGACTTACCCGGTAATTTCCTCTCTTAGATACATAAGATGATGAACTCTAGGTAGTAGAGAGCCAAAAAAGCCTCTATTGGATTGAGTGTGCTAGGATCGTTGCCTAAGACTTACCTTTTCCGAGACTTACCCGATAAGGAGGGGTTTGACCCTTAGGTAGTGGCGGTTTGTGTAGAATTCCCGTCCTTAGGTTCCTTGAGACTTACCCGGTAATAGGACCTTAGGTGCAAGACTAGTGGAGCATGAGACTTACCCGGTAATTGCTCCCATTAGAGAAACACCCAACTCCGAACAACCGCAACTTTCCTTTGATCTTTAGAGGCATGAGTCCATTGTCATAATCGGAATTCCGAATCTCTAGAATCCGTTTTGTTACCTCTTATCTCTTATCTTTGTGTTTGTTTGCTTATTTGTGTTGATATATTTGTGATCCTTGTTTGATCACCCAAAACCATCGAAAAATATTGTGTTTTGCACTTTCTTTATTCTTCATCTCATCTTAGTTTAGATTTACACTATCTTTGATCCTTGAATGACTTGATTTCACCTCAGTTCTTGTGTTCGACCTCGGAATACGTTCCTTCCTACATAACGATCCATACACTGCGGGTTTCGCTAGGTAGTTTAGGAATTTAGATCGAGTTTATAAATGTAAAGCTTTTTTTACTACACTATCTAGTGCGAACAAGTTTTTGGCGCCGTTGCCGGGGACTTGGTCTAGATTAAGTCATTTGTGTTTGATTGTTTTTAGTGCATATCTTTCTTGTTACTTTTGATCTTGTGTTGTTTTTGTCTTTGCCTTTTCATGTTTGCCATGGACGGATTGTACTTCTAAGACGACCTTGACAACATGGAGTATGAGTAGTGGATGGAATACCAAGATCTAGGACCTCTCCATGATGAGTTTGAGTATTGGGAGGAGTTTAATGCCTATCATGAGTCCCATTATCAAGCTCACATGACTACATTCGCTTATGTGGAACCTCACCCTCAACCTCACAATGACCGAGTGGAATCAATGCTAGAAGAAATGTTGAGGAAGATGGATGATCTAGAGAGCAATCTTGCTTCCATTTCGAGTTCCCACATGGAGCTTGAAGCAGAAGTGTTACGACAAGAAGAGGTTCACCATGAGGAGATCCAAGAAGTGCCCGATTCAACAGTGATCATTAAGGAACTTCAAGAAGAGTTGGATGAAGCTTGAGAGCAAGTAAGACTAAGGGATTTGGCCCTGAAGGATGAAAGAGATTGAATTTCGAGAGAGAAGAACAAATGAGGAGGGAGACTGAGGAGATTAGGCATGCTCTTATGCTAGGAGATCCTACCATCGTTCAAGGCTTACCTCCACCTCCTTCACCTTTGGAGGAGTGAAATGAAGTGCTCTCACCCTTGGACATCCTCGCCATCAACCCCAAACCACAATTGAAGAGCTCACGAGGGATGGAGAGAACAGACAGAACCACGGCCTATTTGACACAATCACGCCCGTGGTTTTGCCCGTGGAAAGCTCTGTCGTTGAGAGCCCTAAGTTAACTTCAACTCCTTCCAATCCTTTCTTGCTTGCCCGGAGTACACACGAAGATTGGAGTCCCTTTCCTAAGGAGTCTCCCATGTTCAATGAAGAAGGGAACCATGATGGATCCATGATGGTTATGAAGAACTTCAAAGAAGAATTCTTTCTAAGAATCGGCTTTCTTCGGATCATAGAGGATGAGGATTGCAAGCGTTTCACCGGTGTGACCGCGGAGTACCAATTGTCTAAGTATGGGGTGGCACCTATGGTTGCAAATCCAAACTATCATCAGTGGAGCGGTGATGAAGGAGTCTACTACTCACCGGTGAAGAGAGAACTTAAAGCTTATTCGGGCATCAAGTGGCTCATGCTTGTCATCATGGATGCCGGAAAGCGATGGTTGCTTGGACTCCTCAAGAAAACAATGGTATTTGAGGTGGATTGGCATATCCACGAGGTTTGGTCAAGCTAATGACCTAAAAGAAGCACTTCTTGGGCATCAAGTTCGTGACGTTTACGCTTAATTCATGCATATTGTCGAAATAGACGTCTACACGGGCTTTTGTCGGTTTTGTAGGTATTTTGGGGAGCTTTTGGAACTTAATCGATTCATTCGAGGATCATTCTTTGTGGTGGCACACATCCGGACTCATTAAGGAGTAAGCTAGGAGCAAAGGAGAACACAAAAGACCTTGTTGGTGCATGCCTTGCACCAACTCATGACTTGGTGATCCAAAGAGGGCTGAAGAGAGAAAACCACGGCCCAAAGGCCAAAATCTCAACCGTGGTTTTGGCCGTGGTTTCTTCTGGACCACTTTGACACGTGTCCCACGATCTCTTTGCCCGACCCTTCCTTTTTGGTGGAGTATTTAAGTGGACCTGCAAGCTGATTTGAGGATCCTCTTCCCTTTTTGGACCCTTCTCCTCTAGCATCTTCCTTAACACTCCTCCATTGGAGCTTCTCTTCCAAGCACCCTTGTGGGTGTTCTTGGGAGAGATTACTATAGATTTTAGTTTTAATGTGATATTTGAGTGGTTTTGAGTGAGGTTTCCTTTGTTGATACCTTGGAGCTGCATCTTGGAACCTTTGTAAGATTTAGTAACTTCTATTCTAGCTTTATAATGTCTTTTCTTTGGTTCATTCTTCATTTTCTAGCTATGACTTGCAAGCATGCTCTATTTATGAAGTTTGATCTAGATTTGTATGTTGTTGGCTGAATAGTGGTGATTCTAGGGTGAAGGAATGATGTTTATGCTTTGGACTATGATTGTATGGACTTCCATGTTAGCTTAGGATGGATTCGTGTTCGAAACCTTAACTCAGACCCAAAATCACGGCCTGTTCTTGCAAAATCTAGACCGTGGTTTTGGCCGTTGTTTTCTCTGTTGCCCTTGTATTGATGAATCCGGATGTTAGGATGTAGATGTGTTGAAATCCTAGTGTTTGATGCGCCTAATCTACCTTAGGGTGACCTAATGCTAGCAACCTTTTTGGGGGATGTGACTTACCTGGTAATTTCCTATCTTAGATACATAAGATGATGAACTCTAGGTAGTAGTGAGCCAAAAAGGCCGCTATTGGATTGAGTGTGCTAGGATCATTGCCTAAGACTTACCTTTTTAGAGACTTACCCGGTGAGGAGGGGTTTGACCCTTAGGTAGTGGCCGGCTTGTGTAGAATTCCTGTCCTTAGGTTCCTTGAGACTTACCCGATAATAGGACTTTAGGTGCGAGACTAGTGGAGCATGAGACTTACCCGGTAATTGCTTCCATTAGAGAAACACCCAACTCCGAACAACCGCAGCTTTCCTTTGATCTTTAGAGGCATGAGTCCATTGTCATAATCGGAATTCCGAATCTCTAGAATCCATTTTTCTTACCTCTTATCTCCTATCTTGTGTTTGTGTGTTTGTTTATTTGTGTTGATATATTTGTGATCATTGTTGAACACCCAAAACCAACCAAAAATATTGTGTTTTGTTGTTTCTTTATTCCTCATCTCATCTTAGTTTAGATCTGCACTATCTTTGATCATTGACTGACTTGATTTCACCTCAGTCCTTGTGTTCAACCTCGGAATACTTTCCTTCCTATATAACGATCCGTACACTGCGGGTTTTGCTAGGTAGTTTAGGAGATTTGGTCGAGTTTATAAATGTAAAGCTTTTTGTGCTACATCTCTAATGTAACAAAGAGGGCTGAACAAAGAAAACCACGAGGAGCAGTCGCTGATGACATGACTTATGACACTAGTTTAGGCACTCTTTTAGATAGTTTTCCTTTCCTTTCATGCATGTTTCCGCATTAGTTCGTGACATTTACGCTTAATTCATTCATATTGTCAAAATAGACGTCTACACGGGCTTTTGTCGGTTTTGTAGGTATTTTGGGGAGCTTTTTGAACTTAATCGATTCATTCGAGGATCATTCCTTGTGGTGACACACATCCAGACTCATTAAGGAGCAAGCTAGGAGCAAAGGAGAACACAAAAGGCCTTGTTGGTGCATGCCTTGCACCAACTCATGACTTGGTGATCAAAAGAAGGCTGAATAGAGAAAACCACGGCCTAGAGGCCAAAATCTCGACCGTGGTTTTGGCTGTGATTTCTTCTGGACCACTTTGACACGTGTCTCACAATCTCTTTGTCCGACCCTTGCTTTTTGTTTGAGTATTTAAGTGGACCTGCAGGTTGATTTGAGGATCTTCTTCCCTTTTTGGATCCTTCTCCTCTAGCATCTTCCTCAACACTCCTCCACTGGAGCTTCTCTTCCAAGAACCCTTGTGGGTGTTCTTGGGAGAGATTAGTGTAGATTTTAGTTTTAAATTGAGATTTGAGTGGTTTTGAGTGAGGTTTCCTTTGTTGATACCTTGGAGCTGCATCTTGGACCTTTGTAAGATTTGGTAACTTTTATTCTAGCTTTATAATGTCTTTTCTTTTGTTCATTCTTCATTTTCTAGCTATGACTTGCTAGCATGCTCTATTTATGAAGTTTGATCTAGATTTGTATGTTGTTGGCTGAATAGTGGTGATTCTAGGGTGAAGGAATGATGTTTATGCTTTGGACTATGATTGTATGGACTTCCATGTTGGCTTAGGATGGATTCGTGTTCGAAACCCTAACTCAGACCCAAAACCACGGCCTTTCTTGCAAAATCTAGACCGTGGTTTTGGCCGTGGTTTTCTCTGTTGCGCTTGTATTGATGAATCTAGATGTTAGGATGTAGATGTGTTGAAATCCTAGTGTCTGTTGAGCCTAATCTAGCTTAGGGTGACCTATTGTTAGCAACCTATTTGAGGGATGAGACTTACCCGGTAATTTCCTCTTTTAGATACATAAGATGATGAACTCTAGGTAGTAGAGAGCCAAAAAAGCCGCTATTGGATTGAGTGTGCTAGGATCGTTGCCTAAGACTTACCTTTTCCGAGACTTACCCGGTAAGGAGGGGTTTGACCCTTAGGTAGTGGCGGTTTGTGTAGAATTCCCCTCCTTAGGTTCCTTGAGACTTACCCGGTAATAGGACCTTAGGTGCGATACTAGTGGAGCATGAGATTTACCCGTTAGAGGCATGAGTGTGCTAGGATCTTTCCTTTGATCTTTAGAGGCATGAATCCATTGTCATAATCGGAATTCCGAATCTCTAGAATCCGTTTTCTTACCTCTTATCTCTTATCTTTGTGGTTGTGTGTTTGTTTGCTTATTTGTGTTGATATATTTGTGATCCTTGTTTGATCACCCAAAACCATCCAAAAATCTTGTGTTTTGTACTTTCTTTATTCCTCATCTCATCTTAGTTTAGATTTACACTATCTTTGATCATTGAATGACTTGATTTCTGTAAGAGCCTTAATCTTTGAGAGCCTAGGAGTCTTGCTGAGCTTAGATTAGTCCTTGTCGAGCTTACCTTGGACTCTAGCAGCCGCACTTGTGCACCACCTGGGCCGCCCTATCGGCTAGGCGCCCCTGCGACTCTGTGTTTGAGCAGCCGCATTCGTTGACTCTTTGACTCGTGCTTTCAGCTGGCTTCTCCTATAAGTTTCCCTATCCTTCAGATGAGAGGTTTTTCCACTTCATTCCAGCTTCTTCACCCTCTCTATGTTCTCCATCTTCTCCTCTCTTCTTCCTTGATCTCCTTTGCTTCTCTTGATCTTGTGTGAGTGAGTTCTTGAGAGTTTGAGTGTGATTTTGGTTGTGGTTGATCTTGAGGTTGTTGTTGAAGGTTGTTGATGTTGTGTTGATGTGATAGACGTGCTGATGCACCATAGTTGCAGCTTAGGGCTTGTTGTGGTAAGCTCTTCTCCTTCATCTCTCTTCTTTCCTTCTTTCTTGCTTCTTTCTTCCTTTCTAGCTTAGGATCACAAGCTAGGCTTGTGTTGGATCCTTTCCTGGATGGTTGATGATCTTATATGTGTATATATGTGTAGATGTTGTTGTGGTATGTTGAAGAAGTGAAGAGAGTCGAGAAAGGGGTCGAAGAGAAGTCGGGGCCAACATTCTGCACAGGCAGCCGCCCCTGTGCCCTTGGTGAGCCGCCCCTGCGTCTCACTGGATCAGCTTGTGTTCTTTGTTCCTGTTGTTGCATAACTGGTTGGTATGTCTTCCTTCCTTCCTTTCCTTTAGCCTTGGCTTAGTTGTTAGCTAGGCTAGTGTGGATAGGATGAGTTGTATGATAGAGATGTGCCTTAGGCACTCCTGTTGATGCTGAGGTTATGCCATAAGCATATGTGAGCTTGTTATGATCTTGAGGTTTAGATTGAGGTTGTAGGTTGGTTTTGGTTATGGAGACGAGTCTCCTAACCCTTGCAATATATGATATTGTGTGCCTTGCTATTGCAGGCGTTGGTTTCTTCCCCAAGGGGAAGTTGTGACGTGGTATTAGATACGAGTGTATGAGGTAAGTCCATAGGAATTACTTAGCGTTTAGTTATGGATTTGTATGATTGTGATGGTTGTGTGTGTGTTCATATGATTGTGCATTTATAACCTAAACCGGACTAGGATGACCATATATTACATTTAAATGGCCAAAGTGTATTATAACGGGGGGTGACCACTTGCTAGAAGCTCGCAGGTGCTCGGAAGCCAGTAGCTCACGGAGGAGGTAGATCCCCATGCAACACCTGAATTAAAGGGGGAAGAGACGGGGTTCTTTAGGCTCCTCGTGCCACAAAAGAAGTTGAATTAGTAAGGGAATAACATAAATGAAAGATAATAAATGAATGTGTATGGCATTGCATGTATGAGATGTTGATGTGTGTTTGTGCCATTACCTTCATGCTTATCTATTGCTGTAGCAAACGGTGTTTACCGTGTTGTAGATGATCTGCATGTTAGGAAGACTGCAGAGTGAGCCAGATGGTGTGACCAGCCGAGGAAATCTGTACATTAGGATGCGTGGCTTGGGATCTTTTGTATCAGATGTTTATGTTTGATGTTTTGTACTCGGCTTTGAGTTTGTAAACTCTTTTGACGTATCATACAACTTTTATGTATTTGGTTTTACTCTACTTGTGCCTTGTTATAAGATCCAGTAAACTTATTGTCAAGCTAGGGTCAGGATCCATTGTGAGATCCTAGCCCAATGTAGCATCCCAAATCTTGTGGATTTGGGGTGTTACAGAGTTGGTATCAAAGCCTTAGGTTGACAACAATGGCACTTGTTGTCTACAAAAAAGGTAGAGTGGATAACTAAATAGAACCCACATGGGGTTTGACTTTTCAAAAGGTTTTGGTTTTAAAGCGAGTACATAGGTTTTGAGATAGTATATACAGAAGCCGTCACCCATCTGAGGATCTCGATAGTATATATATATATATATATATATATATATATATATATATAT
>BSUD01000005.1:84515335-84575289 GCA_033239045.1 Fagopyrum esculentum | reverse complement strand
CACCTGAATTAAAGGGGGAAGAGACGGGGTTCTTTAGGCTCCTCGTGCCACAAAAGAAGTTGAATTAGTAAGGGAATAACATAAATGAAAGATAATAAATGAATGTGTATGGCATTGCATGTATGAGATGTTGATGTGTGTTTGTGCCATTACCTTCATGCTTATCTATTGCTGTAGCAAACGGTGTTTACCGTGTTGTAGATGATCTGCATGTTAGGAAGACTGCAGAGTGAGCCAGATGGTGTGACCAGCCGAGGAAATCTGTACATTAGGATGCGTGGCTTGGGATCTTTTGTATCAGATGTTTATGTTTGATGTTTTGTACTCGGCTTTGAGTTTGTAAACTCTTTTGACGTATCATACAACTTTTATGTATTTGGTTTTACTCTACTTGTGCCTTGTTATAAGATCCAGTAAACTTATTGTCAAGCTAGGGTCAGGATCCATTGTGAGATCCTAGCCCAATGTAGCATCCCAAATCTTGTGGATTTGGGGTGTTACAGAGTTGGTATCAAAGCCTTAGGTTGACAACAATGGCACTTGTTGTCTACAAAAAAGGTAGAGTGGATAACTAAATAGAACCCACATGGGGTTTGACTTTTCAAAAGGTTTTGGTTTTAAAGCGAGTACATAGGTTTTGAGATAGTATATACAGAAGCCGTCACCCATCTGAGGATCTCGATAGTATATATATATATATATATATATATATATATATATATATATCTTATGTGATGATGTGTATGCATGTATTATTAAGTATTATATATATATATATATATATATATATATATATATATATATATATATATCTGTACATATGGCCTATATAGAGCCTTATACATTAGGTGTGCATACCCCGCTGATGGCTCGGACTAGAGCTACTGTTGCTGTAGGAAGAGGTAGAGGTAGACCCCCTCTTCCTCCAGAAGGGATAGGACAAGGACCATCTCCCTCTGCAAATCCACCAGTGGTGGTGGAGGATCTTGAGGAGGTTGCTGAGAGGGTAGTTCTAGCTACGAGGAGTGGTGGGTCCAGAAGACAGCCGACCCATCCAGGCCAGTCTGATAAGTCAGACCGTGTCTCTATGGGTGGATAAGAGTTCAAAGATTATCTTAGGCATTTTGAGGAGGCCATCAGAGCGGGCAGCCGAGCCCCAGATCTGCCAGGGCATGAGGGATCATCTGAGAGATCCCATGGAGCTACTCAGGTACCAGCTGCACTGGTTCGTGTTGTTGAGCCACCTCGAGTTGTGGAGAAGACCAGAGGACCTCGACCAGATACCTGGTTGTGGCATTCCACCAGCAGGGAGTACCACACTTCTCTAGGGAGATCGGCCTAGAGATTGTGGTGTGGATTGGACATGTAGACTCAGCTTTATAGTCTATTCGCTGCCCGAAAGACATACGGATGGAGCTAGTACAGTCTTTATTCCGTGACTTGGCACACCAGTGGTGGAGGACAGTTAGAGTACGAGTTACCGCCTTTGAGCAGATGAGGACTATGCTGAGAAAGTAGTTCTGCCCTGCCTCACTGAGGAGGGAGAAACTGCAGGACTTCGTGGAGGCGGGTTTTGAGGACATACCCATTACAAACGCTATTCGCCGCTTCTAGACTTAGCTAGCCTTGTTGGGTCCAACTATACCATCTCAAGACCAACATGTGTACCTTTTTGCCCGTCGTCTGAGGAAGAGCACACACTCATAAATGGCGGGATTTCACTGTGACTCATTGGCAGACTACCAGGATCAGGCCTCTGCCTATGAGAGAGAGAGAGCTAGTTAGATGAGGACTTCTCAGACAGGACGGTCTGAGAAGAGACAGCATACCGCACCAATTGGTGCAGGAGCATTTGGATACGGGCGAGGTCGGACTCAGGGCCGCTCGAGTGTTCCAGTATCTGCACAGACAGCTGAGAGAGGCCGGCAATATTACAACTGTGGGGCCTGTGGGCATGTGAGGATTGATTGTCCTAGAGCACCATTGACTTGCTTCTCGTGTGGGAAGCCATGACATAGAGCTACGTTTTGCCGTCAGGGCAAGGCGTCATCACAACAGGGTTCTTCCCCTGCAAGTGCAGCAGGAGGTGGGCAGAGACCGCCTCAACATCAGACATAGGGACAATTAAGAGTGCCAGGCACGCCTGCTACTCAAGGGTCAGCTTCAAGACCGAGTAGAGGTAGAGGTAGAGAGGTTGGTACCAGTGATAGCCAAGGAGCTCGAGGCAGAGTTTTTGAACCGAGGAGTGCTGTGGTGCCGCCAGCACCAGCTGCTACAGGTACCATTATATTACATGGTTTACCTGTTAGAGTTTTGTTTGATACAAATGCTACGTATTCATTTATTTCTACTGCATGTGTTGAGCGTTTGAGTTTGTCTACCATAGAGGGGGCATCCTTTACTATAGGGTTACTTGATGGTAGTAGGGTCAGAGGTACCTAGGAGATACGTAGTTGTCCCCTATGCTTAGGGACTCATGTACTACCTATTGACTTCTTAGTCATGCCTTTGATGCATAAAAAAGTCATATTAGGTATGGACTGGATACGTAGACACCGTGCGGTGTTAGATGTGGGTAAGAGAACTGTTACAGTCTCTACCGACTTAGGTCCGATAGAGGTCTTCCGGGGTTGGAACCTTGGGAAGACAAGATCTGTCATCAGTGCCGTACGAGCAGCTAGACTGATTGCACAGGCATGTGATGCCTTCTGGTACTATGCCATGAAGGATGAAGAGAGTCCAGCTTTGGAGGACATACCAGTGGTCTGTGAGTTTACAGACGTATTTGCAGAGCCGTCTAGCCTACCACCTTATAGGAGCGTAGATTTTGGTATAGACTTGGAGCCTGGCACGAGACCCATCTCGAAGGCCCCATACCGTATGGCACCTGTCGAGATGTTGGAGCTGAAGAAGCAACTCGAGGAGTTGGCTGAGAAGGGCTTCATACGCCCTAGCATTTCACCATGGGGTGCACCTGTCCTCTTCGTGCGGAAAAAGGACGGATCGTTGAGACTTTGTATAGATTACAGAGAGCTGAACAAGGTGACCATCAAGAACAGGTATCCACTACCTCGTATTGATGATCTACTTGATCAGCTGCAGGGAGCGATGTTCTTCTCCAAGATCGACTTGCGTTCAGGATATCACTAGCTGAGGGTGAGAGAGCAGGATTTGCACAGGACGGCATTTCGTACCCGCTATGGACACTATGAGTTTGTAGTGATGCCATTCAGGCTGACGAATGCCCCAGCAGTTTTCATGGAGTTGATGAACAACATCTTCATCGACTTCCTGGATCAATTTGTTGTGGTCTTCATTGATGACATTTTGGTGTACTCTCGTAGCAGAGAGGAGCATGCTGGACACTTGAGGACAGTTTTGCAGATTTTGAGGGATAGAGAGTTGTACGCCAAGGTCTCTAAGTGTGAGTTTTGGATGTCTGAGGTTGCATTTCTCGGACACATAATCTCCGCCGATGGGATCATGGTTGATCCGGCAAAGATCGAGTTTGTTGTTGCATGGACGACACCGACGAACGTCAAGGAAGTGCGTAGCTTTCTTTGCTTAGCCAGTTATTATAGACGCTTTGTGGAGGGATTTTCTGTGATTGCCCGTCCACTGACGAGTCTTCTGAGGAAGACTACCAGATTTGTATGGACTGATCAGTGCACTCAGAGTTTTGAGGAGTTGAAGAAGCGTTTGACTTTTTCTCTTGTCTTGGCACAACCAAAGGGTTTTGATGATTTTGTGGTCTACAGTGATGCATCCAAGCTAGGCTTGGGATGTGTGCTGATGCAGAGAGGTAGAGTGATTGCATATGCGTCTCGACAGCTGAATACTTATGAGGAGAACTACCCAACTCATGATCTGGAGTTGGCAGCAGTAGATCATGCTTTGAAGATCTGGAGACATTACTTGTATGGTGCTACATGTCAGATCTTCACAGACCATAAGAGTCTGAACTACATTTTCACGCAACGGGAATTGAATAACCACCAACGTCGATGGCTTGAGTTGATCAAGGTCTTTGACCTTGAGATTTTGTATCATCCAGGCAAGGAGAATGTAGTAGTTGACGCCTTGAGCAGGAAGACCCCTCGAGAGAAGGCGATTGCCAAACTTACAGTACAGCCTCAGCTTCAGAGAGATCTAGCCTGACTAGAGATGGACATCCAGTTTCCTGATGAGGATGCCCAGTGGTTTTGCTTTAGAGGTTCTACGTGGTCTGTTGGATGAGATCCAATAGAAGTAGGGGACTAGTCCGACCTTGACGAGGAACAGAGATAGGATGTCTCGTGGAGACGCACCCCAGTTCACTTTTGGGGCAGATGGAGTTATGAGGTAACATGATCGTGTCTGTGTTCCTGCAGATGCAGAGCTGAGACAGCGGATATTACAGGAGGCTCACTGTACACCTTACTTAGTACACCCTCGTACGAGTAAGATGTACTATGATGTGAGATGCTCATATTGGTGGGGAGAGCTAAAGGCCGACGTAGCCAGATTTGTGGCTCAGTGTGCGACCTGTCAACAGGTCAAGATAGAGCATTTAAGGCCTGGAGGTGAGCTCCATCCACTACCAATGCCGTAGTGGAAGTGGGAGGACGTCTCTATGGATTTTGTGACTGGGTTGAGGACCAGTAGGAGCTTTGATACTATCTGGGTGATCGGTGACAGATTGACAAAGACGGCACGTATCATTCCCATCAGAGAGACGTGGACCGTGAGTAGATTAGCTGAAGAGTACACTAGACAAGTAGTGAGACTCCATGGGATACCGAGGACGATCGTTTCTGATCATGATGGACGATTAACATCGAGATTTAGGCAGCAAATTCAGACTGTTTTGGGGACGAGTCTACACTTCACGACTGCATTTCACCCCCAGACAGATGGTCAGTCAAACAGGACCATCCAGACCTTAGAGGATATTCTGCGAGCATGTGTGTTGGATTTGGGACAGGAATGGTCTGATTACCTCCCACTCGTTGAGTTCTCATATAACAACAGCTAGCATGCATCTATAGGGATGGCTCCTTATGAGGCACTGTATGGACGTAGATGTCGTACACCTTTATGCTGGAATGAGCCTAGCAGTATCAGTGGGATAGCGCCAGAGCAGATTCACGATGAAATGGCCCGAGTAGCGCTGATCAGAGAGAGGATGTTGGCTGCACAAAGTCGCCATAAGTCGTATGCAAACAAGAGGCGTCGACCTCTAGAGTTCAAGGTAGGAGCTCATGTCTGGTTGAGAGTATCTCCTAAGCGAGGCGTCAGACGTTTTGGCATAAAGGGGAAGCTGAGTCCCCGATATGTCGGTCCTTTTGAGATACTCGATAGAGTTGGGAGGGCAGCCTACAGATTAGCTTTGCCTCCGAGATTAGAGGGTGTTCACCTTGTGTTCCATGTGTCTCAGCTGAGGGAGTATATACCAGATCCGAGGCACATCGTGAGTTATAATGATCTGGTGGTTGAGCTGGACGACACGTTTGTAGTACACTCCATTGCAGTCCTAGAGCGAGGTGGGAGACGCCTGCGCTCGAAGGACATTCCTATGCTGAGGATACAGTGGTCTAGACGAGGACTAGATGAGGCTACTTGGGAGACAAAGTATAGTATCCAGAGGAACTATCCAGAGTTCTATGCTGAGCTAGACGCACCAGTAGGATCCACGAGTAGATCTTAGTGCCTTCATGATGAGTGCGTGTTATATGCTTATATGATATGCTGTGTTTTCGTGCTAGCTGTGATATGTGCATATGATCTTCTAGATCTTGTTTGCTAATACGAGATAGGTATAGCTAGAGATGGTTCTTTCCTCCCTACTATGGTTTGTGTGTTAGGATTAGCTAGAGATGGTTCTTTCCTCCTTGCTAC
The DNA here is from genome assembly GCA_033239045.1 of Fagopyrum esculentum. NCBI lineage: Eukaryota > Viridiplantae > Streptophyta > Magnoliopsida > Caryophyllales > Polygonaceae > Fagopyrum > Fagopyrum esculentum. Next base: position 84,569,412 of record BSUD01000005.1, on the reverse strand, counting down.
CTTTGATGGACATAGTGTGAGTGGAGATGGTTTTCCTCCACATAGTAGTGATATTTGTACGTTGTGGCTGGAGACGGCTTTCCTTCATGCCATTGTGATTTGGTTAGTGTTTGGCTAGGGATGATCTTCCTCTAGGCCTTGTGTAGAGTTGTTATGCAGGAGTTGTGATTCCTCCATGCTGTGTTAAAGATATAGAATGTTATAAGTTGTGACCTGATGTTGTTTAGTAGATAGTTACCTTGGCTTATGGGTCCGAGAGGATTTTGGATTTTGCAAGTTTCGGGACGAAACTTGTTTTTAGGGGGTGTGATGTAAGAGCCTTAGTCTTTGAGAGCCTAGGAGTCTTGCTGAACCTTAGATGAGTCCTTGCTGAGCTTACCTTAGACTCTGGCAGCTGCACCTGCACACCACCTGGCCGCCCCAGCGGCTAGGCGCCCCTGCGCCTTAGGCTAGCCGCCCCTGCGGCTCTGTGTTTAAGCAGCCGCATTCGTTGACTCTTTGACTCGTGCTTTGCGGCTGACTTCTCCTATAAGTTTCCCTATCCTTCATATGAGAGGTTTTTCCACTTCATTCCAGCTTCTTCACCCTCCCTACATTCTCCATCTTCTCCTCTCTTCTTTCTTGATCTCCTTTGCTTCTCTTGATCTTGTGTGAGTGAGTTCTTGAGAGTTTGAGTGTGATTTTGGATGTGGTTGATCTTGAGGTTGTTGTTGAAGGTTGTCGATGATGTGTTGATGTGATAGACATACTGATGCTTCATAGTTGCAGCTTAGGGCTTGTTGTGGTAAGCTCTTCTCCTTCATCTCTCTTCTTTCCTTCTTTCTTCCTTCTTTCTTCCTTTCTAGCTTAGGATCACAAGCTAGGCTTGTATTGGATCCTTTCCTGGATGGTTGATGATCATATATGTGTATATATGTGTATATGTTGTTGTGGTATGTTGAAGAGAATTGAAGAGAGTCGAGAAAGGGGTCGAAGAGAAGTCGGGGACAACATTCTGCACAGACAGCCGCCCCTGCGCCTGCCTGTGAGCCGTCCATGTGCCCTTGGTGAGCCGCCCCTGCGTCTCACTGTATCAGCTTGTGTTCTTTGTTCCTATTGTTTCATACCTAGTTGGTCTGTCTTCCTTCCTTCCTTTCCTTTGGCCTTGGCTTAGTTGTTAGCTAGGCTAGTGTGGATAGGATGAGTTGTATGATAGAGATGTGCCTTAGGCACTCGTGTTGATTTTGAGGTTATGCCATAAGCATATGTGAGCTTGTTATGATCTTGAGGTTTAGATTGAGGTTGTAGGTTGGTTCTGGTTATGGAGACGAGTCTCCAAACCCTTGCAGTATATGATATTGTGTGTGCCTTGATATTGCCGGCGTTGGTTTCTTCCCCAAGGGGAAGCTGTGACGTGGTATTGGATACGAGTGTATGAGGTAAGTCCATAGGACTTACTTAGCGTTCAGTTATGGATTTGTATGGTTGTGATGGTTGTGTGTGTGTTCATATGATTGTGCATTTATAACCTAAACCGGACTAGGACGACCATATATTACATTTAAATGGCCCAAGTGTATTATAACGGGTAGTGACCACTTGCCAGAAGCTCGCCGAGAGTGGAAGGAGGTGCTCGGAAGTGAGTAGCTCAAGGGGGGGGAGGTAGATCCCTATGCAACTCCTGAGTTAAAGGGGAAAGAGACGGGGTTCTTTAGGTTCCTCGTGCCACAAAAGAAGTTGAATTAGTAAAAAATAACATAAATGAAAGATAATAAATGAATGTGTGTGGCATTGTGTAATAGCTAGGATTTTCGAATTCTAATTAATGTTGATTAACTTAATCAGTGATAGTCATTGACATATAACTCGCAAAGATTGCGTAAGTGTTGAGTATAAGTCCCACCGTTCTGTTCCTGGCGTAATTTTGGGTTTATGGTGAAATTTTCACTTTTTCCCCAGGGTAATTATTTTTACCCTCCGGTATTATTTGGAGCATTTGGGAGCTCCAATTAATAAAAATGCAGTTGAGAGAAATGATCAGGACATCGGACATGTCCTAGATATGAAATAACATAGAAAGGCAAAATGGCCAAAAATGTCGCTATATCGCTTCTTAACAGCTAAGAAAGACGGCTTAGGAATACACGTTTTCCGTGGCAATTGTGGAATAATTATCCCTACAATATTCAAGATTTATTGTTCCAATTTCGAGAACTTTGGAGAAGGGTTCAACCCGCCATTGGATCACTTCAAGGATAATTATCGACTTCGCTACAGGATAATTATCGACTTCACTATAAATAGCGGAAAATCGTTTATTAATTCATTTCCTTTCACGATTTCTCGTAAAAGCTCTCTTTTCTCTCAAACTTCAAACTCGGATCAACTCTCCGTTTCTAATCCGATTTCAATTCCGTTTGAATTTCTGGATTCCTCTCTTCATTCTCTTCATATCGGTACCAAGTTTCTACATTTCCGAGTAGATGAAGACCTGGTCGAGCATATATGTCACCAGGACAGTTCCGTCGCTCAGATTCCGGTGAATTTGATGTTGTTCATGCGTAGTCTGCGTCGTTGTGATTCCGAATCTTCTTTCAGATCGTCAATCGGGTTAGTAATAAATAAGTTATGAATTTATTCGTTTTCCGTACTGCGATTTGGCCTAAATTAACCTTAGGCTTTTCAAAATGGATAATTAGAAATTCCATTATGATCATTATATTATTCTGGTGTTTATGGGTTATTTGTTTGATGAAATCTGATGACAGGTGGGTTTAGAAATGGTTTGTGGGCAAAACGTTATTCTGATGAAATTTAATTAATTAATTAAAGGTTAATTTATCTAAATTAGGATTAAATTTGAGATTGAGGAATACTGATTAGATGCATGCTAGGTGTCAGAATGAGTTGAGGATCATGATGATATGTGTACGAGTATGATGAGATGTTATGTTGAGGATATGCCTTAGGCATTTATGAATGTGTTGAGGATCTGAGGTTTAGATTTGAGATATAGGTTGGTTGTGGTTAGTGAGACGAGTGTCATAACCTTTGCAGTATGTGATTTTGTGTTCCTTGCTATTGCAGGCGTTGATTACTTCCCCAAGGGGGAGTTGTGACGTGGTACAGGTTACGAGTATATCAAGTAAGTCCATAGGACTTACTTAGCGTGCAGTTGTGGATTGTATGATTGTGATGGTTGTGTGTTTTCATATGATTGAGCATTTATAACCTAACCGGACTAGGATGACCATTTATTACATCTATTTGGCCCAAGTGTATTACAACGGGCGGTAACCACCGGTCTCCGCCTACTACTTAGGAGGAGGTGCCTGGAAGCCAGTAACACAGGGGGGACGAGTGACGATCACCCCCAATGCAAACCCCTGTGTTAACGGAGAAAGGGACGAGGTTCCTTAGGTTCCTCGTGTTACAAAAGAAGTTGAATTAGTAATGGAATAACGTAATGAAAGATAATAAATGAATGTGTGTGGCATTGCATGTTTGAGATGTTGATGTGTGGTTGTGCTATTACCTTCATGATTTTCATTGCTGTAGCTAACGGTTTCATACCGTATTGTAGATGATATGTAGGATAGGAAGACTGCATGGTGAGACTAATGGTGTGGCCAGCCGAGGACTTCTGTACATTAGGATGCGCGGGATATGAGATCTTTTGTATCAGATGTTGTGGTTTGTTGTTTTGTACTCGGCTTTGAGTTTGTAAACTCTTTTGATGTATCATATACAACTTTTATGTATTTGGTTTTAATCTACCTGTGCCTTGTTGTAAGATCCAATGAACTTGTTGTCAGGGTAGGGTCACGATCCATTGTGAGATCCTAGCCCAATGTAGCACTCCATGTCCCGTGGATTTGGGGTGTTACAGAGTTGGTATCAAAGCCTTAGGTTTACAACAATGGCACTTGCTATCTACAATAAAGGTAAAGCGGATAAATAAACAAAACCCACATGGGGTCTGACTTTTTAAAGGATTTTGGTTTTAAAGCGAGTACAGATGTTTTGGGATAGTATGTACAGAAGTCGTCACCCATCTGAGGATCTCGACAGTGTGTATATATATATATAGATAGATAGATAGATAGATAGATAGATAGATAGATAGATAGATATTATTTATGTGCTGATGGGTATGCATGTAATAATGAGTATTATATATATATATCGCCTTATAAGTTAGGAGCGTATATTCTACAGATGGCTCAGACTAGAGCAATATCTATAGTGGGACGAGATAAGGGTACACCCCCTTTTCATCCAATAGCGTCAACTCAGGGACCAATATCCGCTGTTGTGTTGCATATGGCAGAGAACGAGTTTGAAGAGTCTGATCGTGTCTCCATGAGTAGATTCGAGTTTCAAGAGTATATGCAGCAAGTAAATAAGGTGGTGATAGCGGGTAGATCTACACCGGATTTACCAACATTTGTGAGATTGACTGAAGCTTCTGGATTAGAGAACAAACAACGGGTTGAATCAGTGAAAGATGAGGTTGGATATCCGGGTTGCAAACCGAGCCCAACTTGTGGACATTTGAGTACTTCTCGTTCACACGGACTTCTGGTGAAACGAGGACTTGTTACAATTGTGGGAAGCCTGGACATGTATGACCACAATGTCCAAGATCGCCAGTGACTTGCTTTACCTGTGGTAGACAGGGTCATAGAGCTGTTTTCTGTAAGCAAACTGGAGTGGCATCACGACAGGGTTTTATTTCTACTAGTGTGACGGGAGGTGGTCAGAAGACACCTCAGCAACAGACACGGGGGCAGCAGAGAGTCCCAGATCATTCACCTACTCAAGAATCCATTCGCAGGCTGAGTAGAGGTAAGGGTCGTGGTAGGAGTACCACGGATACTAGAAGAGCTCAAGGTAGAGCCTTTGAGTTGGACAGTGCAGAGGTGCCACCCGTACGAGTGGCAGGGATGAGACTTATATGTCTCAACTGTGGTTATCCAGATCATGTGCGCTCTGAGTGCCTCATGGCACCGATAGCTTGCTTCACTTGTGGTGAACTAGGCCATCTGGCCCCTTTCTGTCATCAAGGTAGTGTTTCTTCTCATCAAGACCTTCCTCTTTCTGATGCAGAAAGAGTGGAAGTGAGGCTATGTCGATGACTTCAATGATACTTGAGGATCATAGGTCTGAGATTGAGTAATGATATGTAGTAGAGCTTCGGGCATTAGCTGTTACAGGTACCATTCTTGTTAATGGTTTACCTAGTGAAGTTTTGTTTGTGGTGAGTGTTATGCACCTCTTGTCTTTTGATGCATGTGTTAATAGTTAATTGTGGATACAGTAGAAGATAGATCTTCCTTTATAGGATTACGAGTTACGGGTCTTAGGTACCCGCAAGATATGTGGTTGTTCCCTTAGTTCAAGGACTTGTGTATGGCTTGAAGACTTCTTTGTCATGCCTTAGGTGCATGAGAAGGTCTTCATGTATGTGGTGGACGAATAGATATCATGTTGGTTTAGATAGTAGTTGGAGGAGTATTATAGTCTCTACTGAGATCGACTAAGTAGAGGTTTTCCGAGGTTATGACCTTTGAGGAGGTGAGTTGTCTTTAGTGCCGTATGAGCAGCGAGGTTGATAACACCAAAGAGTGATGTTTTTTTTAATATTGTGCCATGAAGGAAAGAGATAGTTCCACGCTGAAGAGTATTCCAGTGGTATATGATCTTATAGACGTGTTACTGAACCGTCTAATCTATCGCCTCAGCGGAATGAGGACTTTGATATTGCGTTAAGGTATGGTACAAGACTGGTTGGGAGAAGGCCTATGAAGTATACGGCTTGTTGAGTTGTTAGAATTTGAAGAAGCAATTTAAAGAGTGGTTTGAGACTGGCTCCGTTCGTCCTAGCACGTTCATTGCTACGTATGGACGACGTGTTGGATCAACTAAGAGAAGCAATTGTGTTTTTAAGATTTCCGTATGCTTAGGATATCATCAGCTAAGGATGAGAGAGCAGCGTGGGCATAGGACAACATTCCATACCTGTTATGGACACTACGAGTTGTAGTGTTGTCATCTGAGTTGAAGAACGTCCTAGTAGTCGTTATAGGAGTTGATGAACAGTGTTTTCATCTACTTCCTTGATCAGTTGGTGGTAGACCTTATTGATGATGCTCGGTGTACTCTCACAACGGAGAGGAACGTACCGGTTATATGAAGACGGTTTTGCAGAATCCGAGGGATAGAAGCCAGTGTGCTATGCTCCCTAAATGTGAATTGAGATGCCAGAAGTAACCTTCAAGGTCATGTTTTTCCGCCAGTAGGATCATGATTGATGTGACGAGGAGTAAGTATGAAGTCTTATGGATGATACTGATGAATGTTACAGGAATGCGTAGTTCTCGGCCCAGCCGATTGCTACCAACGCTTTGAGGAAGGATTCTATGTGATTGTGCATCCATTTACAAGTCTTCTAAGGAAGATCACCATAATTGTGTGGTTGAAGTAGTATGTCGAAGCTCTGAAGAGTAGAGGAAGCATTTGACCTCTGCTTCTATTTGGTGATAATCAGAAGCTTTTGGGAATCACGTGACTGTGGTGCTGAGAACGTATGAGGAGAACTGCCCGACTCATGATTTCGAGTTAGTGGTGGTAGTTGAAGTTCCAAGATTTGAAGACAATACCTGTGTGACATTTCGTGTCAGAATTTCACAGATCATAGGAGGTTGAAGGATATTTTTATGCAATAAAGGTTGAATAACTGCCAGCGCCGATGGTTTGAGGTGATCAAGGACGCTGACCTTGAGATTTGTGCCATTTTGGCAAGGAGAATGTGGTCATTGATGCCTTGAATAAGAAGACGCCTCGAGAGAAGGCGATTTTTAGATTTGCTGTATATTCTCGGTTTCAAAATGATCTAGCTTGGTTAGAGTTGGACCTACAACTGTTGATAAGGACGTTAGTTTCATGTTTAGGGACTTTACCTGGTTTGTTGGATGAGGTCCAACAAAAACTGGGGACTTGCCTGACCTTGAGGGAACTTGATTGAAGGATGCCTGATGGCGAGGCACCATAGTTCTTTAATGGAACAAAAGGAGTATGAGGCGCCGCAACTGCGTCAGTATAACCGCTTATGCAGAGTCAAGTGGAGAAGATTAAAGTACACTCATAGTACACCTTCTTTAGTACATCCATGTACGAATAAGAGGTACCACGAAGTAGTAAATCAGGTTAAAGTGTTACTGACCTGGAAATGAGCTCATCCACTACCAGTGCTGTAATGGAAGTGAGAGGACTTTTTCTGTGGACTTGTGATGGGATTGAGACCTAGTAAGAGTTTTGGTGTTATCCAGATTATTAGTAACAGATTTAAGAAGGCGACACGTTCCATCTCTACAAAGAGACGTGTCCAGTGAATGACGTAACAAAGGAGTACACTAGACAGATGGTGGGAGTCCATAAGTGTACCGAGGACGATCGACTATGATTGTAGTAGACGGTTTACTTTGAGGTTTTGATAGCAGATTCAGACTGCTTGAGGAACGCGTCCAGATATCATGATTGAGTTTTACCTCAGACAAACGGTCAGTTTGAGAGAACCCTCCAAACCATAGAGGACATGTTGTGAGCTTGTGAGATGGATTGGGAACAGGCACGATCTGTTTATCTCCCACTCGTTGAGTTCTTATACCACCACCGTTGGTATGCATCTATAGGGATGCCCCTATGAGGCGTTGTGTAGACATAGGTATCATACACCTTTATGCTGGGAGGAGCCTAGCAGTACCAGTGGGATAGTGCCAGAACAGATTCAGGATGATATGGCTCGAGTAACGCTGATCAGAGAGAGGATGCTGGCTGCACAGAGTCGCCAGAAGTTGTATGTAGATAGGAGGCGTCGACCTCTAGAGTTCAGGGTAGGATCTCATGTCTGGTTGAGAGTAACTCTGACGCGAGGCGTCAGACATTATGGCATAAAGGGGAAGCTGAGTCTCCGATATATCAGTCCTTTTGAGATACAAGATAGAGTTGGGAGAGTAGTGCACAGATACTTTGCCACCGAAGTTAGAGGGTGTTCACCCTATGTTTCATGTGTCTCAGCTGAGGGAGTACATACCAGACCTGAGGCACATTGTGAGTTATGATGATCTAGTGGTTGAGCCGGACCACACTTTTACAGAACAACCTTTTGTAGTTCTAGAAAGAGAGGTGTCATACTCCTGCATTCGAAGGATATTCCTATGTTGAGGATATAGTAGTTGAGACGAGGACCAGATAAGGCTACCTGGGAGACAAAGTATAGTATCTAGAGGAACTATCCAGTGTTCTATGCGGAGTTATTGGCACCCGTAGGATCCACGAGTAGATCTTAGTGCCTTTTTGGTGAGTGCTTGTATGCTATGTGCTTATGTGATATGATGTCTTTTCGTGCTAGCTTTGATATGTGCATCTGATCTGTTAGATCTTGTTTGTTAGCACGATATAGGTATAGCTTGAGATGGTCCTTTCCTCCATGCTATTGTAATATGTTTAGGATTAGCTGGAGATGGTTCTTTCCTCCAGGCTATTATTGATGGACATAGTGTGAGTTGAGACGGTTTTCCTGCACATAGTTGTGTTACGAGTACCATTGGCTGGAGACGGCTATCCTCCATGCCTTGTGACGTGGTTAGTAGTTGGCTACAGATGATTTTTCCTCTATGCCTTTGGATAGCATTATGATCTTGTTGCTGGAGTTGGTGATTCTTCCATGCTGTGTTTTGAGGTTATAGAGTGTTATAGGTTGATACGTTTGAATGTAGATGTGATACCTCCGATAGAGAGAGTGTCTATACCTCGGCGTATGGGTCCGAGAGGATTTGGGAATTGTTCAAGTTTTGGGACGAAACTTTTTCTTAAGGGGTGTGTGATGTAATAGGTATGATTTCCGAATTCTAATTAATGTTGATTAACTTAATCAGTGATAGTAATTGACATATAACTCGCGAAGATTGCGTAAGTGTTGAGTATAAGTCCCACCGTTATGTTCCTGACGTAATTTTGGGCTTATGGTGAAATTTTCACTTTTTTCCCCCGGGTAATTATTTTTACCCTCCGGTAATATTTGGAGCATTTGGGAGCTCCAATTATAAAAATGCAGTTGAGAGAAATGATCAGGACATCGGACATGTCCTAGATATGAAATAACATGTAAAGACAAAACGGCCAAAAGAGTCGCTATTTCGTTTCTTAACGGCTAAGAAAGACGGCTTAGGAATACACGTTTTCCGATGCAATTGTGGAATAATTAACCCTACAATATTCAAGATTTATTGTTCCAATTTCGAGAAGTTTGGAGAAGGTGGTTCAACCCGGCATTAGATCGGTTAAAGGATAATTATCGACTTCGCTAAAGGATAATTATCAACTTCACTATAAAAAGCGGAAAATCATTTATTAATTCATTTCCATTCACGTTTCCTCGTAAAAGCTTTGATATCTCACAAAGTTCAAACACAAATCTACTCTCCGTTTCTAATCCGATTTCAATTCCGTTTGAGTTTCTGGATTCATCTCTTCATTGTATTCATATCGTACCAAGTTTCCGCATTTCCGAGCAGATGAAGACCTGGTCGAGCATATATGTCACCAGGACAGTTCTGTTGCTCATATTCCGGTGAATTTGATGTTGTACATGTGTAGCCTGCGTCGTTGTGATTCCGAATCTTCTTTTAGATCGTCAATCGGGTTAGTAACGAATAAGTTATGAATTTATTCGTTTTCCGTACTGCGATTTGGCCTAAATTGACCTTAGACTTTTCAAAATGGATAATTAGAAATTCCGTTATGATCATTATATTATTCTAGTGTTTATGGGTTGTTTGTTTGATGAAATCTGGTGACAAGTGGGTTTAGAAATGGCGTGCGGGCAAAACGTTATTCTGGTGAAATTTAATTATTTAATTAAAGGTTAATTAATTAAATTAGGATTAAATTTGAGATTGAGGAATACTAATTAGATGCATGCTTGGTGTCAGAATGAGTTGAGGATCATGATGATGTTATGGATATCGGTTATGGCTTTAAGGTTTAGTATGCGTACGAGTATGACGAGATGTTATGTTGAGGATATGCCTAGGCATTTATGAATATGTTGAGGATCTGAGGTTTAGATTTGAGATATACGTTGGTTGTGGTTAGTGAGACGAGTCTCCTAACCTTTGCAGTTAGTGATTGTGTGTACCTTGCTATTGCAGGCATTGATTACTTCCCCGAGGGGAAGTTGTGACGTGGTACAGGTTACAAGTATATCAGGTAAGTCCATAAGACGTACTTAGCATGCAGTTGTGGATTGTATGATTGTGATGATTTTGTGTGTTCATATGATTGTGCATTTATAACCTAAACCGGACTACAATGACCATTTATTACATTTATTTGGCTCGAGTGTATTATAACGGGCAGTAACCACTGGTCTCCGCCTGCTGGTTAGGAGGAGGTGCTTGGAAGCCATTAACACAGGGGGGATGAGTGACGATCACCCCCAATGCAAACCCCTGTGTTAACGGGGAAAGGGACGAGGTTCTTTAGGTTCTTCGTGTTACAAAAGAAGTTGAATTAGTAATGGAAAAACGTAATGAAAGATAATAAATGAATGTGTGTGGCATTGCATGTATGAGATGTTGATGTGTGGTTGTGCTATTACCTTCATGCTTTTCATTACTGTAGCTAACGGTTTCGTACCGTGTTATAGATGATCTACAAGTTAGGAAGACTGCAGGGTGAGACAGATGGCGTGGCCAGCCGAGGACTTCTGTACATTAGGATGCGCGGGATATGGGATCTTTTGTATCAGATGTTGTGGTTTGTTGTTTTGTACTCGGATTTGAGTTTGTAAACTCTTTTGATGTATCATATACAGCTTTTATGTATTTGGTTTTAATCTATCAGTGTCTTGTTGTAAGATCCAGTGAACTTGTTGTCAGGCTAGGGTCTGGATTCATTGTGAGATCCTAGTCCAATGTAGCACTCCAAGTCCCGTGGATTTGGGGTTTTACACATTGCATGTATGAGATGTTGATGTGTGTTTGTGCTATTACCTTCATGCTTATCTATTGATGTAGCTAACGGTGTTTACCGTGTTGTAGATGATCTGCAGGTTAGGAAGACTGTAGAGTGAGCCAGATGGTGTGACTAGCCGAGGACTTTTGTACATTAGGATGCGTGGCTTGGGATCTTTTGTATCAGATATTTATGTTTGATGTTTTGTACTCGGCTTTGAGTTTGTAAACTCTTTTGATGTATCATACAACTTTTATGTATTTGGTTTTACTCTACTTGTGCCTTGTTGTAAGATCCAGTGAACTTGTTGTCATGCTAGGGTCAAGATCCATTTTGATATCCTAGCCCAATGTAGCATCCCAAATCCTGTGGATTTGGGGTGCTACAATTTCACCTCAGTCCTTGTGTTCGACCTCGGAATACTTTCCTTCCTACATAACGATCCGTACACTACGGGTTTCGCTAGTTAGTTTAGGAATTTAGATCGAGTTTATAAATGTAAAGCTTTTTGTGCTACACTATCTAGTGCGAACACAAATCGCACTTCGTCAATATATACAAGTATTTAATATCCCGTCCCCAAAGGACACTCTATACCCTTTCTCACATTCCAAAGCACACACATACATACCCACATTCACATTACGTCCACAACCATCCTAACACATAGCATATAAACATTCAAGCATGTTATCACACCACAAATAAACATATCATCTCATATAAACATCTCATATCATACCATCACATATAAATAATCATAACATAACATATAACATACTAGACTCAATCACATCGATGCATAGGTGATAATTAACTAACTAGCCCTAACTGATCGTACGATATATTTCTCATGTGCTTTCGTATTTCTTTTCTTTCTTTATTTATTTCTTTCTTTTCTCTTTAGGTTGGTCGACCCAATAGCGTCGTAGGCCCCCTGTAGATCAGGTAACGACCTCGGCTATCTTGTCCTAAGACCCCCTGTAGATTAGGTCGCGATCTCCGACTATCTCATCTTGAGGCCCCTTGTAGATCAGGTAGCAACCTCGTCCCCCGGTTGCCCGTGCGGGACTCAGTTGGGCTGATTAATTAATCATTTACCCATATTATCACTTCATATCATTTATCCTTTTCATGCTTTCATCTCATCAAAACCATACTTCTCATGCATGCATTACATTTCATATGTATATATCATCACATTCTAACATTGCATGCTTCACATTCATATATAACACAACGTCATTTTAAGCATACAATTCATTCACACAATCCACATGCATGCATGAAATCAAAATATCACAGCATATCATTATAATATTAATTTATGTCCACATGGATGCTTAAACATAAACTAACCTCATATTAAATACATAACATATATTAAGCAAGTGTTATTCGTATACACTTACCATGCAAATAAGATAACCCTAATTCGCTCTCGATCCAAACTTAAGTCCCACTTGTCGTTGTGGACTATATTTCCTTTTCTCGTACCTTCAAAATATTCCAAAATATATCCTTGTCAAAACATTATATCGAAGCAACCCCTTAACATACCACAATTTACCCAACAAAATTTTATGGGTTAATTAACCTACAAAAAATGTACATATATACCCTTTTATCTTTTAATCCAACCGTTGGATCGATCCCAAATATTAATATTATTTAGGAGAATGTTAGTCCTTAAACATATCAAAATTTCAGCAAGATCAGACCATGTGAAGGTATTTAAACAATTGCCGCAGGTTGACAGCTCATACTGAAGCTCCGCAAAATAGCTTTTAATCCGTTTTAATCCCGTTACTCGATTTCTTTCGTTCCATTCTTATTTATTCTTGATTATAAACTTATTAGGACATCCAAAATCGAACCTTACTTGTTATTTCGTCTTATAACTTGATTTTTGATCAAAAACATAAAAAAGAAACCTTCGAATATGCCTTATTGTGATCCCTATCTCGCATGCATGAATGCGTAGTCGAGTACCCACATGGAATCACTTTGCTTCCTCCTCTCGTCTATTGTCGAATTATTCCCTAGCCAAACTATAGAACTTGGCCTCTTGGTTTTCTCTCTCTTCTCACCAAAATTTCAAATAGCCTTGTTGTTTTTACTATTTGAGCTTCGATCGGAGTATCCTTGGCCTTAAGGCTTGATTTTGTAGATTTATATGATGATAATGATTAGATTATAAAGGAGAAGGCCTAATCAGCCTAGTTGTCGACTTATTCCCTAGCCAAACTTTAGAACTTGGCCTCTTGATTTTCTCTCTCTTCTCACCAAAATTTCAAATAGCCTTGTTATTTTTACTACTTGAGCTTCGATCGGAGTATCCTTGTCCTTAAGGCTTCATTTTGTAGTTTTATGTGATGATAATGATTAAATTGTAAAGGAGAAGGCCTAATCAGCCTCGTCACCCCCTTTTCTATCCCCCACATACTTGATTGCACTAACAAGTTGATTTATATTTTGTTACTTTTACCATTTGTAACCTCTTATTTTCATATTTACACTTTTTACCCAAAGTTTCTTACAAAAATTACACCGATATACCCAAGTCGATATATTTTTATGAAACTTTCGAGAATCCATCATAACATAAAATTACGATTTTGCATCGCTTGACTTTCGGGAATTAATCTCATTTCCATTTATTTATATATTCTCTAAGGTTTAATTCCGTTAAACCCGTTAATTCCTTAAAATTCCCGATTAGGCCATACTCAATATTTGACCGTTATAAATATCTCCCACTTTAAGAAATTTCGTCCCTAAATTTAAGAAAGGACGTAGAAACCAAACTCGTAGATATATCAATATGATGTACGGCCGGATCACAAATTTTCGAGGTTTTTACTAAAAAAGATTGGGGTATCTAGCTCGCATATCTAGCTCGGTGTCCCATGTAGCCTCTCGAGCTGAATGAAGTCCCCATCTGACCTTCACTATCGGAATCTCCGTGTTTCTCAATCTTCGAACTTGTCTGCCTAAAATCTCGACTGGTTCTTCTGTGTAGGACAAGTTCTCAGATAATTCTATCTCAGGTTCGGGAATGATATGACTAGGATATGACATATACCTTCGTAGCACCAATAGGTGGTAGACGTCATGCAATCTTGATAAATCAGGTGGTAACGCCAACCTATACGCAAGTGGTCCGATCTTCTCTAAGATCTCATATGGACCAATGTATCTCGGTGATAACTTTCCATGCCTACCAAATCTCGTAACTCCCCTCCAAGGAGATACCTTTAAAAACATTCTATCGCCTATCTCATTTGTCATCTCTCGTCTATGGCGATCAAAGTAGCTCTTCTGACGATCTTGTGCTGCCTTCAAGCACTTTTTTATTACTTGTGCTTTCTCTATTATATGTTGTACAAGTTGAAGACCCTCTATTTGTCGCATGCCCTCAAAATCCCAAAATACAAGTGTGCGACACTTCCTTCCATACAAGGCGTCGTAAGGAGCCATACCAATACTCGAATGGAAACTGTTATTATACGCAAATTCGAGCAATGACAGGTTAGAATCCAAGGTACCCTTAACTCCAAAACACAAGATCTCAACATCTCCTCTTAGGTCTCAATCGCCCTCTCTGATTGTCTGTCTTTTTGAGGATGAAATGCCGTACTGAAATGCAATCTTGTACCGAAGGCATTTTGCAGACTTCCCCAGAAATGCAAGGTAAACCTCAGATCTCTATAAGATACAATCAATACATGGACTCCGTCCAGTCGAACAATCTCTCTTACATACAACTCTGCCAGCTCATCCAAGGAGTTATCTTGTCTCATCGGTAGGAAGTGTGCAGATTTCGTCAATCTGTCTACAATCACTCATACCGTGTCATTCTTTTTGAAAGTCCTTGGAAGTCCAACAAAAAAATCCATCGTAATATGCTCCCACTTCCACTAAAGAACATATAAAGATTATAACTTTCCTGTTGGTGCTTTGTGTTCAGCCTTCACTTACTGACACACTAGATATCGAGCTACAAAATCATCTACCTGTCGTCTCATCCTAGGCCACCAATAGATCTTCCTTGGGTCATTAAACATCTTCGTACTTCCAAGATGCATGGAATACCTTGAGGAATGTGCCTCTTCAAGTAGCTTCTTCTTTAAATCCTCAATGTTTGGCACGTATATCCGTGTACCTCTGTGTAACACTCCCTGATCAGACATCTGGAAGGGTGTAGTGGTAGCTTCTCTCACTTTAGCCTTCAACTTCTTCAGTGTAGCATCCTCATCTTGTCTAGTTGAAATCTCATCAAGAATCAAAGGTCTTACCTGAATGTTCGCTATCAGCTCAGATCCTCTCATACCCATCTATTCTCTCATAACTTTTAGAGCTAATAGATGCTCAACTTTGTCGTTGATCTCACCTCTCTAATCACTACTATTTCTGCTAAGAGCGTCGGCTACCACATTCGCCTTTTCTGGATGCTACTCTATAGTGCAATCATAATCCTTGAGTAACTCCATCCATCTCCTTTGTGTCAGGTTTAGATTTCTCTGAGTGGGAATATACTTCAAGCTTTTATGGTCTGTAAACACCGGAAATGTATCACCATAAAGACAGTGCCTCCAGGTCTTAAGAGCATGAACTATAACAGCAAGCTCTAGGTCGTGTGTAGGATAGTTCTACTCATGAGGTCTCAATTGTCTAGATGTATATGTTATTACCTTCCCTTCATGCATTGGAACTCCTCCTAAGCCACTCCCAGATGCATCGGTGTAAACCACGGAGTTACCCTTATTTGAGGGTACAACCAAAATAGGGAACGTAGTCAACCTTTTCTTAAGTTCTTCAAACCTCTCTTGACAACTGTTATCCCATATAAAATGATGGTTCTTCATCAGCAAGTTAGTCAACGGTCGCGCGATAATCGAGAAGTTCTTTACAAACCTCGTGTAACAACCTCCAAGTCCTAAGAAACTACAGATCTCCGTAACGCTCTTTGGAATTTCCCATTCTGTAATAGCGTTGTTCTTTGATGGATTAGGGTGTATACAATCTCATGATATCACATGCCCTAGAAAGGCAATCTGATCCGTCCAAAACTCACACTTGATGAACTTCGCGTACAACTATCTCTCCCTCAAAATCCTTAATATACGTCTTGAATGTTCTCTATGAGCATCTGCGTCTCGAGAATATATCAAGATATCATCAATAAAGACCACGACGAATTGATCTAGATAAGGCTGAAAAATCGAGTTCATCAACGCCATGAATGTTGCAGGTGCATTCGTCAACCCAAAAGGCATATCTGTAAACTCATAATGTCCATACCGAGTACAAAAAGCTGTCTTCGGTATAGAATTCTCTGCTATCTTCAACTGCCAGTATCCAGATCGAAGATCTATCTTCGAAAACATAGTATCACCCCTTTAACAGATCAAGCAAATCCTCTATCGTCGGTAAGAGATACTTGTTCTTGATTGTGATCTTGTTCAGGTGACGGTAGAGATAACATGTATTATAGTCTATATTTTGGGATTGGTTTGGACGTTTTATCTTCCTAAATCTGCATGTATGTATGTATATTCTTTGATCATTATGTTGGTTTGTCTACCTTTGTGAGAATCGAGGTTTACACCTAGTTTTATTGTGATTATAGGGAAAATAGCACGTTTTGGAACAAAATAGAGCTAAGGAAGCTAAGGAGTCATTGGAGCTACATTATGGAGCATTGAGGAGCTACAAGAAAGGGTCAAGAACCATGGAAATGAGATTGAAGATTGATTTTGGACCAAATTAGAGAGAATTACACTCAGCTGAGACTCACCTCGGTTGGCTACAGTGTCACCTCGATCGAGGTGATCTTTAGGACAGGCTGGACCGAGGCGAATATTATAATAGGCCATGAGATCTTTATTTTTGGCTGAGATCTTCTATTTTTGGAAAGTAAATTTCCTATGTTTTAGGATGATTTTCTAGAAGGAAGCATATATTTTTGGCTGATTTATTTGGAAGATTGAAAGATATTCTAAGGAAGGAAATTGCGTTTAAGGATATTTTATCTTAAAAAGGTGATTCTCCTATATAAGGAGATGGATTTTCTGGAGATTAAGAATCTCGGAGCTGCAGTTCTCCAGATCAAAAAGTTGAAGAAAGTTTGAAAGGTTGAAGAATCCAAGGAAGTTAGCTTTGAAGGAAGGTTAAAGGAAGTTGTAAGATTTTCTTAGTTTGGTTTGGTTTGTTTTCTTTCTAGTTGTGATTGAGGAACGATGTTTGATTGTTTGTTTGATTGTTTGATTGAGTTATTGAGACATTTGTGTTAAGGTTTTCTTGTTTGAATACTGATTCCTTTCTTATATATTTGATTATTGTTATCATGATGATTGTTGGCTAAGTTCTTTATGCAATTCTAGGGTGATTGGCTGAAAGTTGTGGGAAAGACGATAAAAGAATGAGCCTTTATCCCAGTGGACCCTGAAAGCTCGAGCCTTTACCTTAACCGATGAACACTTCGGTCAGTCGTGGAACATATTGACCGAGATGGTACATGAACTGAGCGAGGCGAGACCTTTCCTGATCTTTATCTTAGTTGAGGTTTCAGTTTGCCAAATCCTATCCTTTATATACCTTTCCTGGTTCAACACAAGCCTAGGATGAGACTTACTCGGTGATTCCTTTGTTTGTATACCCAAGATCATGAGTGTAGCTAATAAAGGTTTATCCTTTATTGGGGTTTGAGTGTAGGTAATAAAGGCTTACCCGGTAAAGGTTAATTCTATCCCCTTGGGTGGTGTGTTGATTTGATATTATAGTTCCTTTCCTTAGTACCTTGAGACTTACCCGGTGAGAGGATCTTTGGTTTGGGATAGTGAGTAGTGAGACTTACCCAGTGATCTATTCCGATCTTAGAAACACCTTCTCTAGAATCCGCATTTTCTTTACCTGGTTATTACATCATCTTTGATATCTTTGCTTTGTTGTTTGTTTTTTATTGACAACCTGAATTACCGATCTTTGTTTCACCATAGTCGTTGTGTTCGACCCTGTAATTCTTGCTTATATTACACTACGGGTTCGCTTATTTGCAATTATTCTTGGTATAAATATTAAAGCTTGCACACACCTTTTGGAGCGAACAAGTTTTTGGCGCCGTTGTCGGGGACTTGGTCGGAATTTGGTTGTCTAGCTTGGAAGCTTTTGCTTTTGCATTTGATATTTTCCTATGAGTTTTGTAGTTTTTAGGATTTTCAATGGTTGCAAGGAGCTATGAACCTGCATTTGATCCAGTTTGGAGAGCAAGATAACTTTCTAGATTAGACCATTATCAATATTTGTTGCGTTTATTTGTGTGCATCAAATTTAATGATGAAAGGGAAAGAGAAGAGGCTGTTGAGGAGGAGCTTCATATCCTATGCTAAGCCGAAAGAGGTGTATAAGGAAGAACTACAAGTTTCGAGCATTCCTCCGCTTGAGTCTGAAGCTCCTCTTGAAGTCCTCATTGAAGAAAAGGAAGAAGTGGAAGGCCTCGATCCAACTGATGAAACTGGGATCGAAGTTGAAGAAGAATCTACTAAAATGGAAGAAGAGAAAGATGTAGAGAACCTTGGCCAAATCATTGAAATTGTGGCCAAGGTTGAAGAAATATCAGCTGAGTTGGGAGAAGTTTTATGTGTGGATTATCATCCTAACATGAAAATTGTCCCAAGCTTTGAAGAACTTTATAAGGTACTTGCTCCTGCTCCCTTTAAAGTTTGAGATTTTTTCAGGGATGTACCGAAGAGTTGGAGGTCTCCTAAGATCAAAATGAAACCTCCCTTGAATTTTTTGAAAGAAGATGCTCCTTGGACTACGAGGAGTGGAGTTAACAAGCGCTTCACCGCTAAGGCAGCGAATTGTCTTTTGTTCAAGTATGCGGTCATTCACATGACAAAGATCGTACATCATCCCCAAGTTGGAAACGGGGAAGCTACTAGAGTCCTCGAGAAGTTGTTTTCTCGATCAATGAAAGGATGGGACGAAAGACTGAGTTATGTCCCATGGAAGAATAGGTTTCCAGTGAGAACCAAACCGTACAAGCTTGTATGTGGGGGATCCTACCACTTGCCGGTGAAATTAGGAACCGGAACTTGCAGATGTGATGAGCACTCCAAGATATTCGAGGTACATTGAGTAATTCCATGGAGAAAGGTCCAGCTAGCAACCTTAAACCAAGCGCTTCTTGGGAGGCAACCCAAGGTATTGCTTTTTTTTTTCTTCCCTTTTTCTAGTTTAGTTTAGACAGTTTTCTTGTGTTTTGTGTGTCCTCCTAGACAGGAATCAGGTGATCTCTAAGGAGAAATTACAACTCAGGAGCTACATGGAAGGATTGATGTTCGAGAAGTTGAGAAGACGGAGTTTGACTGAGATACATCTCGGATGATGTCAGAACGTCTCGACCGAGATGTTCTTCGCCAACTGAGATGGTCTTATTTCTTTATGCAGTTTTGCTTATGTCCGGTGAGTACTTTGTTCCTATGACTTACATTTGACCCATTGGGACAATGTGTCCCAAGCATGGGGAATTGATGTATTATTTGACTTGTTTGATTATGGCTTGCATGGCTCATGGATATTATCGTTTATTTTGCTCTATGTGCTTATCTGTCAATACATGCATATATACATGTTTTTGTTTGAGAAAACATCAAAAACCATGTTTGAAAAAAAATTTTAGCTCGACCGAGACGTTCTTGACCAAACGAGGTCGCAAAACCGAGGCACATCTCGGTTGAACACCTCGGACACTGTCAGAACACCTCGACCGAGATGGGTTTTTAACTAAAAGATTTTCGAAACATTTTGTGCTTCTGTTTTGGATATGACCTCGATGAAGATATTTGTTTGCAGACTGGTTTTGAAATCCTTATATGTTCGAAAGGTTTTATGATATGTTTAAGTTGCTAAATGTTTTGTTTGAAATTCTAGCATGTTTAATACTTTGTTTTTATCAAAATTATGTTGGATTTGAAGGTTGACACCACATTATGAGTTCTCTCACATTCTTCTTGGGATAATTAAGGCACTTCATTCTCTCCTTCTTCTTCTTGATCATGCTTTAGCCCCTCATATACATATTTGCCTCCCTTTACCTATCCGGGAATTTGGATGCAGTTGATGAAAAGCGTGTGAAGTGAAGTTGAGATCTTGGCTGAAAGTGTTAGAAAGAAACAAATTAGGTTTGTGGACGTTGATCTTGAAGATGAATAACTCAGCACCATTCACATAGCCGGGTGTTTGTGTCTTGCCAAAGTCGGATTGATCGATAGTCCTAACGGGTCATGGTATGTGCATCAAGGGTTTGAGGAATCTGGAAAAATTGATGATTGCTGATCTCCTAGGCTTCGGTTATTGTGCACCTCTGTCCATGTTCTCAAAAAGTAAAGTAAAGTGAAAATAAGCAAAGCTTATTGGTGGAAAATTTTGTGATTCAAAGAAAGTGAAGAAAATATTCTATTCCCGGATTCTAGCACCACATTCCCCTATATACATCCCACCCTGACACGTTTCTTGACCTCTTTTGGAAGCCCTTGAGACTTCGAGTATGTTGATTGACTTGGTGGTTTAAACTGATTATACATGATTAATTTCGATAAATATGATTTATTATGCATTCTATGATTTTTATGCAAAGATTAACAACTTTCTTATATTTATAAAATGTTTTGATCATGTCTTGATTTTATTTGTCATGAAGCATTCTCTTAGGGTGATCTATGAGTGGAACGCACCACCAAAAATGTTTTGAAATGTTTTTCTTTGATCTTTTTGATGGCTTATAATCCATTCTATCTTGTATCTAAGATTTAGATCTTACTTGGGGGCAAGCAATGGGACAAGTATGGGGAATTTTGATAGCATGTATTATAGTCTATATTTTGGGATTGGTTTGGACGTTTTATCTTCATAAATCTGCATGTATGGATGTATATTCTTTGATCATTATGTTGTTTTGTCAACCTTTGCGAGAATCGACGTCTACACCTAGTTTTATTGTAATTGTTGGGAAAATAGCACGTTTTGGAACAAAATAGAGCTAAGGAAGCTAAGGAGTCATTAGAGCTACATTATGGAGCATTGAGGAGCTACAAGAAAGGCTCGGGAACCATGGAAATGAGATGGAATATTGATTTTGAACCAAATTAGAGAAATTTATACTCAGCTGAGACTCACCTCGGTTGGCTACAGTGTCACCTCGACCGAGGTGATCTTCAGGACACGCTGGACCGAGGCGAATATTATAACTGGCCATGAGATTTTAATTTTTGGCTGAGATCTTCTATTTTTAGAAAGTGAATTTCTTATATTTTAGGATGATTTTCTAGAAGGAATCATATCTTTTTGCCTGATTTATTTGGAAGATTGGAAGATATTCTAAGGAAAGAAATTGTCAATAAGGATATTTTATCTTAGGAAGGGGATTCTCCTATATAAAGAGATGGATTTATTTAGAGATTAATAAGTTCGGAGCTGCAGTTCTCCAAATCAAAAAGTTGAAGAAAGTTTGGAAGGAAGTTTGGAAGGTTGAAGAATCCAAGGAAGTTAGCTTTGAAGGAAGGTTGAAGGAAGTAGTAAGATTTTATAGTTTGGTTTGGTTTGTTGTCTTTCTAGTTGTCATTGAGGAACGATGTTTGATTGTTTGTTTGATTGTTTGATTGAGTTATTGAGACCTTTGTGTTAAGGTTTTGTTGTTTGAACATTGCTTCATTTCTTATATATTTGATTATTGTTATCATGATGATTGTTGGCTAAGTTCTTTATGCGATTCTAGGGTGATTGGCTGAAAGTTGTGGGAAAGACGATGAAAGAATGAGCATTTATCCCAGTGGACCCTGAAAGTTCGAGCCTTTACCTTAACCGACGAACACCTCGGTCAGTCGTGGAACATATCGACCGAGATGGTACATGAATTGAGCGAGGCGAGACCTTTCCTGATCCTTATTTGAGTTGAGGTTTCAATTTGCCAAATCCTATCCTTGTTATACCTTTCCTGGTTCAACCCAAGCCTAGGATTAGACTTACTCAGAGATTCCTTTGTTTGTATACCCAAGATCATGAGTGTAGGTAATAAAGGTTTATCTTTTATTGGGGTTTGAGTGTGCCTTCATCCCATCTTTGAGAGTTAGCCTGAGACTTACCCGATAAAGGTTGATTTTATCCCCTTGGGTGGTGTGTTGGTTTGAGATTATAGTTCCTTTCCTTAGTACCTTGAGACTTACCCGGTGAGAGGATCTTTGGTTTGGGATAGTAAGTAGTGAGACTTACCCGGTGATCTATTCCCACCTTAGAAACACCTTCCCTTTGCAAACCGCAGCTTTGTCCACGTTATCTTTTGAGATCTTGAGTCTGAACCACAACTGGATGCTTTAATCTCTAGAATCCGCATTTTCTTTACCTGGTTATTACATCATCTTATATATCTTTGCTTTGTTGTTTGTTTTTTATTGACAACCTGAATTACCGATCTTTGTTTCACCATAGTCCGTATGTTCGACCCTGGAATTCTTGCTTTCATTACAATCAATCCGTACACTGTGGGTTCGCTTATTTGCAATTATTCTTGGTATAGATATTAAAGTGTGCACACACCTTTTGGAGCAAATAGGTAGTCTATGCATAATCGTAAACTACCGTCCTTCTTCTTCACAAAAAGCACTGGTGCACCCCAAGCAGAAATACTCGGGCGTATAAAACCCTTCTTGAGTAACTCCTCTAGTTCTTTCTTTAAATCTTTAGCTCTAATAGAGCCATCCTGTAAGGAGCAATCGATACATGTGTTGCACCTTGTAAAGTCTCAATCACGAGTTCTACCTCTCTACTCTGAGGTAAACTAGGTAAATCATCAAGGAAAACATAAGGAAATTCTGTAACAACATCCACTTCAGATACTCTGGGACTAACAAGAGTAGAATCTGACACACTAGCCAAATAAGCTTGACACCCTTACCAAAGTAATCTAAAAGTTGTCACTGTAGATATGAGGCAAGTAGGAATAACATTCCTTTCACCGGTAAAGATCACCTCTCCCAACCCATCTGTCTCCCTGATCACTTCCTTCGCAAACATATACCACACCAAATCCACAGGACTCGGGGCGCTACTAGGATAGGATCTCATAGTGGATCCTGATCCTAGTCTGACAACAAGTTCACTGGATTTACAACAAGGCACAAATAGATATAAACCAAATACATAAAAGTGTATAAATATATACATCCAAAGGTATACAAAATCACAGCCGAGTACAAAACGGCAACATCATATACAAAGGTGCACAAAACATCCCAAAACCCTCGCACAACCTAGTGTACGGAAGCCCTCGGTTGATCACATATCTGGCTCACTCTCCAATCTTCCTATCCTGCAGAATATCTACAACACGGTATAAACCGTTAGCTAACAAATCATGAATAAGTATAAAAGTAATAGCACATACAAACACATCAACACATCACAATATGTACTGCCACACACACAACCGTTTATTATCTTCAATTACGTTATACCATTACTAATTCAACTTCTTTTGTGACACGAGGAACCTTAGAACCCTGCCTCTGTCCCCTTTCATACAGGTTTTGCATGGGGATCTACCTCCCCCTTGGAGTACCAGTTTCAGAGCACCTTCTCCACTCATCGTTTAGCTTTAACAAGTGGACACGACCCGTTATAATACACTTAGGCCGTTTAATATATATATATATATGATCGTCCTAGTCCGGTTTAGGTTATAAATGTAATAATCATATGCACAAGCACCGCTATCACAATCACTCTAATCCATAACTGCTCATTAAGTAAGTCCAATGGACTTACTTGATACAAACGTAAACCTGATCCACGTCACAATTTCCCCTCGAGGAAACGATCAGTGTCTGCATCACCAAGGCACACACAAAATCAAACACTGCCAAGGTTAGGAGATCCACCTCCTATACCCCATAATCATATCCAAATCATAACTCATATCTAAAACTCGATACCTCAACATAACTCACAGATTCCTAAGGCATAACCTCAACATATGCATCATCAAACCCATTATACACAACACTAGCCTAGTCTCACTCCTAAGCTAACCCAAAAGGAAAAGGAAGGACACATACCAATCTTGGTAGGACCTGGACACGCACCTGCGGAAGCAAGAAGGCGCGGGAGTGGCAACACACCGCAGAGGCAGTGACACTCAGCCACAAGGGCGGCGACACAGGCTCATCCGTAGGGGCAACTAACTGTGCAAAGGGCGATTCTTTGCTTCTCTTTGATCTCTCGCTCGATCTCTTCGTCTTAAAAGGTGCCAAAGGCAACATATACACACATATACATGTATATATCAGATATTGTCCAGGAAATGCTAATGCAAGATCATCTTGTGGAAATCCTAGACTAAAGAAGAAGAAAGGAAGGAAAGAAGGAAAAAGAGGGAAAGAAACCTACCTTAGCAACTCAGAAAAGACTCCCACAAGCCTGGCTCCTCAAGACACAACACATAGCACCATGCTCATCATCATAAAAACCTCAAACCATCATCACCACACAACAAAGCTTCACAAAGCTCAACTCTTGAAGGAAATCCAAAGAAAACTCAAGGAAGAAGAGAGAAGAAGATGAACGTGGAAGAGGAGATGAAGCTGGGAAAGAGAGATGGAAACCGTCATTTGGAGGAGGAGAAAATATACTTAAGGAAGAAGCAAAGGGAAAAATCAAACGCTCAACAAAATTGGCGTCCGACATCGAAACCACGGGGGCGGGACATCAGCCGCGGGGACGGTATCGCACATGCGGCCAAGACAACCGCAAGGGTGGGATCCCTATAAAACTAAGGCTCTTACATAACACTCTATCAAAGCTCTATGGGTGAATAACCAATCCATACCCAAGATCACATCAAACCCTTTCAGAGATAAAGTTATAAAGTCAACTACAAACTCTCGGCCAACTATAACTATGGGACAAGGTCTCACACACATGTCAACAAACAAGGTCTCCCCCACTGGCATCAAGACTCTAATGATATAACCAAAGGGTTCAACTACCCTTCCCAATCTTTGAGCAAAAGAATCATATACAAAAGAGCATGTAGATCCAAGATCAATCAAAACATAAGCTAATAAGCCAGAGACAAGAATCCTACCGGTAATGACGTACGTGGCCTTGGTTGCGTCCTCGCCAGCCAATGCATATAATCTCGCCTGAGCTTGACTCTGAGGCTGCAGTGTAGGTGGTTTGGAAGAGGTTTTGTTCGGAATATCCACCTCGACCATAACCTCTACCTCTGCCTTGACCTGAACCATAACCTCTCTGATTGTTGTATCCAACTCTACTAGTTGTACTCGGTGTCGGTGATCTAGGTCTATTCCGACACTCTCAGGCTATGTGCTTAGGCTGGTGGCACACATAACATATGATAGTTGAACGATAAGATCCTGAAGCTGAGGTGGTAGGAGCTGAAGAAGTTGGTTTGCTGCCTCCACTCCATGAACCTATATTTCCTTGATAATCACCTCTTTATCCCCTAGGTGGTCCATTATAACTTTTGGGTACAAAAGATCGTGAGCTAGATGGTGGTGCACTACTACTCTGTCCGGTCTTCTATCTCTTTCCTACCAAAGCCTTCCTCTCGAACAGGGATAATACTAGGTTGAGGTGGTAGGAGCTGAAGCAGTCGGTTTGCTGCCTCCACTCCATAAACCTCTATATCCTTGATAACCACCGCGTACTGAACCCTCCACTCAGTAGGTCAAATAATACTATCATGAATAGGTTCCGTGTCTCTCAACCACTCCTGTGCAACTAAGGGATCCGTAGTCCCCTCGAATGGTTTCGCCAACTGCCGGCGAATCTTCTCAAAATTCTTGCCCATCTTAACAAGGATAATACTAGGTTGAGGTGCTGGTTGTGGCTGTGATTATGGTGGTATTGCCCCTCTCAAATAAGCCATAAGCTCTAGTATGCCTGCTATATCTGGGGGTGATGGTACTACATGAACTAGCACCACTTCCCGGTGCTCCTAATCACCCCCTATAGACTATATGGACCCTTCATGGTTGTGTTCCGCCATCTAAAAGAAAATCAAAGTATAACTTACAAGAACCTTTTTAGTAAACTTCTCATAACCGCAAGCCAAGGAATCATATCCCTACTCCGATATAAAGCAAATGTGACACCTATTTCTTTTCTAGTTGATTACTAGTTAATTAACCCTGTCTAAAACAATAAGCGGAAAAGCAAAAAACGTAAAATTTTAAAACTTTATCTTACAACTATATTTACAATATATATATACATACTAACATATGTCATAAAACCCTGTTTGACAAAACGCAACTGTTTAAAACCCTATTTGACAGCATCCCATAACAGCCCACCTGATATGATCTCAAATCCAGGTGTTGGGTCCAACGTCCTTTCCTTGATCAGGCTGAGTCTGAGTAGCTAAAAAATATGGATATACCAACAATGAGCTACAAGATCAGTAAGGGTATATAAATCGCACTCCGCCAATTGTTCGTCACTTAGCGTGCGTGCAAATAAGCTTTAAATTTATAAAACTAGAATCAAGCAAGCGAACCCGCAGTGTACGGATCGACGTAGTTAAGCAAGAATTGCAGAGTATCGAACACAGGGATTTGGGGGGTTAAATCCAGTTATAAATCATCAAGCAAGTAAATGTATGAGCTTTGCAAATATATTGGGAAAACAGCAATCCTAAAGATTCAGGTGTCTAATTGTGGCAATCGATTCAAGATATACTAAAGAACTAAGGACAGAGTTAAGAGTTGCAAAGGTATACTAAGGTAAAGCAATGTACGGTGAAGTTCCAAGGCTTTATATGACTTATCTAGAAATACTCTCTATAAAGGTTGTTGAGACTTCAGTATAGAAAGGATCTAAAGACAAGAATTAATCTCAAATACCCAAACTTGTAACCCAAGGATCAAGACTAACTAAACCGATTAAGGTTGTGACACTCGAAATCGAAGTAGAGGTTGTTGAGGCTTCACTAATACCTAGAAAAGGCAAGCCAAGACTAAGTTAAAGCAAATCTTTAACCTTGGATCAAAGTAAAAGCAAGGTTCGTAAACTGAAGTAAATTACGGGTGGATCTTGAGTTCCACGGCCGTGGAATCTCAAGAACAGACCGTGATTTTGGTTCGTCGGCGAAATCTCTCTAACTCTCAAGGTCCAATCTGTTTACGATCGATCTATCATCATCTAAGCCACAACTATCAACCCTTCACCTTAGAATTGCTAAAGGGTTTTAGCCAACAATAGTCATTTTGATATCAAATTCAAGATTAAGAAGAATGAAAGATGAAAACGTGCAAAAACCTTCAATAAACTTCAAATCAATCTCAAATCCACAAAGAAGGGTATAATGTATATCAGGTTTGGAATAACACAAACCAATCACAATCCTTGATAAGAACGAAGAACGGGATGTCAATCCGTCTTCTAATCAAACCTAAGAACAAAAGCGTAACTTCCAAATCTTCAAGCCTTCGTAGATCTCCGTTGCAAAATTGCAATCCTTCGCACGTCCAATGAAACCCTAGGTACGTGCAAGCAAGCGTAAGCGAAGGTGCCGAATTCTCCCTCCTTCCGTCCTTTTATAGGGAAGGATAGAATAACTGTCCGGCCCATATGCGTAGACAATGTGTCTATATTTTATTCGTCAAAAGATTGCCTAAATCACGGTTTCATGGAGTTCCACGGCCGTGGTTTAGAGCGTGGAAGTGGATTACGGTTCTTCACAACTTCCACGACTGTACTTTATACCGTGTAACTCTCTGGAATGCTCCACGTTCATGTTGCCAAGTTCCACGGCCGTGGTTTAGAGCGTGGACTTCATTACGGCCGTATTTTAGAGCGTGGAAGCATAGGTTGCTCGCAATTCCCTTTGTTTCGTGCCATCCCTCATCCTAGCATCTTCATTGGCTTCTTTGTGGTGTCCTCAATTCTTGGATGTGCTCAATTCATCTCCATCCTTTCTTAATTCGTTCGGTTTTAGCTTTTATTTGCCTAAAATAAACACAAAGCTTATGTAGACCTCTATATCGACAATGTAGACAAAATAGCTAACAATTGCTTTAATGCTTTATCGATGAACACTATAATGGATGAAATACATCTAGAAAACGTGCCTAAAATATCACAATATTTCATGCTAACAAAATACCCCATACTTGCCACTTGCTTGTCCCCAAGCAAGGTCTTTCAAAAGCTTTAGAACTCGAGTTAGGA
Source organism: Fagopyrum esculentum (assembly GCA_033239045.1). NCBI lineage: Eukaryota > Viridiplantae > Streptophyta > Magnoliopsida > Caryophyllales > Polygonaceae > Fagopyrum > Fagopyrum esculentum. Next base: position 84,541,161 of record BSUD01000005.1, on the reverse strand, counting down.
TGAAATATGTATGCAATCTCAAAAACAAAACATCGTTTAAGTAAATGTGCTTCTAGTCAATTGATCATTCTCAAACCTTGCTTCATTCATTCACGAGACTCTCATATACATAACCAAAGAATAAAGAGGAAAGAAACATCATGAATTGATCAAACTTCAATGTAAGAATCATAACCTTCAAACATTATCAAAATCAATCATAGGAAACTTCAATTTGATCACCAAGTCATATAACATTCTCTTGATCTTAAGGACTTTCAAGTAAGGTCTAGAATGCGGAAAGGTAGAGGAAATTATAAGGAATGTGGTGCATAAATCCGGGAAAGTGGATAACTAACTCTTTTCTTTTTCTCTTGCGGTTTTGCAACACTTTCAACTTAGAGCTTTGCTCTCTTCTTTTGCACATAATTTTTTGACTTTACTTTTGGAGTTATGGACAGAGGTGCACAAAAACCAAAGCCTAGGAGATTGGCGGTTCTCAATTTTGCGAGATGTCTCAAACCCTTGATGCACATATCATAATCCGTTAGGAATATCGCTCAATCCGACTTTGGCAAGACACAAACACCCGGCTATGTGAATGGTGCCGAGTTACTCATCGACATGATTGACTTCCCCAAACCTATAAGTTCTCTCTATTCTTTGAATGCAAAATTTTGCTTTCATGGCCCTCCCACATCAAACATGCCAAGTATCAACTCCTCCAAATTCCCGGATAGGTAAGGGAGGCCATTATTTCATTGAGGGGCTAAATGATCAAAGAAAGAAGAAAGAAAATCGAATTGCCTTAATCATTTCAACAAGAAGTATAGGAACTTATGATGTGATTTTAACCTTGATTTCTCAATATGATTTAGGTAACACTCTTCACATTATGAAGCTTGAAAAAGAGGAATAATTAACTCATTCAATTTCTTTTCAATTCACTATTTGTGTAAGCATACAATTGTCATCAAAACTCAATTCACAAGTAGTGATTATCATAGAAATCATCTCAATCCTTAGAAGCACAAAATTTTCAAAATTTTTCGATTTTTTATGGGTATTTCAAAAGCTTTTTCATGCAATGTGATAATGAAACGTGTAACAAAGGAATGAAACATGCAAGGTGTTCTCGATCAAAGCAAGCAAAAGTGAGTAGAGTTATTACAAACGAATAGTCACACCCCACCCCATACTTGAGACAAACATTGTCCCTAATGTTCAAAAGAGAAATAAAGAAAAGAAAGAAAGAAAATGAACTCACAAGACGGTGGTGGAGTGGCTAAAGCGGTAGATCATCATCATCCTCACTAGGGTGCCGGTTGTGGTGGAAACGGGAAGAAGCCGGGGTCATAGTTCCGCCCAAACTGCTGGCGGTAAATGTCTCTCATCATCCGGTCATGTGCATCGGCTCGTGCATCCCTAGCATCCGCGCGGATCTCCAAGGCTCCAACCCTACTGGAAAGGTCGGTGGCCCACTCCAGCAGCTGCTCGTACCATCCTAGCGGTTGTCTATGCCAAGCTGGTGCATCTGACGATGTTGGTGTAGGTGGTGGCTGGGCATGCCAAGTCGGTGGAGCTCCCATCCAATCCGGCTACGTGCTATACCACTGAGGAGGGGTCGCCATCCATGTCGGCCTCTCACTCACGCTGGCACGGCGAGAGGAAGAACCAAAAGCTCTAGCGAGGCGGGGAGAGTGTCTAGGGAGGTCGGGAACTGCATCCGGCTGATCCGGAAAGGTACCAAAATCGTGCTCCTCACCTCCTCCCTCAAACTCACCATCTCCTCTCATCTCCTCCTCATCTACAACGGGTGGCTCAGGGGGAATGTAGGGAGGTGCTACTAATTTATTCGCATGCATAGCAGCGAATGTCTCCTTCCAATTATGGCGCCCAACCATAATGGAATACTCGGGAAGCTATGTAACCCTCTACCTCCTCTACCCTCCCAAGGCATGGCTGCGGTAGGTGGACCTCTATGTCTAGGAAAGATAATACCTCTAGTCATGAGGCTCTGAAGTCCTAGAAGTCTAGCCGCTATCCTAGTGCAAGCGGAGAAGTCGATACGTAGCTGTCTAGCAAGGTGGGTGACCATCCCACCGTATCCAATATTTCCAGCCCTCTTATTCTTTAGCTTACTCATAGTAGAAGCTAAGAGGGTGGCACAGTCAGCCGGCCTACCATGCAACATACAGTAAAGCAGAAATAACTCATCAGTCTTGATTTTCTGAGGAGTCTCCGTCCTAGGGAAGAGACACTCAGAAAGCACTCGGTGGGCAATCTTCAAGGCTAAGTGATAGATCAACTTAGCCTTGGTATCAGCAGGTTGCCAGCGGTCCTCGCTGGCGTACACCATAGCAATATCCTCCCAAAAATCTTTGGCGTATACGCCACTAGGAAATCGACCATTGAAGGTCTCATGGAACCCAAAGAAGGCTCCAAACTCTCGAATCGAGAACTCATAGTTCCTCTCCATCATCCGGAAAGAAACCGTCCTATCGACGTGACTATGCTTAAATGAGATCACAAACTCTCTAGTGATCTCCTCATATGCATCTTCCCGAATAGCGGAGAAGATGATCAAATCGGCTCTATCAAGTAACCAAGTAAGGTCACCTACCACATTCAGTGGATCTAGATCCTCAAGCAACAGATAACGAGGTCCTATGACCGGTCTCTTCTCGATCCTCTCTAAGGCATCGAGGTAATCCTCATAGATCGTAGGAATTTTAGGAGGTGGGGGTGATGGTGGTGGTGTTGGTTCACTAGGGGGTGCCTAAGAGGAGGAGGAAGCATTGCCTTTCCTCTTCTTTGTCCTATTTGACATTCTCCTCACAAGGTCCATGTTTCTATTCAAAACCACAGTTTGTTCTTCAGTTTTCACGGCCGTGGAATGCCCAGAGACCGTGATTCGGTTCGTAAATCCTCAAAAATCACTCAATCAACAACACAATCACCAGATAGCATCTCTAGACTAATTCCAATCCAGTTCCAATCAATTCTCCTAATTATCTTGCAAAAACTTAATCGAATCGACAAAGTGAGAGAAGAGAAGAAAAACCTAGGTTTTTGGATTTTAAAATCCAAATTCCGTCTTCTCCGGCGATTTTTCACTCGAATCGTTGCTTGGATCTTGTAGATCATCGAATTTGCTCCAGTTTGGGTTAAAGAATCATTCGAAACGATTAACGAACGGAGATTTGAGAGAGGGGGACGATTTCGGCGTTTTTGGGCGTGGAAAATTTTTTCGAAAATTACGGGCACTCGGGGGTTTCCACGGCCGTGGAAATGTACGGAACCATGGTTTTGGTGATTTTTCTCAGGCTTTTTGCAAATTACGGTCACTGTAGCTGTCACGGCCGTGGTTTTGGCCGTGGAACTCTCTATAATGTGCTAGAGTCCAAGTTTCGTCAATTTTCTTCAAACCATTCCTTCTCCTTTTCTCTTCCACTGATCCTACATCCAAAAAACACGAACATACCGGAAGGTATCGAAGGCAAAACAAAACAAAAACCGTCTAAACTATTCTAAACTACGAATAAAAAACAAAAACGTAAGTGCAATACCTTGGGTTGCCTCCCAAGAAGCGCATGTTTAAGGTCCGTAGCTAGACCATATTCGCACTTATTCGAGTGCGGTGGGCGCAAACTCTTCAGCTTGGAGTTTCGGTGATTACTTCTTGAGTCGTTGACCGTTCACCTTAAAGTTTCCGCCCTTTTTACCCCATACTTCAACTAGAAAGAGATGAAGCCTTGAATTGAAGAGGAGAACTTGATCTCCTTCTTTGAGGTCATTTGGGATGATATGCTTATCATGCCAACGCTTCGCTCTTTCTTTATAGATCTTGGCGTTTTCGTAGGCGTTCAAGCGAAGTTCTTCAAGCTCGTTAAGGTCCAAGAGACGCTTCTCTCCCGCTTCCTGCAAGCTGAAGTTCAACCACTTTATTGCCCAATAAGCCTTATGCTCCAATTCTACCGGCAAGTGACAAGACTTCCCATACACAAGGTTGTATGGTGTTGTTCCGATGGGAGTCTTATATGCAGTCCGGTATGCCCATAATGCGTCATCTAGCTTCAAAGACCAATCCTTCCTTGTCCTTGAAACCGTCTCTCTAGGATCCCTTTAATCTCTCGGTTCGAGATCTCCACTTGTCCACTAGTTTGTTGATGATAAGGGATGGCGATCTTGTGAGTCACCTTATACTTATCTAAAAGAGCCTCGAATCGTCGGGCAATGAAGTGAGAACCTCCATCACTAATGATAGTCCGTGGTGTCCCAAATCGTGGGAAGATGGTCTTGTTAAAGAACTTAACCACAACCATGGCATCATTAGTAGGAGATGCAATTGCTTCAACCTATCTCGAAACATAATCCACGGCTAAAAGTATGTAATGGTTTCCACAAGATGATGGGAATGGTCCCATGAAATCTACTCCCCAAACGTCAAATATCTCCACCTCTTGAATGTTGTTAAGAGGCATCTCGTTTCTCCTAGATATGTTCCCTGTTCTTTGACAAGCATCGCAGCAGGAAACAAAGGTTTGCACATCTTCAAATAAATTGGGCCAAAAGAATCCAGATTGCAATACCTTAGCGCTAGTCTTGTTCAAACTAGCATGTCCTCCACAAGGTAGTGAATGACAATGACGGATGACACTTTGCATCTCATCTTCCGGTACACATCGCCGAATGATGCCGTCCGGACCTCTCTTAAAGAGGAGAGGTTCGTTCCAAAAGCAATCCCGAACATCCTTAAAGAACTTCTTTCTTTGTGCGTAGGATAATCCGGGTGGTAATTCCTGGCAAACCAAATAGTTAACAAATCAGCAAACCATGGTTTGTTACCGTTGGTGATCATATCGATGCACTCCTCTATGATATGTAAATGCTCGTCCAGAAAGGAGTCATCTATAGGTAGATTATCGTCCTCTAGATGTGGTAGACGACTCAAATGATCCGCAACAGAATTTTCTGAACCCTTCTTGTCATGGATCTCTAGATCGAATTCTTGTAGGAGAAGAATCCATCTAATCAGCCTTGGTTTCGCATCTTTCTTTGCAAGCAAATACCGGATCGCAGCATGATCCGTGTACACAATCACCTTAGCACCTACAAGATAAGAGCGAAACTTTTCAAATGCATATACAATTGCTAAAAATTCCTTCTCGGTAGTGGCGTAGTTAAGTTGCGCTTCATCTAGCGTCTTGCTAGCGTAGTAAATAGCATGTGTTCGTCCTTCCTTTCTTTGCCCAAGCACAGCCCCTATGGCTACGTCACTTGCGTCACACATAACCTCAAATGGAAGATTCCAATCCGGAGGTTGGATAATCGGGGCTGAGATTAGAGCTCCCCGAATCATATTAAACGCATCTAAGCATTCCTGCCAGAAATCAAAAACTGCATCCTTCATCAATAAATTAGTAAGCGGGTTTGATATCTTGGAGAAATCCTTTATAAAACGCCTATAGAATCCAGCATGTCCTAGAAAATTTCTTATCCCTTTCACCGAAGTTGGGGGAGGAAGCTTTTCTATAGTCTCTATCTTAGCCTTATCCACTTCAATCCCTCTACTAGAGATTAAGTGTCCTAATACAATGCCCTCTTTCACCATAAATTGACACTTCTCCCAATTAAGAACTAGGTTAGTTTCTTCACACCTTTGTAACACAAGAGCAAGGTTAGAAAGACAATTATCAAAAGAAGAACCATAAACGGAGAAATCATCCATAAAGACCTCCATGATCTCCTCTATGTACTCCGAGAAGATAGCCATCATGCACCTTTGAAAGGTGGTTGGGGCGTTGCAAAGCCCAAATGGCGTTCTCCTATATGCAAACGTTCCCCACGGACACGTGAATGTGGTCATCTCTTGATCGTCCGGATGTATCGGAATCTGAAAGAAACCACTATAACCGTCAAGATAGCAAAAGTGTGAGTGTTGTGCTAACCTCTCAAGCATTTGATCGATGAAGGGTAGTGGGAAGTGATCCTTCCTCGTTGCGTTGTTTAGCTTTCGGTAATCTATGCACATCCTCCATCTAGTTACGGTTCGTGTGGGAATGAGTTCATTGTTTTTATTGGTGATGACCGTCATTCCTCCCTTCTTTGGAACCACCTGTACGGGACTCACCCACTTGCTATCGGAGATAGGGTAGATGATACCTACATCAAGTAGTTTAAGAATTTCCTTCTTGACAACCTCCTTCATGGTCGGATTTAACCGCCTTTGAGGTTGTCGCGAAGTTCTAAAGTCCTCGTTCATTAGGATCTTATGCATACATAGTGAAGGTTTGATTCCTACTAGATCCTCTATAGTATATCCTAAGGCTTTCCTATGTTTCTTAAGAGCAACCATGAGCTTACTATGTTCATCAATACTCAAATCGGAACTAACAATTACCGGAAAGGTAGAATTAGGTCCTAGAAATGCATACCTTAGATGTGTAGGAAGTGGCTTCAATTCCATCACTATAGGAGTCTCTAATGTCTCTTGAGGAGTATCCGATGCTTCCTTAGAAGTGTCTAAGGGTGTAGAAGATGTTGGAGAACAATCAAGAGAAGTGGCGGAGAATATACAATCTCCTTCAGATTCACCCAAAATTACGGCTCCCCTGTTCCCTCCACGGCCGTGGTTTTGGGCGTGGAAATCAATTACGGTGCCTCTGTTTGTTCCACGGTCGTGGTTTTGGCCGTGTAACTTACTGGAGTCCTCTGAATAGCTAATTACGGTCATGTTGGTAGATTCCACGGCCGTGGAATAGCACGACTGGCCGTGATTTCTTACGTTTTCTGACCCATCGTAGAGTTTCTCAAATTCTTCTTCATACACTTCTTTTTGTTTCTCTAAAGCTTCAATTTCTTCATTGCATTCCTCTTCTTCCCCTATATCCATAATGCTCATAGAAATAACTTTTTGCAAGGGATCTTTGAAGAGAATCGAACTTACCTCCTCTCTAGATAGCTCTTCGTCATGGATGTTGAATATATCCTCATCGAAAGCTGGTTCCTTCACCAAAGTGGAGAGAACGAACTCTACCTTTTCTTCTCCTATGTCGAAGGCGAGTCTAGCATTCTTGCAATCAACTATACAACCGGATGTTGCAAGAAACGGTCTTCCGAGTATGATCGGGACCGGACTATTTGCAGGAATGTCAATCACAACAAAATCTATAGGAACATAGAACTTACCAAGCTTGACCGGGACGTCTTCAACTATACCGACGGGACGAGTTATGGATCGATCCGCCATGTACAACGTCATCTTCACCAGTTTAGGTTCGCCTAAACCGATCTTCGTGCATAAGGCAAGCGGAATGATGCTCACGCTTGCTCCTAAATCACATAATGCATCATATGTGACATCTCCCACGCCTATGGAAATACAAAATGACCCCGGATCCTTCAGCTTTGGGGCATCTTCTCCTTCATTGTCTTGATGAGATCCAATGAATCCAAACTCATCTTAACCTCTCCAAAATCCTCTAATTTTCTTTTGTTAGAGAGGATCCCCTTTAGGAACTTTCCATAAGCTGGCATACCTACAATTGCATCAATGAAAGGTATATTAATATGCAGTTTGCTCATGAGTTCAATAAACTTACCGAATTACTTGTCTAGACGCGCTCTTGCTCTAGATTGTGGGAATGGTAGGGGAGGTTTGAAAGCTGGAGGAGGAACGTAGACATCTTCCTTCTACTTCCCCTTTTCTTTCTCCTTCTCGATGGGAACTTCTACAAACTTAGGCTGCGGGTTGGTGGTTGTTGCTCTGCTCCTAGTTGTGATTCCCATCACCCTTCCCTTTGGGTTATCCTCCGTCTTTCCTGGAAGTTTTTCTTGATTCCTAGGAACTTTTTCAGCTTGACTAAACATTTGGTTTTCTAAAACCTTTTGGGCTTTATCAACCTTAGTAATGTGATCATCGACCTTAATGATGCGAGTCTCCAATCCTTGAAGCTTTCCCAAGATTGTTTCCAACATGGGATCGGACTTCTCTTTCCCCGAAGTGCTTCCGCTATTAGATGCTTGTTCCTGGCTTTTCAAGGGAATGGAAGAAGAAGAAGGTGGAGTTAGTGAATTTCCTGAATTGGGATAAGAATTACCGGAATTGTGTTGTTGGTTGGACCGCCAATTGTTGTTGTTTAAACCCCTATTGTTGTTCCAGCCGTTATTCCGGTTGTTGTTGTTGTTGTTCCAATTGTTCTGGTTGTTGTTCCGGTTGTTGCGGTTTGTATTCTCATTCCCATTGTGGTTATTGTTGTTTCCCAAATAGCCCACATCTTGTCCCTTTTGCTTTGTGAAATTGGTTTTAATGGCTTCCTTCAACTCTTTAATCTTAGTATTGAGAGAAAAGATTTGAGTTTGAGCAGCTTGTGATAATTTAGCTCCTTGCTCCACTTGATTTGCTTCTACTTTCCGGTGAGAATACTTTTCTATGACTCGGGCTTGCTTCTCAATGAAGTCCCAAGCGTCATCTTCCCTCATGTCCGTGAATGTACCACATGAAAGGGATTGGAGCTTGAATTGTGTTTCCACATCCAGCCCTTTAAAGTATATCTCCAATAAACCCAGTTTTAAAATGTCATGGTGTGGGCAATCCAATAATAAGTCCTGAAATCTTTCCCAAGATTGAAACAAACTTTCGTTAGATCTCAAAGAAAACGCATTAATCTTACCTCTCAACTCCGCCATCTTGGATGGCGGAAAGAATTTGGTGAGGAATTCCGCAGAAAGATCCTCCCATGTGTTAAGTCTCCCATTTGGAAGAGCTTGATACCAAGATAAAGCTTTCCCTTTCAAAGAGAAGAAGAATGGCTTGATCTTGTAGTTGTTAGTGGTTGCATTCTTTGGCTTCATTGTCTCCATCATGATCTCAAAATTTTGTAAATGTTGATGTGGAGATTCAGCACTCGTTCCTCCAAACTGATTTTGGCGAACGATGGTAATAACTTGTGGGTTGAAGCTAAACCCTTGCATATCATCAGCATCAAAGTTCACACCTAAACGGCGTGGTTGCTGAATTGGATCCATCCTTAGGCCAAGAGTTCTTGGCTCTCCATCTACACGAGTAGCTCTCGCATCCCCAGCTGGAACACGATGATTGGCGGCTGCCCGTGGAACAAATGGGTTCACATTAATCGTCGGATCAATGTCTTCTACTGGTGGCATGGAAGAGTCGCTATCCTCGTCGGATTAATGGGTTCTAACCGATCTTGACGGTTTCCTGCTCTTCTTCTTAAGATCGCTTAATTCCACCCTCGTTTGAAATATCATATCCGTTAGATCATCAACTTTCGATTGATGACGCTCCGATTCCTCCTTGCGAGTCATCTCGCTCCATCTAAGTTGAGCTTTGGATTCCGCTAACTCCGTTTGGTAATCTCGTTCTCTTTCTTCAGCCATCTTTCTTTCTTTGAGCTTCTTCCTCAAAGTCTTCTCAAGTTCTTGATCAAGAGGTAAGAGGTCCGTGTTGTTCCTAGACCTGCGCATAAACCTAAAGTAACCTGCAAATATCACTCACAAGAAATATCAAATAACAAGAGCTAAGCTCCCAAGCTTGACAACCGGCAACCGAATTCGGCCTAGACCAAATCCCCGGCAACGGCGCCAAAACTTGTTTGCCACTTAGCGTGCGTGCAAATAAGCTTTAAATTTATAAAACTAGAATCAAGCAAGCGAGCCCGCAGTGTACGGATCGACGTAGTTAAGCAAGAATTGCGGAGAATCGAACACAGAGATTTGGGGGGTTAAATCCAGTTATAAATCGTCAAGCAAGTAAATGTATGAGCTTTGCGAATATATTGGGAAAACAGCAATCCTAAAGATTCAGGTGTCTAATTGTGGCAATCGATTCAAGATATACTAAAGAACTAAGGACAGAGTTAAGAGTTGCAAAGGTATACTAAGGTAAAGCAATGTACGGTGAAGTTCCAAGGCTTTATATGACTTATCTAGAGATACTCTCTATAAAGGTTGTTGAGGCTTCAATATAGAAAGGATCTAAAGACAAGAATTAATCTCAAATACCCAAACTTGCAACCCAAGGATCAAGACTAACTAAACCGATTAAGGTTGTGACACTCGAAATCGAAGTAGAGGTTGTTGAGGCTTCACTACTACCTAGAAAAGGCAAGCCAAGACTAAGTTAAAGCAAATCTTTAACCTTGGATCAAAGTAAAAGCAAGGTTCGTAAACTGAAGTAAATTACGGGTGGATCTTGAGTTCCACGGCCGTGGAATCTCAAGAACAGACCGTGATTTTGGTTCGTCGGCGAAATCTCTCTAACTCCCAGGGTCCAATCTGTTTACGATCGATCTATCATCATCTAAGCCACAACTATCAACCCTTCACCTTAGAATTGCTAAAGGGTTTTAGCCAACAACAGTCATTATGATATCAAATTCAAGATTAAGAAGAATGAAAGATGAAAACCTTCGAAAACCTTCAATAAACTTCAAATCAATCTCAAATCCACAAACAAGGGTATAATGTATATCAGGTTTGGAATAACACAAACGAATCACAATCCTTGATAAGAACGAAGAATGGGATGTCAATCCGTTTTCTAATCAAACCTAGGAACAAAAGCGTAACTTCCAAATCTTCAAGCCTTCGTAGATCTCCATTGCAAAATTGCAATCCTTCGCACGTCAAATGAAACCCTAGGTACGTGCAAGCAAGCGTAAGCGAAGGTGCCGAATTCTCCCTCCTTCCGTCCTTTTATAGGGAAGGATAGAATAACTGTCCGGCCCATATGCGTAGACAATGTGTCTATATTTTATTCGTCAAAAGATTGCCTAAATCACGGTTTCATGGAGTTCCACGACCGTGGTTTAGAGCGTGGAAGTGGATTACGGTTCTTCACAACTTCCACGACCGTACTTTATATCGTGTAACTCTCTGGAATGCTCCACATTCATTTTTCCAAGTTCCACGGCCGTGGTTTAGAGCGTGGACTTCATTACGGCCGTATTTTAGAGCGTGGAAGCATAGGTTGCTCGCAATTCCCTTTGTTTCGTGTCATTCCTCATCCTAGCATTTTCCTTGGCTTCTTTGTGGTGTCCTCAATCCTTGGATGTGCTCAATTCATCTCCATCCTCTCTTAATTCGTTCGGTTTTAGCTTTTATTCGCCTAAAATCAACACAAAGCTTATGTAGACCTCTATATCGACAATGTAGACAAAATAGCTAACAATTGCTTCAATGCTTTATCGATGAACACTATAATGGATGAAATACATCTAGAATACGTGCCTAAAATATCACAATATTTCATGCTAACACCAATACATACAAGTATCTAATATCCCGTCCTCAAAGGAAACTCTATACCTTTTCTCACATTCCAAAGCACACACATACATATCCACATTCACATTACGTCCACAATCATCCATAACACAAAGCATATAAACATTCAAGCATGTTATCACACCATATATAAACATATCATATCATATAAACATCTCATATCATACCATCACATATAAATAATCATAACATAACATATAGCATGCTAGACTCGATCGCATCGATGCATAGTTGATAATTAACTAACTAGCCCCAACTGATCGTACGATATATTTTCTCATATGCTTTCGTATTTCTTTTCTTTCTTGCTTTCTTTTCTCTTTAGATTGGCCCACCTGATAGCTTCATAGGCCCCTTGTAGATTAGGTAGCGACCTCGGTTATCTTGTCCTGAGACCCCCTGTAGATACTATCTATCTCATCTTGAGGCCACTTGTAGATCAGGTAGCGACCTCGTTCCCGGGTAACCAGTGTTGGACCCAGTCGGGCTAATTAATTAATCATCTACCTTTCTTATGACTTTCATATCACTTTTCCTTTTCATGCTTCCATCTCATCAAAACCATACTTCTCATGCATGCATTACATTTCATATGTATATAACATCTCATTCTCACATTGCATGCTTCACATTCATATATAACACAACATCACATTGCATGTTTCGCTCTGGATTATATTCCTATTCTCATACCTTCAAAATGTTCCAAAATATCTCCTTGTCAAGACGTTATACCGAAACAGCCGCTTAGCATACCACAATTTACCCAAAGAAGTTTTCTAGGCAAATTAACCTTAAAAAAACGTACATATATACCCTTGTATCGATTGATCCAGCCGTTGGATCGATCCCAACTTTTCATATGATCTAGGATAATTTTAGTCCAAAAACGTACCAAAAATTCAGCAAGACCGGACCATGAGAAGGTATTTCAACAATTGCCACAAGTTGACAACTCATACTGAAACTCCGCAAAACAGCTTTTAATCTGTTTTAATTCCATTACTCGATTTCTTTCGTTCGATTCTTATTTATTCTTGATTATAAACTTATTAGGAAGTCCAAAATTGAACTTTACTCGTTATTTCGTCCTATAACTTGATTTTTCGATCGAAAACTTAAAAACGAAACCTTTGAATATACCTTATTGTGTTCCCTGTCTCGTTTAGCTCTTTGCGTGGTCAAGTACCTACATGGAATCATTTTGCTTCCCCCTCTCGTCTGTTGTTGACGTATTCCCTAGCCAAACTTCAGAACTTGGCCTCTTGATTGTCTCTCTCTTTCACCAAAAGTTCAGATAGCCTTGTTGTTTTTACTATTTGAGCTTCGATCGGAGTATCCTTGGCCTTAAGGCTTGATTTTGAAAATTTATATGATGATTATAATTAAATTATAAAGGAGAAGGCCTAATTAGCATAGTCACCCCCTTCTTCATCCCCCACGTACTTGATTGAAGTAACAAGTTGATTTATATTTTGTTACTTTTACCATTTGTAACCTCTTATTTCCATATTTACACTTTTTACCCAAAGTTTCTTATAAAAATTACACTGACATACCCAAGTCAATATAATTTTACGAAACTTACGGAAATCCTTCATAACATAAAATTACGATTTTTCATCGCTTGAATTTCGGGAATTAATCTCATTTCCATTTATTTTATATATTCTCTAAGATTTAATTCCGTTACACCCGTTTAATTTCTTAAATTTCCCGATTAGGCCATACTCAATATTTGACCGTTATAGTGGAAGGGTCCTATAAGAGTGAAGATGATCAAGGAGCCATGAAATGTGGATAAAAAGAGATTTAAGCTAGCCAGTCCAAATCTCGACCCTAAGAACCAAATCTAGCCCGAGATTTCTGCCAAGATTTGCTTCTGTCGAGATCCACAAGATTCAGTTAAGATCTTATTAGTTGTTAGATATTTTTTTCCTGTAAAGCTCCAAACATTCTAAAGGTATCTTTTGGTTTTTGATCCTATCTTTTAGGATTATCTTTATTTTATCTTGTAGAGGAATCTCGCCTATAAATATCCTTCGAGGACGAGATTCAAAGACATATTTGATTTTGATATTTTTCATCTACATTGTGAGATACTTTTTTCTTCGCCTACGAAATGAGCATTTTATTCATTCATATTTAATAAAAAAGAAAGCCTTTGATTGAATAGTTGTGAGTCCTTATTAGGTTGTTCTTGTGTGTGTTAATCTTATTGAAGATTGGTGCTACTAGTCAAGCTAGTCTCTCATTGTGCTTGTCTTATTCAGAAGGCTTGTGTAAGGTTGAAGAAGGGAGGGTTAAGGTAAGCTCTTTGTTAACGGGTTTGTATCCAATTGGTCAATGTTCTTTGCAAGAATATCTTGGTTCATATCATCCAATATTTCCATTAATTTGTTCAATTATTCATCTTCTTATCCTGCCATTATCATTCCATCAACTCACTTTCTTTGTGTTCGAGTTTCACAAATCTTGGCTTTACCATACAAATCTCGCCCGAGATTTGCACCTAGATTTGCTTATGTCGTGATTTCATGAACTACAATCTAGATCGGAAAACTACGGTATCAACCCCGCATCAATCACACTTATCACTTTGTTGCGGTATGTTTATAAGTTTTCAAAATACCATTTTTACTTTCATTTAAATTGTACTTACATTCTCATTTACCTAAACTTGTGTATAGATGTGGTTTTCGGAAAGATACCCATTGCCTCCAATATTGAATACTCGGTCACATCTTCTTTACGATAGTGTGACGGGGTTAGAGGTACAATATCAAGCTCGACTCCAAGAAATTCAAAGGTTATAAGCATTAAATTATCAACAATTGGCGTAGTTATGTTTGTCACGATATGCATGTAATCGGTCTTTTCTTAATGTAATACATGAAATGAATTATAATTGGTATTTTCTTAATGTTATGTTTGTCTAATGATGACATGAAATATGACCTAAGTATAGATGTGCATATAGTTAGTTTTTCACTTTCTTTTGCGTACATAGACATACATTCATGGCAATTATGGTTCATATTCATATATTATGTTAGAATCGAGATCTGCACAAGCTTTATGATAATTGTAGGTGAATTGATGCAAATTGGAGCGGAAATGGAGCATTCATGGACAATTGATGAAAGGTGGACCACAATGGAAACATTCTATGAAGTGAGGTTTTGGAAGATACAAGGAAGAAAAAGAGAAAACACGCCTCAAAGAAGAAATCTCGGACAAGGACATATTTCCACGGCCGAGATTTTCTTCCGGCCGGGCCGTAGTCTCTACGTTTCAGCCCAAAACGCAATCTTTCAAACCCTAACCTCGTTATATAAGATAGACCGCAACAAGGATGAAACAGAGACTACACAATAGAACATCAATTTGAGAGAAAGGGATAGTGCAGTGGAAGAGCATTGGATTCACACATTGGAAACGGATTGACAACCCGTACTTGATTCACATTCGAGATTGGGAGATACTTTGTGAGATTTCTCTAATTTTGATTTTCCTTTCCTTAGAACACAAGAATAGATTTTGTTATTGGTTTGATTGAATTTATGATATTAGAGAACGCCTTGTTTAGAAATTCGTCTGTTTCTTTTGGTTTATTTGATTGCATTCCATTCTTGAATATATATTGCATTCTTAATTTGAATATGATGATTGTTGGCGAAAACTCTTGCAATTCTAGGGCGAGTGGTTGAAGGTTGTGATTTAGATGATGATGATAGATTGACCATTACAAACAGTTGGACCCTGGGAGTTGTGATTTAACCTTCACATATACGTTTCCACGAGATGTTCTTGAGAATCTCGGCCGAGATTTCACCAAGATCCACCCGTGGTTTCTTCTGTCGTGCATATCCTGTTTTATCTATGAACCAAAGTTAAAGATTGCCTAAACCATATCCTTGTTGAACCTTCCTAGCCTATATCCAAGCTTGGGAAGAGACTTACCCGGTGATTCCCTTGCTTGGTTGCTAACGATGATGAGCTCTAGGAAATAAAGGTTTATCCTTTACTATGTTTGAGTGTGCCTTCCTCTTGCCTTTGTGAGTTAACTTGAGACTTACCCGGTGATGGTTAATTCTATTCCCTTAGGTTGACTGGTTGGTTTGAGACTATCATTTCTTTCCCTTGAAGCTTTGAGACTTACCCGGTGATAAGTTTCTTTAGTTTGGAATAGGAGATAGTGAGACCTCCCCCGTGATCTATCCTACTTTTGAAACACCTTGCCTTTGCAATCCCAGCTCTGTCTTATACATCTTTAGAAGTATTGAATCGAAAACCACAATTGGATACCTTGATCTTTGGAATTTTTCGTGTTTTCCCAATTATTATACATATTCTTATCTTTCCTTTTGATCATTGTTATTTGCATTATTGTCTTAGCTGGATTGCTTTTATCAATTTCATTTCACCAAATCCCTGAGATCGACCCTGGAGTATTGGTCGTTACTACGATTGATCCGTACACTAGGGCTCACAAATCGTTCAGGCTTATATTTTAGGCTATGAATTTAAGGCTCATTTGCACACACTTTTAAGCAAACAAGTTTTTGGCGCCATTTCTAGGGATTTGGTCTAGACCAAATTCGGTATTTCAGTTGTCTAGCTAACCTTTATTTAGTTCTGTAAAGATATGAAGACACTAACCCTGTATTGAATTGGGAAAAGTGTCATTTTATGGTTAGAGAAGGCATTGTTTTAGGACATTTGATCTCAAACCGCGGCATTGAGGTTGATAGGGCAAAGATAGAAACCATAGAGAAGCTACCTCCTCCATCATCGGTAAAAGGGGTAAGAAGATTTCTTGGTCATGTTGGATTTTATAGAACATTCATTAAAGACTTTTCTAAAATTGCTAAACCGTTGACTAACCTACTGATGAAGGATGTGGTTTTTGAGTTTTTGAAAGATTGTGTGGATGCCTTTTTCAGGATAAAAGAAGCTTCAATAGCAGCCCCCTATCATTCAACCGCAGGATTGGAATCTTCCATTCGAGATCATGTGTGATGCAAGTGACGTAGCCGTAGGAGCGGTACTCGGACAAAAGAAGGATGGATGCACTCATGCCATCTACTATGCTAGCAAGACGCTAGACGAGGCTCAACTCAACTACGCTACGACGGAGAAAGAACTGCTTGCGGTGATTTATGCTTTTGAGAAATTTTGTTCCTACCTTGTGGGAGCGAAATTGATTGTCTACACCGACCACGCAACAATACTGTATTTGCTCATCAAAAAGGATGCATAACCGCGGCTGATTAGATGGATTCTCCTTGTCCAAGAGTTTGACTTGGAGATCCGGGACAAGAAAGGATCCGAGAACTCCGTGGTAGATCATCTAAGCCGTATTCCCAACATCACTAACACGAAAGATGATCTCCCTATTGATGACTCCTTTCCTGATGAGCAACTGCACGAGATTGAGGAATGTCTTCATCAAATTTCTAGAGGTAACGAACCTTGTTTTGATGATATTTTAAATTATTTGGTTTGTCAAGAAATACCTCCCGTACTATCCGACGCTGAAAGGAAGAAATTCTTCAAGGATATCCGGCACTACTATTGGAACGAACTTCTACTCTTCAAGAGAGGTCCAGATGGCATATTCAGAAGACACATTCCGGAAGACGAAGTAGAAAGCGTCATCCGCCATTGTCATTCATTACCTTGTGGAGGACATGCTAGTTCCCACAAGACATGCGCTAAGGTACTCCAATCCGGTTTCTTTTCGCCTACTCTTTTTAAAGATGTGCAAACGGAAACATATCTAGAAGGAATGAAATGCCTGTAAACAACATTCAAGAGGTAGAAATTTTCGACGTACGGGGAGTGAACTTCATGGGACCATTCCCATGTTCTTGTGGAAACCAATACATACTTCTAGCCGTAGACTATGTTTTAAGATGGGTTGAAGCTATTGCTTCTCCAACTAATGATGCAACGGTGGTAGTGAAGTTCTTTAATAGAACAATCTTCTCAAGGTTTGGGATGCCCCGAACCATCATTAGTGATAGAGGAACGCACTTCACAACCCGTAAGTTTGAAATTCTATTGTCTAACTATGGGGTAACCTACAAGATTGCTACTCCTTACCATCCTCAAACAAGCGGGAAATTGTAGATCTCAAATAGAGAAATCAAGAGCATTCTAAAGAAAACTGTCTCTAGAACGAGAGAGGATTGGTCACTTAAGTTAGATGGTGTGCTTTGGGGATATAGAACCGCTTTCAAGACTCCCATAGGCACACCACCTTACAACCTTGTATATGGGAAGTCTTGCCATCTTCCGGTGGAGTTGGAGTACAAAGCTTATTAGGCAATCAATTGGATCAACTTCGACATCAAGGAAGCTGGAGAAAAACGCCTTTTGGACATTAATGAATTAAAAGAAATCCATTTGAACGCATATGAGAATGCAAAGATTTACAAGGAGAGGATGAAAAGATGGCATGACAAGCATATAATTCCCAAGGAGTTGAAAGAAGGAGACCTCGTACTTCTCTTCAATTCTCGACTCCAACTATTTCCGGATAAGTTAAAATCTCATTGGGCAGGACCTTATGTTATAAAACATGTTTTCCCCATGGTGCAGTTGAAGTATGGGGTGAACATTGCGGAAACTATAAGGTCAATGGTCATCGCTTGAAGAAGTATGAACCTGAAGTTCCGGTTGAGAGCATCACAGCTCTCCACCTCACATGATCATCAACGAAGATAGGTCTAGCTACGGACCTTAAACAAAGCGCTACTTGGGTGGCACCCAAGGTATTGTTCTTTTCCCTTTCTTAGAATAGAGTAGAATATTTTTTCTTTTTCTTTGGTTCATTCCCAGTTTTCTTGTGTCTTTGGATGACAGGAACTAGATAAACTCAAAAAGAGATCAAAATTGCATAAACAAGTCAAATTCTCAATTTGAGATGAAAAAGCAAAAATCTCGGGCAAGTACAAGTTTCCACGGGCGAGATTTTGAATTTTCACCCGTGGAAAACTATGTCGCAAGAAACTTAAGAAAAAATCTCGGGCAAGCCAATTCCACGGGTAAAATGTCGGCCAAGTTTTTAAAAAATTCAGCGAGAGTATATAAGGAACACTTCATCAAAATTCTCCAAAATCCTACCCCCAATTCCACGCTTGAACTCCACGGATAGCCGATTGCTCCATACTCTTCTCAAATCCTCGTTTCTTAATCGATTTGCTTCGTTCTTCCTCCAAAACTTAAGTATTCTCCACCACATTGAAGATTTTGTGCATCAACAACGCAACAAGACAGCAAATCGGGCTTCATTTGAATTTTTCAATCCAAAACCTAGGTTTTTCTCTTTCACCTTTGATTTGGCCTTGTTTGTGTTGATTTGTTTGGAGATCTTGTGTAGTTTGTGAAGAACCGTAAGGTAAATATATAGAGAATATAAATACTCTAGAAGGAGGGGTTGAATAGAGTATGGGAACTTTTCGCAAAAACCTATCTCAAGGCTTTGAAACTGATTTCAAGGCCTTGATGTCGATTTGAGCTCTTTGTGACACAACTGGTTTTGAAGGGATTTGAAAGTGATTTCAAGGGCCTTGACTTCGTAAACCTGCAAAGCAACATTATTCACAATAAAGCAAGATATGATGCGGAAATGAAAAGATCAACACTGTGATATGTTCATGAAGTTCAACTTTAACAACCTACATCTCCGTCCTAGGGTTTCTTTACCCGTAGGATCTAACTATCTATTATCAGCTTCAAAGAGTCCTAGATACAACCTAGAAGAAATTCTCTTCTTCTCTCACATTAGTCAATGCTACGATCTAGTTCCAACTCTTAACCAAGCTATAATAGCCTAGTTACTTCGCAGAGTAACACACACTCGAGTATAATACTCTCTAGATATTCCAATGAAGCTCTCGGGTTTTTCTCTCTTAAGGAAAGTAAGCTTTTGTAATCTAAGAGGAAGAAAAACTTTTGAAACGATAATGAAGATACTTTGGATTGCTTGAAGACTTAGATGTTTCCGTGTACGTTTGTTATCTTTCTTTTCAATATTGATCTTCATTTATAGTCTTCAATGGAGAAGTCTTCTAGCCGTTGTGAAGATGACCGTTGTTGATGTTCCTTATTCTCCATAGAAAACGGTGTATGTTGAGATGAAATAGCCGTTGTAGATCTTCTAATCTTCTTCATCTCCTTGACGCATGTTGTGATTTCTTTTCTCCGAGATCTTCTCTTCAATAGGGTTGTTGAAGATCTTGATGTTTCAAGTTCCGAGATCTTTGAGAGATCCGTTTGGAAGATATCTCTAATTTTGCGTCAATTTGTTTGTTGGGCCGAATCTTCTTATTTGGTAGAGATCTGAATCTTCTTAATATCTTCTTGGAAGATCTTCCCTTTATCCTTGGTAAATTTGGTTGTTCAGATTGAGTCTTGAATTTTGAACTTCTTTCAGCCGGCATGTCCTTTGAATCTTCTTTCAAGGCTTTGGCTTTGATCCCTTGAAATGGTGTTCAAGGCCTCCACGTTGAATCTTTGAAATGCTTTCAATCTCTGCGCTTATCCCTTGTATCGGTTTTCAAGGCCTTCTTTCATCCTTTGAAATGATTTTTAAGGCTTGTACAAATTTGACAAACACAAAACCAAACCATGCAATCTAGATATATAATCAATATTTGTTAGTATAAAAACCGCTTCATTTGTGTTAAGTCTTACATCATTACATATGCAAATTTGTAACCAAGGCGGAGTTATCAGTTTGGAACGAAATAGGCATAGAAAGGAAGCAGGGACATTAGTTTGGCAAATTCTTTACAGATTTACCAAATTCGTGCAAAAAAGACAAAAATCTCAGGCCAGCCTAGTTTCCACGGCCGATATTTCTCAAGATCCACCCGAGATTTCTCCTCTTCAATGGAAGGACGGCGTAGATCATCAAGACAATTGGTTCCAAGGGGGAATTCTTCCTCCTCTCAGCAAGCTCCACCACCTCCTACACTCCCACACATCCTTGAGCGAAACAAAGTGAGTGTAGTTTGGAACTATGTTTTAGTTTGGAGAGACTATGAACGGAACGTTCCTTAGACATGTGACCCATATCGCATTTTGGGAAAGTATTAATATGGTAGTGGGTGAGAATGAACATTGGCAACCCGGGAATTCAAAGGACAAGTTGATTTACCACTTGTCTTTCATGTTAGCCCATAGGATACTATCTGAGAGTTTGTTTCATAGGATTGAGATGCCTCAAAAGGTGAAGGCGGATGAGCTTTATATCTTGTGGTGCATGGTGTCCGGAGTGACTTCGGATTGTGTTGCCATGCTTGTTGGTTGTCTGTGGAAAACTGGGAACAAGTCTAAGGGCGACATATGTGTAGGAGGCTTGGTGAATCCTATCGCCAAGTTTGTAGGCGTAGACTTTTCTCCTTGTACATTGGTTGTGGAGGCTAGACCTTTGGGATTGTAGCGTTTTATCATAAGGGGTATCCTTGTTGCCCGAGGCCGTGGCGCACCTTACGTCGCAATGACTTGGGAGGGCAATGGAGCTAGAGGGATTCCTTGGAGTTCATACTACACTCTTAGGGATCCTCATTATTGGAAGTATGCCTTTGCTCATATGCATGTTGTTGTTGCCGAGTGTTCACTCCTAAATGTGTGTGCAAATAAAGCTTTAAATTTATAATCCGAATATTAAACCTAACGATAAGCGAACGCGCAGTTTACGGATCAATCGTAGTAAGGGCTTATTTTCAGGAGTCGATCTCAAGGAATCAGTTAAAAACAATCACATTAAAGCAATCCAATTTCATAAGCATGCAATAATATTGATCAAAAGCAAAAGCAAGAATATGAATCAAGATGGGGAAATGCGGATTCTAAAGATTATAGTATTCAGTTGTGGTTTCGACTCAAGATCAATTCGGATAGCGTGGACAAAGTTGAGGTTTGTTGAGGGAAGGTGTTGCAACTATGAGATAGATTACCGGGTAAGTCTCACTTCCCAATTTCCCAAACCAAAGCTCCTATCACCGGGTAAGTATCAAGGAAATAGGGAAAGGTAAAGGCGCTCAAACCAACATCACTCACCTTAGGGTACGTGACTAACCATCACCAGGTAAGTCTCAGTTTAACTCTCAAAGGTAGGATGAAGACACACTCAAACCCTAATATAGGATAAACCTTTATTACCTAATACTCATCATCATAGGTATACAAGCAATGGAATCACCGGGTAAGTCTCATCATAAGCTTGCTTGTAAACCAGGAAAGGTGCAACAAGGATAGGATTTGGCAAACTATAACCTAAACTCAAGATCATCAAAGTAGTGGGCGATCTCGTTTTGTTCTATATCGATCTCGGTCGAGATGCTCAACGAGCAGCCCAAGACGGGTTTCGGATTAGGGTTAACTCGAGCTTTTAGGGTCCACTTTGATAAAGGTCTATTCTTTCATCGTCTATACCACAACCTTCAACTAATCAACCTAGAATTGCAAGGGTGTTTTGCCAACAATCATCAATATCAAAGAAATATCAATTTTTTAAAGAATATCAAGAAAAGGGAATAAAGCAAACAACAAATGTATCTCAATTATCAAAGCAAACAAACCAATCAAAAGTATCAATAATGTGTTCCAAAAAGGGATGATAACAACTCATTAGCAATCCCCAAAGAAATCCTTACAATCTAGGGTTATTCAAAACCCTAAGCAATCCTTCATTCAAATCTCCCCTTTTTTCAATCCTTCAAAGCAGCCGTCCAAAGAAAACCCTTATGACGTCTCTATATTCGAGCATCCAGCCTCCCTCAACTTCATGTTCATCTTCCATTCTTATAGAAGAATTTTAGGTCAAAAATATATTTTATCTTCTTGGGCTGTTGGACGTCGACCTTGATCCAGGCCCAGTGGGCCATCTCGGTCGAAATGCATGGTTGTCTCCATCCGAGATCAGTAGTGATCTATGTACATAAAACCATATTTTCGTTTGGATCTTTCTTCCTTCCTTCCAGCATGGTTCTTGTCCTTCTCCTTGTCCTTCCTAATGCTCCTAAATGTAGCTCCCTAGCTTCCTTAGCTATTTATGCTCCTTTTTCACCCAAAACGTGCCTTATTTCTTACAATTACAACAAAACGTGTTGTAGACCTCGGATCTTGCAAAGTAACTTAATAATGACATAAACACTACAAATACGTATACATGAATGCAGAATTATGATGAGAAAACAACAAAATCATGCCCGAAATATAGACAATAAACATTTTTTATAATGAAAGGTCCTGTCCATTTTGACTTGGGTTTGTTTAGAGGATAACGAGAATGAGAATAGTATAGAAGAACAACTTCTCCTTCTTTGGTTCCGCTCCGTGTGATGTGCTTCTTGTGCCAATTCTTCGTCTGTTCTTTGTAGATCCTTGCAACTTTAGTTATCATTCTACGGAGGGGTGGTTTCACCTTCTTATCCTTGTCTTGCAATGCATCGGAAGACTTAAGACATATGTTTGCATTACTTGATGTTGAAGAATCAATCACTTCGTTTGCACCAGATGTATCTCGACCGAGGTCTGGTATGAGGTGGGTTCCTATTGCCTTCACCTAGACCAGTCCAATAGTTGATTCGGTCGAGATAACTTGCTCTCTATCCAGACAGTTTGTTGGTTCTTCCTCAAATTTCTCGAACACAGCTGACGGATCTTCCTCCAAAGTCTCCAAGTTGTGTATATCTGCATCACACGAAACATCTACACCTTTCTTTATCATACTAAAGCATAGAACTCTTTCAAGAGGATCTTTAGTAAGGATAGAGCTAACCAATTCACGAGATTCCTCTTCATCATACATGTTGTAGATGTCTTCTTCTAATCCTTGGCCTCCCATCAAGGCTAACAGTATGAATTCAACCTGCTCTTCTCCAATGTTTAAAGACAACTTGGCGTTCTTGCAATCCACATAGCAACAAGATGTTGCAAGAAATGGTCTCCCAAGGATAATAGGAACCGATAATCTACATGAATATCCAAAACCACAAAGTTTATGGGAATGTAGAATTTACCTCGTCTTACAGGAATGTCCTCCAACACGCCTATGGGTCGAGTGATTGATCGATCCGCCATGTATAGCGTCATCTTAACTGGTTTAGGATCTCCTAAACTAGCCTTCTCACGCAATGCAAGTGGAATGATGCTCACACTTGCTCCTAAGTCACACAATGCATCATATGTGACGTTTCCAACTCTGATAGGAATACAGAACAATCCCAGATCTCTTAGTTTGGGTGGCATCTTTTCTCTTATGATCTTGATGAGTTCCGATGACCTTGAGGACATCTTCACTTCACCAAAGTCATCCAGCTTCCTCTTGTTAGAGAGGATTTCTTCTAAGAGCTTCCCGTATGCGGGCATACCTAGAATGGTATCAATGAAAGGTATGTTAATATGGAGCTTACTAATGAGGTCTAGAAACTTACCGAAGTGCTTCTCTAGACGTGCTCTCGCTCTAGACTGCGGGAATGGTAGTGGCGGCTTGTACGCAGGAGGCAATACATATATTTCTTCTTTCTCTTTCTTTTAGTTGACCTAGAAGCATTTCGGTCAAGGTCTCTTCCGAGGTGACTTCCTGTTGGGGTCTCCTCGGTTGGCGTAGATTTCACCTCGGTTGTGGTTTTCAGCTTCACTCGATTGAGGTTGTGGGTCAGCGGTATTTATGCCACTCCTTGTCTTAATTGACATGATTTGGCCTTTTGGGTTGTTCTTTGTACGTCCTGGAAGTTTCCCATGGTCTCTAGGAACTTCTCCGCCTTGCTAAACACTTGATTTTCCAAGGCTTTTTGTACCTTAGAAATCGAAGTAATGGTGCTCTCTAGTACACTCATCTTTCCGGCCAGCGCTTTAATCAAAGCTTCCAGCTTAGAACTTGGTGGTTGGCTCGAGCTTGATGATGGTTCATGGCTCTTCAATTGAGAAGAAGAAGAAGAAGAAGAAGGTGGTGTTAGATCATTTTCAGCATGGGAATAAGGACTACCGGAACTGTTTTGATTGGATCTCCAATTGTTGTAGTTCCGATTGTTGTTTTTGTAGTTGTTGTTCCTGTTCCCTTGGTAGTTTCCTCTTCCAACATACCCAATGTCTTGCTCTTTGGTTTGTTGGGTTTTTGCCTTTATGAGCTCCTTCAAAGCCTTCATCTCATTGCTGAGGGCGTTGATTTGTTCCACACTAGAAGAGGTGAGATTCATCTCATGAGGTTAATAGGTGATGGAATCACTATCATTTAAGGTTATCTTTTAGAGTCTTTTTAATGTATTAGAGCCGGTTTGTGCTACTAACTTCTTAATCCAGAAGAAGAAGTCTAAAAGAAGCATAAGAAGAAGTTAGAAGCACTTCGGATTTGAAGACCATTCACGAAGACAAGCTTCTGGTGCCACACCGCCCCTGCAGAGCAGTGTCACCGCCCCTGCGGGTGACACTGCACTCCGGAATGCAGCCTGCGCCTTCTCCAGTGCCCGGAACAAAGAATGTCACCGCCCATGCGCCACTTCTGGGCGCCCCTGCGGTGATTTACCTTGAACAAGCGAAGCCGGCGCCCCTGTGCCTCTGCCTGCGGAGCTGTGAAGCCGAAGAGCCAGTGTCACCGCCCTAGTGGTGACATTGGGCCGCCCCTGTGGCTCGACATCATAAGCGACAAAAAGATGAAGAGTTAGACGTTTGAAGAACATTAAAGATCCGCCCCTGTGGCCTATGAAGAATACCAAGCGTTTTTGCCTAAACCGCCCCGGCGGCCCTGAAGCCCGCCCCTGCGGTTTAGCGCCAAAGACTTTACTCCGGCTGTTTGCACCACCTTTATGTCATTAAAGGTGGTTGTTTAGGCCGGCCATTTACTCCCATTTAGTGTCAATTCTAGTATAAATAGGTTCATGGCTGATTGCTATAATCATCCATCATTTTCCAATTTATTCTCTCTTTTCCCTTGCTTCCTTTGTGTAATGAGCTTTTAATCTCCTTGCTACATTGGGTTGTTTTGAAGTTGCATTGCTCCTTTGGTTGTAAGTCGTTGTTAATATAAGTATTATTCAGTATATGTTTTGCATTCCTTGTGCTTTACTTATCAAATTGCATGTTTCTTACCACTTAGCTTGATCACCTTAGTGTTTAATTGCATGCAAAGAAGTAGGATTAATAGATTCCGGGTTAGGTTCTTTAATCTAGTAGAAAACCTTTAGGTAAAAGCTGTTTGTGACTACTTAAAGGAAAAGGAATACAAATATAAAGAAAAGTCTAATGGTTTTATTCTTCTCTTTATATCTCTTTGTCTTTGTTTGAAAGCTAACTTGTGACTTGTTCTTGTAGGTTTACGGAACATTAACTTGTTGTTGATGCTGGTTGGCTCATCACATATATATGATCAAGACGAGAACATTGCTAAAATACTTATAAAAGGAACCAACCAAAGTAGCATTGCATGCTAAGATTCAACCTAGTGTAGTCCGTTTCTCTTCAATCTATTCACATCTTACTTGTTTATTATGCTTTTGTCTTACTATATTCCAATCCAACCC
>BSUD01000005.1:84414801-84505186 GCA_033239045.1 Fagopyrum esculentum | reverse complement strand
CCCCCCCCCCCTTACTTGGTTACATTATCAATAATTGAATTTAATTGAAACATCAATTTAACTCTCTTGGGTTCGACCCTTGCTTACGCTATACACAAACTTGTTAATGTAACGTTAGGACTTCTACATTTGACCTAAGCTAAAATACAACGACCTAGGATTTTAGTGCTCGTCAGAGGTCTAGAAGTTTGACCTCCCATCTCCGTTCTCCGGTGGGAGTATTTCTCTATAGTGAGAGTTTGCTTCTCAATAAAATCCCACGCTTCATCAACTAGCTTGTCCATGATCGTCCCAGCTGAGAGTGATTGTAGTTTGAAGTGCGCTTCAACATCCAAACCTTTGAAATATATCACTAGTAAATCAATCTTTGGAACCCCATGGTGTGGGCAATCCAACAAAAGGTCTTTAAACCTTTCCCATGACTTGAATAGACTTTCACCATTCTTCATCACAAAAGCATTTATTTTGGCTCTCAACTCCGCCGTCTTTGATGGCGGGAAGAATTTGGTGAGGAACTCTGCGATAACCGCCTCCCATGTGTTCACACTTCTAATTGGAAGCGAATGATACCATGCAAGTGCTTTATCCTTCAAAGAGAAAAAGAAAGCACGCAGTTTATAGTCATTATTATCACACCTAGAAGGTCTCAAAGTTTCCATCAAAATGTCATAGTTTTGCAAGTGTTGGTGTGGTGATTCTCTCTCCATTCCTCCAAAACGATTCTGCTAAATCATTGTGATGACTTGAGGTCTGAACTCATAATCCCTGTTAGATGGATCTCCTAGGTTGATGTCGGGACAACGTGTTTGCTGAACGGGATCCATACGTTACCAAGTGTTTGTTGAATGCCCACAATTGGATCAATTGGCTCCACCCTTGGTGGAGGTGGTGGTCTATAGGTGGGCGCTGGTGGAGGTGGGTCGATCACAACCCTAGCACCTCTCTTCCCTTCCAGATGCAGTAGTCGTATTTGCTCTCTCATAGCGGCAAAGTCCGCCTGAACTTGCTCCTGTTGAGCAAGTTGGTCGGCTCTCTCTTTCCTTAAAGCTTCTTCTTGGAGCCTTATTTGATCTCGAGCTGCAGCTAATTTAGCTCTAAGATCCTCTACTTCCTTATCATTGGCAGCGGCCATTTTCTTAGCTTCTTTCAACCTTTTCTTGCAAGTCTTTTCTAGTTCAGGATTGTAAGGAACGATTTCTTTACCAGTTCTCGTTCTTTGCATAAACCTAAGGAAATTTCTTGCAAGAACACTCCAGCAGAAAAATCAACAACAAAGTAAGAAGCTTCCAAGTTAGACAACCGTACACTGGATTGGTCTTGACCAATTTCCCGGCAATGGCACCAAAAACTTATTCGCTCCAAAAGGTGTGTGCAGACAAAGCTTTAAATTTATAATCCGAATAATAAACCTAACGATAAGCGAACCCGCGGTGTACGGATCATTTGTAGTAAGGGCTTATATTCTGGAGTCGATCTCAAGGAATCAGTGAGAACAACCACAGTAAAGCAATCCAATTTCAGAAGCATGAAATAATATTGATCAAAAGCAAAAGAAAGAATATGAATCAAGATGGGGGAATGCGGATTCTAAAGATCATAGTATCCAGTTGTGGTTTCGACTCAAGATCTCTTCGGATAGCGTGGAAAAAGCTGAGGTTTGCTGAGGGAAGGTGTTGCAACTATGGGATAGATCACCGGGTAAGTCTCACTACCCACTTTCCCAAACCAAAGCTCCTATCACTAGGTAAATCTCAAGGAACTAGGAAAAGGTAAAGGCACTCAAACCAACATCACTCACCTAAGGGTACAAAACTAACCATCACCGGGTAAGTCTTAGGTTAACTCTCAAAGGTAGGATGAAGGCACACTCAAACCCTAATATAGGATAAACCTTTATTACCAAATACTCATCATCATAGGTATACAAGCAAAGAAATCACCGGGTAAGTCTCATCCCAAGCTTGCGTGTAAACCAGGAAAGGTGCAACAAGGATAGGATTTGGCAAACTATAACCTAAACTCAAGATCCGCAAAGAAGTGGGCGATCTCATTCTGTTCTATGTCGATCGAGGTCGAGATGCTCAACAAACAGTCCGAGACGGGTTTTGGATTAGGGTTAACTCAAGCTTTCAGGGTCCACTTGGATAAAGGTCTATTCTTTCATCGTCTATACCACAACCTTCAACTAATCACCCTAAAATCTCAAGGGTATTTAGCCAACAATCATCATCATCAAAGCAATATCAATTACATAAAGAATATAAAGAAAAGGGAATAAAGTAAACAACAAAGGTATCTCAATTATCAAAGCAAACAAACCAATCAAAAGTATCAATAATGTGTTTCAAAAAGGGATGATAACAACTCACTAGCAATCCCCAAAGAAATCCTCACAATCTAGGGTTATTCAAAACCCTAAGCAATCCTTCCTTCAAATCTCCCCTTCCTTCAATCCTTCAAAGCAGCCGTCCAAAGAAAACCCTTATGACGTCTCTATGTTCGAGCGTCCAGCCTCCCTCAACTTCATGTTCAGCTTCCATTCTTATAGAAGAATTTTAGGTCAAAAATAAATTTTATCTTCTTGGGTTGTTGGACGTCGACCTCGATTCAGGCCCAATGGGCCATCTCGGTCGAAATGCATGGTTGTGTTCATCCGAGATCAGTAGTGATCTATGTGCATAAAACCATATCTTCGTCTGGATCTTTCTTCCTTCCTTCCAGCATGGTTCTTGTCCTTCTCCTTGTCCTTCCTAATTCTCCTAAATGTAGCTCCTTAGCTTCCTTAGCTCTTTATGCTCTTTTTCCACCCAAAGCATGCCTTATTCCCTACAATTACAACAAAACATGGTGCAGACCTCGATTCTTGCAAAGTAACTGTATAATGACATAAAGACTACAAATATGTATACATGCATGCAGAATTATGATGAGAAAACAACAAAACCATGCCCGAAATATAGACAATAAATCATGCTATCACCGAGCTAGAGGAGTTTGAGGGATTTCCCGCTACTACTGAGGACGAGGATGTTGCTGACATGGACACCAAGACAGATGCAGGTCCTTGTGGTGTAGATGTTGATGAGGATGCGAGTGGTTTTGAGGATCCGATTACTAGCTTTGCTTTCTTGGGATACCATGAGGTGCCGCCGAGGAGATCAACTTCATACCGTCCCCGACGTAGCTCCAAGCGCCGAGCTAGCACTTTTGAGCGACCCGTCTGGCTTGTAGGACTTGAGTCTAGGATGGGGAACTTGGAGGTTTCCGTCTTAGCTACTCAGGGACATATTCGCCGCATCGATGGTCGCCTTGATACTCAGGAGAGAGCCCACCTCCGTGATGCACGGATGATGGAGGATGTCTACCGTCAACAGTTTAGACGAGCCTATGATCCTTCCTACTTCCCCTTACCACCGCCACCACCCATGTGATGCAGCTCCACCTTCAACGCATTCGGTTTTATTTTTCTTTTGAGACATTGTGAGTTTTCTTTTCTTTCTCTTTTATTGCACATTAGGGACAATTAGTAATCTAAGTATGGGGTAGATAAAACTTGTTATGTAATAAATCCTATCATACATTGCTTTGGTATTATGTATATCGTACTTGCATTGTTATTTTTGTTACACGTTTCCTTACAATTTTCCATTCATATACCTTTTGAAAAATCCAAAAAAAATTCAAAAATTTAAAATTTTTATGTTTCTAGGAATGGAAACGGCCTCAATGATGATATTCATTGTGGAATGCTTTGATGATTTTTATGTGATTAAATTGAATTATGGCATGTAAAGAATTTGAATTCCGTATTGGAATTTAATACAAGTTTCATAATTTCTTTTTGTCTAAATCATGTTGAGATTTGAAGGTTGAAACCGCTTTATAAGTTCTTGCACATCTTTTTTATATGATTAAGGAATTTCGATTTTATTCCTTTCTTCGTCTTGAACACACTTTTAGCTCCTCATATATATGTTTGCCTCCTTTTACCTATGTGGGAATTAGGATGCATGTTAGTGAAAGTTTGTGAAAGTTGAAGTTGAAAGTGACGAGTTGTGTTAGAAAATAGGTTTGGGGACGTCAATCATGATGATGAGTAACTCGGCACCATTCACATAGTCAAGTGTTTGTGTCTTGCCAAAGTCAGATTGAGCGATAGTCCTAACGAGTCATGGCATGTGCATTATGGTTTGAGGTACCTTGAGAAATTGAGGTTAGCTAATCTTCAAGGCTTCGGTTATTGTGCACCTTTGTCCATGTTCTCAAGTGAAAGTAAATAAAAGAAAACAAATTGAAAAAGAAGTAAAAAAGAGCTTATTGGTGGATGTTGAATTTTTATTACAATTGTGGAGTTCTATCCCTTTTCCGGATTTGCACCACATATCCTACATACATCCTACCCTAACATGTTTCTTGACCTTCATTTAAAAGCCCTTAAGATCTTTGAGCATGTTATTTGACTTTGTGGTTTAAATCAGATCTTCCATAATTTATTTTGATATATGTCAAGTTATGATGTTTGTTGTAAATTTTTTGCAAGGCATGATTATGCTTCTCTTAATATGATTCCTTTTGTTCACATAGAGGTTTTCAAAAGCTATGAAGCAAGCTTAGAGATTGATCTATGAATAGAAGCACAAAACCAAAAGCATTGTTGTTTTCCCTTGTCATTGCATGTTCATATTTCATTCATCTTGATATTCTAGATTTGAACCTTGCTTGGGGACAAGCAAGAGGCAAGTATGGGGTATTTTGATGCATTAAATATGATCTTAGTATAAATGTGCATATAGCTAGTTTTTCCCTTTCTTTTGCATACAAAGACATACATTCATGGCAATTATGGTTCATATTCATCTATTATGTTAGAATCGAGATCTACACAAGCTTTATGATAATTGTAGGTGAATTGGCACAAATTGGAGCTGAAATGGACCATTCATGGACAATTGATCAAAGGTGGACCACAATGGAAACATTCAAGGACCTAAAAAGAAGTATGAAGTCAGGTTTTGGAAGATAAAAGGAAGAACAAAAAGAAAACACGCCTTAGAGAAGAAATCTCGGACAAGGACATATTTCCACGGCAGAGATTTTCTTCGGGCCGGGCCGTGGTTCTACGTTTCATCCCAAAACGCAATCTTTCAAACCCTAACCTCGTTATATAAGATTGACCGCAACAAGGATGAAACAGAGACTACACAATACAACATCAATTGGAGAGAAAGGGGCATTGCAGCGGAAGAGCATTGGATTCACACTTTGGAAACGGATTGACAACCCATACTTGATTCACATTCGAGATTGAGAGATACTTTCTGATATTTCTCTAGTTTTTTATTTTCCATTCGTTAGAACACAAACACGGAGTTTGTTAATGGTTTGATTCAGTTTATGATATTAGAGAACGCCTTGTTTAGAAATTCTTCTGTTTCTTTTGGTTTATTTGATTGCATTCTATTCGTGAATATATATTGCATTCTTGACTTGAATATGATGATTGTTGGCTAAAACCCTTGCGATTCTAGTGTGATTGGTTGAAGGTTGGGGTTTAGATGATGATAGATTAACCTTTACAAACAGATTGGAACCTGAGAGTTGTGATTTAACCTTTGCATATACGTTTCCACGGGTTGTTCTTGAGAATCTCGGCCGAGATTTCACCAAGATCCACCCGTGGTTTCTTTTGTCATGCATATAATGTTTTATCTATGAACAAAAGTTAAAGATTGCCTAAACCATAGCCTTGTTGAACCTTCCTAACCTATATACAAGTTTGGGAAGAGACTTACCCGGTGATTCCTTTGCTTGGTTCCAAATGATGATGAGTTATAGGTAATAAAGGTTTTTCCTTTATTAGGTTTGAGTGTACCTTCCTCTTACCTTTGTGAGTTAACTTGAGACTTACCCGGTAATGGTTAATTCTATTCCCTTAGGTTGAGTGGTTGGTTTGAGACTATCATTGCTTTCCCTCGAAGCTTTGAGACTTACCCGGTGATAAGTTTCTTTGGTTTGGAATAGCAGATAGTGAGACCTCCCCCGTGATCTATCCCACTTTCTAAACACCTTGCCTTTGCAATCCCAGCTCTGTCTTATACATCTTTAGAAGTCTTGAATCAAAAACCAAATTGGATACCTTGATCTCTAGAATCTGCGTTTTCCCCATTATTATACATATTCTTATCTTTGCTTTTGATCATTGTTATTTGCATTATTGTCTTAGCTAGATTGCTTTTATCAATTTGATTTCACCAAATCCCTGAGATCGACCCTAGAGTATTTTCCGTTACTACGATTGATTCGTACACTGCGGGTTCGTATATCGTTCAGGCTTATACTTTAGGTTATAAATTTAAGGCTTATTTGCACACACTTTTGAGCGAAAATCTACCCATATAAATGAGTTTTCTCATTTAGATCAATATGCTCATTTAGATCAATTTGATAAAAAAATATAAAAGAAAATAACACAAGTTTTAAAATAAATTCCATAAACTAAGAAAAAACCACAAAATTAGCCAAATCCAGCATCAAAATGGGAAACATAATCGATGGAATACAAACATAGTCGATGAAATACAAACATAGTCGATGGAATACAAACTTAGTCAAATCCAACATCTAAATGAGAAATAGTTACAATGCATTCATTGACTAGGCTTTGCATCATCATCTCCTTAAGTGTCTCTCCATTGTCGTGTCACCTGATGGTCGGGCTCATAACCACATAATGTCCCTCTCAACCACGATATATGTTGAGCCGTTGGTTGGGACCCTTCCTCAAGCATCCATTCAAGCACATATCCAACATGTTGAGAACGTTATCAAAAAACAATTCCAAACAAAATTAATTCTATTACAACATTTGATTGAAATGAAACCAGAAATATCTCAATAACCATCGTATTGTAATATGCCGAGATTCAAGAGAAAGCTCGTATCATGAACTGGCACCCATCCATGAATCTCGCAATATATATGTGTCACAATGTTGGATATATCAATGCATGTATTGTGTCATGTCCTGTCATGGGGCATACACATACAAAGCACCTTGAATTGAGTTCAAACATATGTACACATGACGGGTTTCCCTCGGATGTAAAATCCAACATGTAGTTCCTCCCCGAATCTGGTCTCCCCTACATACTAGAAAAATGGGTGGGGATGTCCTGGATCCATCCAAACTATTGAGTCACCCTCTATGGCATATAAGGCTCAAATATTTAGCCACATCTAATCGTCCCTCTGTACATGGACACTTCTAGAGGTCATGTCCTGACATACTAATGTAGGAGCATCTCCGGACCTGGCTCGCTTTAAGACCATGATTATGAAAGATATGAGGCAAGCAATGAAGAGCACTCAAAGGAGAAGAGGAGAATAAAAATCATTTCTAGGAGAGAAATACAAAACATTTCTAGAGAAGAATTGGAAACCATTTCTAGCTGAAAAATGAAGACCATTTCTAGAAGGCACATTAAGACCACTTCCCGGACTACCTCTCTCAAGAAAATGATGATCATCATTGAGGAAGAAATTAACACCATCTCTAATTGAGAAGTGAGGACCATTTGTTGGAGATGGAAGATAGCATGATCCACCTATTCATGGAAGCTCACTTTCCCATGCAAGTATACGTGTGGAAGAAAGAGAGGATGAATAAATTGAAACACTATCGATTCCCGTGTGCTAGAATATCATGTACCCATGCACATTCACTAAGGATAAGGATAGTACATTGTTAGCATGAAATATTGTGATATTTTAGGCACGTTTTCTAAACGTATTTGATTCATATTGATAGTCTTTGATTGAACATTGTTGCATAAGTAAGGTAGTTTTCCTATATTGTCGATATGGATGTCTACACTAGTTCTATGTTGATTATAGGTACTTCAGAGCTATTTCCGAACGGAATCGAGCAAAGAAGAGTTGATTTGATATGTCCATGGATTGAGGGCATCTTAAGAAGCAAAATGGAGTTTAACTTGAGGAATGCATGGGGCTAGGGAAGAATCACGTTCTTGCCCTAAATCACGCTCTAAAATACGGCCGTACTACAAACCACGTTCACTTCCACGGCCGTGGAAGTATGCATGAGAAGCGTGATGCATTCCAGTAACTATTACGGTCGTGGAATACATGGTTCAAACCGTGACACTTTCCACGCTCTAAATTACGGTCGTGGAAACTTCCACGACCGTGATCTTGGCGATCTTTTTCGCCACACTTTGAAGCCACGATCTTTTGAAGATTGGGCCGGGCCGATATTTTGCCCTACACTATAAAAAGACGGAAGAAGAGAAATTCCGTGATCTCGGCTACCTCGTTTTACATCTTCGCTTATCTTCGCTTATCATCGCTTATCGACGCGGAGGACGGCTTACATCTCGCTTAGAGGCAATTGGAAGATTTTTTGTTGGAAATCAAAGTTCGTGCTTGGAATTGCCCTAATCTCGCACTTGGTGGAGATTATTATTGGGATTTCCATATTTTCCGGATTGACGGAAGATTCGGAAGGTTTCTTGCAAGAAGATTTCTCTTCTTGTTTAGGTTTGATTTAGAAGACGGATTGACATCCCGTTCTTCCTTCTTTCCTAAGATTGTGTTTGTTTGTTCTATTACGGATCTTGTGACGATATTTGTTCTTGATTGTGACTTTGAGATTGGTTTGGAGGTTTATTGAAAGTTCTTGAAAGTTTTCATCTTTCTATCTTTTAATTCTTGAATTGATATCAACATGACTGTTATTGGCTAGAAACCCTTAACAATTCTAAGGTGAAGGGTTGATAGTTGTGGCTTAGATGATGATAGATCGATCGCAAACAGATTAGACCCTGAGAGTTCGAGAGAATCGTCGACGAACCCTAAATTACGGGCTGTTCTTGAGTTCCACGACCGTGGAATCTCAAGATCCAACCGTAATTTCCCTCAAGTTTACGAACCTGCTTTTACTTTAATTCAAAGTTAAAGATTTGCTTTGACTTAGTTTAGACTTGTCTTTTCTAGGTGGTAGTGAAGCCTCAACAACCTCTACCTCGATTGTGAGTGTCACAACCTCAATCGGTTAAGTTAGTCTTGATCCTCGGATTACAAGTTTGGGTATTCGATACTACTTCTCACCTTTTGAATCTTTCTATATTGAGCCTCAACAACCTGTATAGAGAGTGCCTTGTAAGTGAGTTACATAAGGTTTTTGGAACTTCACCGTACGATTACCTTACATTAGTATACCTTTGCATATCTCAACTCTGTCTTTATATCATTAAGTATATCTTGAATCGATTGCCACAGCTGGATACTTGGATCTTTAGGATTGTTGTTTTCCCAATATTTGCAAAACTCTCATACTTACTCGCTTGATAATCTGTAATCGAATTTGTTCCCACCCAAATCCCTGTGTTCGATACTCTGGAATTCTTGCTTAACTACATCGATCCGTACACTGCGGGTTCGCTGCTTGATTCTAGTTTTATAAATTTAAAGCTTATTTGCACACACCTTTAGGGGCGAACAAGTTTTTGGCGCCGTTGCCGGGGATTTGGTTTCGGCCGAATTCGGTAGCCGGTTGTCAAGCTTGGGAGCTTGCTCTCGTTATTTGATATCTTTTTGAGTGCATGCGCAGGTCTAGGAACACCGAAGATCTCTTACCTCTTGATCAAGAGCTAGAGAAAACTGTAAGGCAAAAGCGCAAGGAAAAGAAGATGGCTGAAGAACACGAACGTGATCTTCAAGCGGAGTTGGCGGAGAAGGAAGCTCAACTCCAATGGAACGAAAATCTCCGCCGGGGTGAAACGGATCGTCATCAATCCGAAATCAGCAAACTGCAGGATACGATGTTCCAAATGAGGATAGAGTTAAGCGACCTTAAGAATAAAGGAAGCAAGAAATCCTCAAGGAGGGGATCAAGAACTAGAAGAAGAAGTCACTCATCCGCTGATGATAGTGACTCTTCCATGCCACCGTTAGAGGAGATTGATCCCACGATCAATATGAATCCTTTCCATCCACAAGGAGCTGCTAATCGCCGCATTCCACCTAGGAATGTGAGGGTCGAACGTGTGGATAATGAGCCAAGAACTCTTGGCCAGCGGATGGATCCAACACAACAACCACGCCGCTTGGGCGTGAATTTTGATGCTGAAGATGTGCAAGGGTTTAGCTTCAACCCTCAAGTTATTACTCTTGTTCGCCAAAACCAGTTTGGCGGTACAAGCGCTGAATCTCCACACCAACACTTTCAAAACTTCGAGTGTATGATGGAAACGATGAGACCGAAGAATGCTACTACCAACAGCTACAAGCTCAAACCCTTCTTCTTCTCTTTGAAGGGGAAAGCGTTGTCTTGGTACCAAGCTCTTCCTAGTGGGAAACTAGATACGTGGGAAGACCTTTCCGCGGAGTTCCTCACCAAATTCTTTCCGCCTTCCAAAACGGCGGAACTTAGAGGTAAGATTAATGCTTTTTCCATGAGACCTAACGAAAGTTTGTTTCAATCTTGGGAAAGGTTTCAGGATTTGCTCTTGGATTGCCCTCATCATGGCATATCCAAGCTTGCCTTGCTGGAGATTTACTACAAGGGGCTGGATGCGGGAACGCAATTCAACCTCCAATCCCTCTCATGTGGAACTTTCATGGACATGAGAGAAGATGACGCTTGGGACTTCATTGAGAAGCAAGCAAGAGTCATAGAGAAGTATTCCCACCGGAAAGTGGAGGGAAATCGTGTGGAGCTGGAGCACAAAGCGTTTTGGGCTATCAAGTGGCTGAATTTCGGAATGAAGGAAGCGGGAGAGAAGCGTCTCCTAGACATCAATAAGCTGGATGAACTCCGCTTGAACGCCTATGAAAACGCTAAGATTCACAAGGAGAGGGCAAAGCGTTGGCATGATAAGCATATCATTCCAAAGGACTTCAAAGAAGGAGATCAAGTTCTCCTCTTCAATTCAAGACTTCGCCTCTTTCCAGGTAAGCTTAAATCCCGTTGGACCGGACCTTTTCTAATTAAGCGTATTTTCCCCCATGGTACAGTTGAAGTATGGGGTGAAGCGAGCGGAAGTTTTAAGGTGAACGGCCAACGACTCAAGAAGTATACGCCGGAACTCCAAGCTGAAGAGTTCGCGCCTACCGCACTCGAATAAGTGCGAGATTGGTCTAGCTACGGACCTTAAACAAAGCTCTTCTTGGCTGGCAACCCAAGGTATTGCATTTTCGTTTTTGTTTTCGATTCATAGTTTAGCTTAGAATAGACGTTTTTGCTTTGTTTTTGCCTTTGATTTCTTCCGGTATGTTCGTGTTTTTGGTTGTAGGATCGATGGAAAAGGAATAGGGAAGAATAATGTCGAAGAAAAGTGACGAAATTTGGACTTTGGAGCTTTACAGAGGGTTCCACGGTCTAAATTACGGTCGTCATAGCTACAGTGCCCGTAATTTCCAAAAGCCTTTGAAAAATCACCAAAACCACGGTTCCGTACATTTCCACGGCAGTGGAACACCCCGATAGACCGTGATTTTCAAAAATTTTGCCTGCAACTATATAAGCCACATTCTTCACAAATTCATCCCAAAAATCCCTCTTTCCACGACCTAAGTGCCGAAACCCCACGACCCCTCTCAAATCTTTGTTTTCTAATCGTTTTCAACGATTCTTCGTCCTAAACTGCAGCAAATTCAACCACAAACAAGATCCAAGCGACGAATTGAACGGAAATTCACCGACAAACGCGCATTTTGGATTTTTCAATCCGAAAAAGAGGTTTATTCTTTCTTCTTGATTCTCGCCAATTTGGTTCGTTTTTGCTATAGATTTTTAGGAAGAACTGATAGAGACTGGAAGGAATTAGACTAGGACTGCTTGTTGTGGTGATTGATTGCTGATTTGCTGAGATTCGTGATTTTCTGAGACGAATCACGGTCTCTGGGTAAACCACGGCCGTAATTCCTGAAGAACAAACCGTAATTTTTTAGCAGAATGGATTTTGTAAGGAGAGTTTCGGGAAGGATAAAAGAGAAGAAGGGTAACCAAAATAAGAAAAGAAAGGGTAATCCCTCCTCCTCCTCATCCTCTAGGGCACCACCATCCTCACCTTCACCACCATCTTCACCCTCACCTCCATCCTCACCTCCTCACCCTAGAATCCCGACCATACATGAGAACCATCTCGCTGCATTGGAGAAGATCCAGAAGAGGCCAGTGATTGGCCCTAGATATTTGTTGTTGGAGGACCTAGCTCCTCTCAACATTGTGGAGGATCTTACTTGGCTCTTGGATAGAGCCGGATTAGTTGTCTTCTCGGCTATCCGAGAAGACGCATATGAGGAGATTACACGGGAGGTTGTGACATCCTTTGAGCACAGCCATGTAGATAGGACCGTCTCTTTCCGTCTCATGGAGAGAGACTACCATTTGAGTATCCGTGAGTTTGGGACCATTTTCGGGTTCCATGAGACCTTCAATGGTCGATTTCCGAGTGGCGTTTACGCCAAAGACTTTTGGAAGGAGGTTGCGATGATATACGCCGACGAGGACCGTTGGCAACCCGCTGATACCAAAGCTAGATTGATGTACCATATAGCTTTGAAGATAGCTCACCGTGTTCTTTCGGAGAGTCTCTTTCCTAGGACGGAGACGCCCCAAAAGATCAAGACGGATGAGCTATTCTTGCTTTACTCCATGTTTTATGGACGCCGTGCAGATGGTGCTACTCTCTTGGCTGCTACGATGAGCAAGCTCAAGAACAAGGCGAAGGGAAACATCGGATATGGTGGGATAGTTACCCACATTGCTAGGAGTTTTGGTGTTGATTTTTCTGCCTGCACCCGCATACCGGCCGTACCTTTAGGGTTACATGCTTTCATGGTTAGGGGTCTCATCTTCCCCACACATAGAGGTCCGCCTTATGCGGGCATGCCTTGGGAGAGTAGGACGGGTAGGGGTATTGAGTGGCTGCCGGAGTACTCCATTATGGCGGGACGCCATAATTGGAAGGATACGTTCGCTGCTATGCACGCGAACAGGTTAGTAGCTCCCCCTTATGTCCCACCACCGGTTGTCGAGGAGGAGGATATGGGAGATCAGTTTGAGAGTGGAGGAGGAGCGGAGCAGGAGTTTGGCACGTTTCCGGACCAGCCGGAGGCGGCCCCAGATGTACCTAGACGCTCTCCACGTCCAGCTAGAGCCTCAGGCTCGTCATCTCGCCGCGCTAGCGTGAGTGAGAGGCCTACGTGGATGACCACACCTCCCACATGGTATGGCATTCCCCCTCCTTGGTCGACAGAGCAGCCAGCAGCACCACCACCAGCAGCAGCACCATCCGACTCCCCAGCATGGTACAGTCACGCCCCGGGATGGTACGAGCAGATGCCGGATTGGGCTACCGGACTTTCAGAGAGAGTTGGAGCGTTGGAGATCCGGGCCGACGCTAGAGACGGACGCCTCGACGACCTCGACCACATGATGAGGGACGTCTACCGCCAGCAGTTTGGGCGGCCCTACGACTCCAGCTTCTCTCCATTCCCGCCTCCGCCGGTGCCGCAGTGATTTGATGCATGACCGTTCGCTTTAGACATTCCACCACCACATTGTGAGTTTCTTTTTCTTTTCTTTCTTTTCTTTCTTTCTTATGAACATTAGGGACAATGTTCGTCCTAAGTATGGGGTGGGATGTACTAAAAGTTTGCAATAACTCTACTTACTATGTTCGCTTTCATTTGAGACTATCATTGCATGTTCATTATGTGTTGCACGTTTCCTTATCGCATTGCATGAAAAATAACTTGAAAAACCCATAAAAATTGAAAAATTTTGAAAATTTTGTGCTTCTAATGAATTGAGATGATTTCCATGATGATCATTACTTGTGA
Source organism: Fagopyrum esculentum (assembly GCA_033239045.1). Lineage (NCBI taxonomy): Eukaryota > Viridiplantae > Streptophyta > Magnoliopsida > Caryophyllales > Polygonaceae > Fagopyrum > Fagopyrum esculentum. Next base: position 84,491,320 of record BSUD01000005.1, on the reverse strand, counting down.
ATGGAGTTTGATAACAATTGCATGCTTACAAGAATAGTGAATTGAAAAGGATTTGAATGAATGAATTATACTTTTTTTGCAAGTTTCATAATGTGATTATGTTACCTAAATCATGCTAAGAAATTGAAGTTGAAATCACGTTATAAGTTCCTATACTTCTTGTTGAGATGATTAAGGCAATTCGATACTTTCTTTCTTCTTTCTTTTGATCATTTTAGCTCCTTATTGAAATATTGACCTCCTTTACCTATCCGGGAATTTTGGAGAAGTGAATGAAAAAGGCATGTTTGATGTGGGAGGGCCATGAGAGCAATTATTTGCAATCAAATGGATAGAAAGAAATTGTAGGTTTGGGGAAGTCAATCATGACGATGAGTAACTCGGCACCATTCACATAGCCGGGTGTTTGTGTCTTGCCAAAGTCGAATTGAGCGATATTCCTAGCGGATTATGGTATGTGCGCTAAGGGTTTGAGGCATCTCATGAAAATTGAGAAACGCCAATCTCCTAGGCTTCGGTTTTTGTGCACCTCTATCCATAACTCCAAAAGTAAAGTCGAAAAATGAAAAGAAGAGAGCGAAGCTCTAAGTGAAGTGTTGCGGAAACCGCAAAAGAAGAAGAAGGCAGTTGTCCACTTTCCCGGATTCACGCACCACATTCCCTAAAAGGTTTCCTTTCCTTCCACATTCTAGACCTTTTCTTTGAAAGTCCTTAAGATCAAAAGAATGTTATATGACTTTGTGATCTAGATTGAAGTTTCTTGTGATTGATTTTGATAATGTTTGAAGGTTATGATGCTTGTTTAGAAGCTTAATTGATTCATGAGTTCTCTTTGCTTCTTACTCTTTGATTAAGTGTGTGAAAGTTTGATAAACGATTGAAGCAAGGTTTGAGAATGATTTATTCTTTAGAAGGCACATTCATCCAAAAGAAGGTACACATATTTCATCCTAACTCTTGTTTAAAGCTTTTTGAAAGACCTTGCTTAGGGACAAGCAAGTTGCAAGTATGGGGTTATTTGTTAGCATGAAATATTGTGATATTTTAGGCACGTTTTCTAAACGTATTTGATTCATATTGATAGTCTTTGATTGAACATTGTTGCATAAGTAAGGTAGTTTTCCTATATTGTCGATATGGATGTCTACACTAGTTCTATGTTGATTATAGGTACTTCAGAGCTATTTCCGAACGGAATCGAGCAAAGAAGAGTTGATTTGATATGTCCATGGATTGAGGGCATCTTAAGAAGCAAAATGGAGTTTAACTTGAGGAATGCACGAGGCTAGGGAAGAATCACGTTCTTGCCCTAAATCACGCTCTAAAATACGGCCGTACTACAAACCACGTTCACTTCCACAGCCGTGGAAGTATGCATGAGAAGCGTGATGCATTCCAGTAACTATTACGGTCGTGGAATACATGGTTCAAACCGTGACACTTTCCACGCTCTAAATTACGGTCGTGGAGACTTCCACGACTGTGATCTTGGCGATCTTTTTCGCCACACTTTGAAGCCACGATCTTTTGAAGATTGGGCCGGGCCGATATTTTGCCCTACACTATAAAAAGACGGAAGAAGAGAAATTCCGTGATCTCGGCTACCTCGTTTTACATCTTCGCTTATCTTCGCTTATCATCGCTTATCGACGCGGAGGACGGCTTACATCTCGCTTAGAGGCAATTGGAAGATTTTTTGTTGGAAATCAAAGTTCGTGCTTGGAATTGCCCTAATCTCGCACTTGGTGGAGATTATTATTGGGATTTCCATATTTTCCGGATTGACGGAAGATTCGGAAGGTTTCTTGCAAGAAGATTTCTCTTCTTGTTTAGGTTTGATTTAGAAGACGGATTGACATCCCGTTCTTCCTTCTTTCCTAAGATTGTGTTTGTTTGTTCTATTACGGATCTTGTGACGATATTTGTTCTTGATTGTGACTTTGAGATTGGTTTGGAGGTTTATTGAAAGTTCTTGAAAGTTTTCATCTTTCTATCTTTTAATTCTTGAATTGATATCAACATGACTGTTATTGGCTAGAAACCCTTAACAATTCTAAGGTGAAGGGTTGATAGTTGTGGCTTAGATGATGATAGATCGATCGCAAACAGATTAGACCCTGAGAGTTCGAGAGAATCGTCGACGAACCCTAAATTACGGGTTGTTCTTGAGTTCCACGACCGTGGAATCTCAAGATCCAACCGTAATTTCCCTCAAGTTTACGAACCTGCTTTTACTTTAATTCAAAGTTAAAGATTTGCTTTGACTTAGTTTAGACTTGTCTTTTCTAGGTGGTAGTGAAGCCTCAACAACCTCTACCTCGATTGTGAGTGTCACAACCTCAATCGGTTAAGTTAGTCTTGATCCTCGGATTACAAGTTTGGGTATTCGATACTAATTCTCACCTTTTGAATCTTTCTATATTGAGCCTCAACAACCTGTATAGAGAGTGCCTTGTAAGTGAGTTACATAAGGTTTTTGGAACTTCACCGTACGATTACCTTACATTAGTATACCTTTGCATATCTCAACTCTGTCTTTATATCATTAAGTATATCTTGAATCGATTGCCACAGCTGGATACTTGGATCTTTAGGATTGTTGTTTTCCCAATATTTGCAAAACTCTCATACTTACTCGCTTGATAATCTGTAATCGAATTTGTTCCCACCCAAATCCCTGTGTTCGATACTCTGGAATTCTTGCTTAACTACGTCGATCCGTACACTGCGGGTTCGCTGCTTGATTCTAGTTTTATAAATTTAAAGCTTATTTACACACACCTTTAGGGGCGAACATACATGAGGAAGAGTTCAGTCGTACAAGGCCACATAGGAAGCCTTCGAACATCCGTGCACAAACCATTTTCGGGTCAGCCATGCACGTCCGGGGCAAGCATGCATCTACGTGATCTTGGACGTGAATCTATGGTTGATTTTTGGTCACACTCTGATATTTTTCATCCCATAAAAACACATTTAAATTATGGGTTACGTTATTTTAATTTTGGACTTTTAGTTATTATTTTTTAGTTCATATCTTTTTTATCAATCTTTGGAAATCATATTTTATAAGGTGTTTGATCTTATTTTAATATTTTTCTAGATCATGAATCATATATTATTCTAGATAAGATTATTTTGGATCTTTTACGTAGAGCCCACTCGAACCCATGACCATATATATAGGGATCCCTCGAGACTTTTTGTAATCAACTCCAATTTGATTCAAACATATCTTTTTAGTATTTTCTAGTGCAATCCGTTTTCCTCGAACTTCCAAGAAGAAGTAGAGAGCGAGAGACTCCTTGTTTCACCTATAGCTTGGACTTGTTTGAATTGTTCTGCTTGCATGCAGCGAGTAGTATTTCTCTAACTTTTCACAAGCCTCCTTATTGTGCTCTAGGGACCATCGCCCCCTTTTCTGTAAGATTGTAGCGGAAGGATTCTATGATCGTTCATCGATTGTGTGATAAGGTTATACACAACTTATCATGCTCTGAGTCATTTGTTAGCGTTCTACCTTGATATATCCAACTACATATTCATCTCCACCGTCGGATATTCCTCTTTCCCTTTCTCTAACACTTCCATCCCATCGAGTCTTTTGGTATCGAAAGATCGGGTCTTCCTACACGGCTAAACCCCATATCAAAGTGGTATTAGAACAAAGGTTCATCAACATAAACCTATCAAAAATTTAAATAAAAACTAAATCTCTCCACAAGTTTCCATTAAAAAGAGTCATCCGGAGCATTGACATCTACGGTTTGTTTTTGTACTACTCTCGTTTATTTACAGTTTTCAATTTCAATTGTAATTTCTTTTGATTGATTTTTGTAGCCTTTAATATATAATTTTTTTTTAAAACTTTCCATCTCCTATATCAAAGTATCACGAAAACTTGATTGGGCCCACAACAAGACAGGAAACTAGAATTTAAGAAAACTTATTTTGTGGTCAATCACCGTACGATCTTCACCACTAACAACGTCATCAATTGGCAGCCTTACCCGCTCCTCTGAATTCGCTTCCCCACTTCCGGCACCCCCAACACCTCCACCTTTACTCGCAAAGATTCACCTGAGGTCTCATGGAATCCTACTCCGCTGCCGGAGTAGCCACACCATCACTATTGTTTCCTTAATTGGAAACTCATAACCACTCTAGCCACCACCATCTCCGCCACCAGACCACCACCTTCTTTGCCGTGATTGTTTTCTCGGAGCCAACTCCACCGGCCTTGCACCGAACCACGACCCATATCCCCGGGAACAACCCCTACAACCACCATTCCTTCAACCCTTACCTTTCCTTGCTTCCGCCATCATAACTGCCGAATAACCAGTATCCACACCACAAAACCACAACCAATCTGACCAGGACTCCCTTTCGGACCCAACGCCACCGGACCCACACCAAACCACCATCGGATCTAGTCCCAACACCTAACACAGTAACCCTGATCCTTTTTGGTACCATAGCCGGAAATTTGCGGATCCTGCTTGTTGTTGTTGCCATCACCAACACCGCCGTCGTACCACACCTCTGGACCACTAGGTGTATGGCAACCTCCCTCTCTCAGAGCCAACCCCACTGGTCCTGCACTGAACCACCACCCATAACCCCTGAAAAACCCATTGCATCCACCATACCTCCAGCCCGTACCTTTGTTGGTTCCCGAAGCCACTACCGACGAACCACTGGTACCAACATATCCGGATCACGGCCAAAGTGAACATGATATGCTCCCGGACTAATGGCACCGGATCAGTTCCAAACCACCACCGGACCACCTCCCTAGACCTAACTCAGTAACTTGACTCCATCACTTCTACTACTAAAACTTATTCGCTCTAGAATGTGCGCACAAAAGTCTTAAATTTATAACTCGTAATAATCTCCTATTCTACCTAGCGAACTCATAGTGTATGGGTCGTTTTGTAGCAAGGCTAGTATTCCGAGGTCGAACATAAGGACTCAATGAAATCAAATCATTCAAGTGATCATAAATAGGGTAAATCTAAGCTAAGAAAAGAGGAAGGAATAAAGAAATGAAAATAATGATATATTTTGGGTTGGTTTTGTTGGTGATCTATCCAAGATCGATGAAGGTTATCAAGCAAACAAACAACACAATACAAGATGCGTGAATGATGAGAGAAAGCGGATTCTAGAGTTCAAGATTTCCGGTTATGGTATTGTATTCAAGTTTCTAATCATAAGGGATAAGGTTGTGGTTGTTATGGGAAAGGATGTTTCTCCTATGGGAATAATTATGGGGGAGGCCTCATATTCCACTAGTCACGCACCAAGGTTCCAATTACCGGGTAAGTCTCAAGGAACTAAGGTAGGGAATTCAACATCAATCGGCTCACTGCCTAAGGGTCAAACCAATTCTTACCGGATAAGTCTCCGAATAGGTTCGGCTTATGCTAGCACACTCAATCCAATAGAGGTTTTTACACCTCTACTACCTAAAGTTCAGCATCATCTATACCTAAGAGGGGAAAATACCGGGTAAGTTTTATTCCTCACTTAGTTTGCTAACATTAGGTCACCCTAAACTAGATTCAATTCCATAAACACTAGGATTTAAACAATCTATCACCTAACATAAAGATTCATCAATTACGGACAACAAAGGGAAAATTCGGGGGGATCATGAGAAATCTCGGCCGAGATCCATGAAGAACATGCCGAGATTTCCATCGAGCTAGGTTTCGGGCAACCAAATCATCCTAAACTAACATGCAAGATCATTCTATCATCATCCAAGCCATAACCGTCAATCTATCACCCTAGAATCACAAATACTTAGCCTACAACATGCATTTTGAGATCAATAATCATCACACAAGCATACATACAATCCATGGTAAAGGTGAGAATAAAAGAAATGGAGCTTAGATGATTCAATGTTCAAAATAGATCTTACAATACTCCAAATTGTAATTCCAAGTCAGATCTTATAATGCTTCAACAATTTCTCACAAGAATCACTCAAAATCTCACTCACGAATCTAGTAATGGTGTTGTTCTTCTTCTCCAAATGAGAGTGTTTTCTCTCTCCTCCCCCCAATTCTGGATCTCCCCAGCCAAAGGATAACCTGCAACACCAAGCACACACTCCACTAAGGGAAATAAAGGGTCTAGCTTGCAAGATCGTGACAAGTGTCGAACTGCCAAAACAGGAATCTAGGGCCACAATCTCGCCGAGATTCCTGAGTGAGCCGAGATTCCTGAGACTTCAACTTGCTTTCTTCAATAGAACACCAGTGGGTGAAAAACTTGCACAAACTAGGGTTCTTGTCGTCTTCTTTCCTCCATGCTTGTTTCCTTCGGAACCTCAAATTTGGACCACCACGAGGCTTGATCCTCGAATATATCGATAATGTCCAAAAGATTGCCAAAATACGTGAAAAACTGACAAAAGCTCGTGTAGACATCTTTTCTAATGATATGACTCGAATAAGCGTAAATGTCACGAACTAATGTCAAATCATGCATAAACAAGGGGAAAAACTACCTAGATAAGTGCCTAAAGTTATGACATATCATCCTCGTTTTGTGTTGTTGACGGATCTTATATATCTACTGATGGGTTGCGACTCGATATATGAATACTAGGTCGATGTTAAAAGTTTATACTAAAATGTAGATTTAATAATTTATAAGTTGCATGTAATAATTTATAACTTAGGACAAGAATAAATAATAAATAAATAATTTGAATGTAAAGTTCTAAAAATAGTATAAATTGTAAATTATATGCACAAAATTATAAATAAATTGCATGTAACATATTATAAATTGTAAATTGCATGTACAAAATTCTAAATTACATGTAAGTTATTATAAAATGTAATTGCTTGTACAAAATTATAAATTGCACCTAAAATCCTTATATATATAATACATATTACTAAATTACTAACATATAGACAAATACATAGTAGCATGTAAACATATAAATTTGACTAAATTTACTTACTTAATCAAAAATACATTAGTTGCATGTAAAGTTATAAATTCGACTAAATTTATCTACTTAATTTAAAAATACATAGTTGCATGTAAAGTTTTAAATTAGACTAAATTTACTAACTTAAATTGCATGCATTGTAATAGTAATACAATTCAACCAATTTTGCATGCAAATTTACTAAATTAATTTAAACTAATATATATTACAAAATTGGATGTAAATTTACCGGATTTTGCGTTGCTTCATAAATAACCGCATTTTCTCCCGCTATCCTCTCCACACGCGTCCCTCTTGCCGCTTCCCTTTCACCTTCCGATCGAACCATGTTACTCTCGTAACTTTTTTTCTAACACCAACAAAATAGAGTGATATTGAAATAAAATTTTGTTTTCTCACAAAACTATTTTGCTACAACTACCACACTATTTTTTTCACAATCTCTCTCATAATTTTTTCTTTCAACTCTCGCACAACAAAATATATAGGCAAATGTGAGGAGGTCACAGGGCCAAAAATATATTCATGGGAGAGGGCAGTAAAAGCCCAAACTTTTTTTTTAAAAAAAATAGTCTCTCACACATCAAGTGCAAGAAACCCTTCCTGATGTACTGCATGTCCCGAGATTGTCTCGGGACAGAACTTTTTGACCCAATAATTTGGCCTCTCGCACATAAGGTGCGAGAACCTTTCACGAGGTACAAAATTCTAAATTACATGTAAGTTATTATAAAATGTAATTGCTTGTACAAAATTATAAATTGCACCTAAAATCCTTATATATATAATATATATTAGTAAATTACTAGCATAGAGACAAATACATAGTTGCATGTAAAGTTATAAATTCGACTAAATTTATCTACTTAATCTAGAAATACATAGTTGCATTTAATGTTTTAAATTAGACTAAATTAACTAACTTAAATTGCATGCATTGTAATAGTAATACAATTCAACCAATTTTGCATGCAAATTTACTAAATTAATTTAAACTAATATATATTACAAAATTGGATGTAAATTTACCGGATTTTGCGTTGCTTCATGAATAACCGCATTTTCTCTCGCTATCCTCTCCACACGCGTCCCTCTTGCCGCTTCCCTTTCACCTTCCGATCGAACCATGTTACTCTCGTAACTTTTTTTCTAACACCAACAAAATAGAGTGATATTGAAATAAAATTTTGTTTTCTCACAAAACTATTTTGCTACAACTACCACACTATTTTTTTCACAATCTCTCTCACAATTTTTTCCTTCAACTCTCGCACAACAAAATATATAGGCAAATGTGAGGAGGTCACAGGGCCAAAAATATATTCACGGGAGAGGGCAGTAAAAGCCCAGACTTTTTTTTGAAAAAATAGTCTCTCACACATCAAGTGCAAGAAACCCTTCCTGATGTACTGCATGTCCCGAGATTGTCTCGGGACAGAACTTTTTGACCCATTTATTTGGCCTCTCGCACATAAGGTGCGAGAACCCTTCACGAGGTGAAGCCAATCTGAGACTATCTCAAGAGTCAGGACAAAATATGTTTTAACCTAAGGTGAAGTTTATTTCAGGCTGGGGTTTTTTTGGCATTTTTTTTCCTCGCGCATAGGGTGTGAGAGGGCTTTTTGAGAGGGCTTTTTTTTTGTGGGTGTCAAGTGCAAGGGCATTAATTGCTATAATTTAATCGGGAATTAAATTTTTAAGTGTGCATTATTTAGTGGGGAATCACATGAAGAAGAGAGAATAGACTTTTTACTCATGTACATGTCAGGTTGGCAGGTAGGAAATCCAAGGGGGTTTTCCTTGAATATCTTTGAGAAAGAGGATAATCATATCAACCTTCCCTCTCCACACCTAGGAGGAATGTGGGATCGAGTTTTCTTCGTCGCAGTTTATTCTTTTGGAATGGGTGAAGTATGCACAGATGTAGCCAATGCTATTTTCTCCTTAAGACCTTAAGGCTATGCTTGCAAAGAAACAGCACCAGTAAAGCAGACCGAGCTGCAAGCGGCCATGACCAACGTGTCATCCTCCTCAGGCTCAGGCCTCCAAACCTAAGCTAAAGAATAGTAGTACATACTTGATGAGCCGTTAGAGTCAGAAGTAAGCGTTGCTGTCAAACATCTCGATATGATTTGGGTTTCCGTCACCAACGTCAAGTATGTGCTAAGACAACTTGTATGATCAAAGTGCCATGGGAACAATCAAGCTTGAGACTCCTGCTGTGGACATCATCGCGGCCACTAGTCGGACACTGCTGATCATTGACAGCTTGAAGAGGAGATAAAATGATCAAACAGTATAAGAAATAAAAAAAATGGCAGGGCTCAGAATGCTCATATATTGACTATAAATGAGAAATAGCTCCTCTTCATTTCCAAATAGCAATCTCTTTCCAACCAGATTCTGAACACAAAATCTCTTTTTAAACATACGTACTTGAGAAACAAACTGCTCCTGAAAATACAACACACCCCAGGTTTAATCCAAGATAGTCACCATCACATATGCGGAAACATTATCAACAAACTTACACGTCTTCAACATTCACACGCCAATTTCATCAATACTTCGATTGTTTTTTTTTTAACTGTTTCTGGGGTGAGAAAATTGGGAAGACGAAGCAATCAAATACACAACAGTGAAGGATCAAGCTATAATGCAATTCATGCTTCAACGCTCAAACGTTGAACAGTCTTGAACGATTATTTGTACCTGGATCCTGATGTTTTCATAGAGCTACCAAAACCCTAGGAATCAGCTTGAGGTCCCTCTTTGAATATATAGAAACTGAACCAACAATCATTTCAGAAGGCAGGTTAAAAGCCGTCTAAGTCAGCTTCCTCAGGCAGAGAATTTTCTACAGGTATGGTCTTGCTAATGATCCCCTTGCCAAAATACTCAGCAATCACAGAAAACCCATCTTTTGAATTCTTGATTTTCTGAAAGAACTGGTTTTGATCTTTGGAGTTTTGCTCCAGACTCCGCTTCATCTCCAAGACAGATTGGTATTCAGGAGCACATTCTGGGCACTCCTTCTCGTTGTCACCTAGGCATCGCTGGTGGAATGAGTGCATGCACATGAAGTGGACCGCTGGAAGGTCAAGAGTGAATGTGCATGCAGTGCACTTGCTTAATTGAAAGATTCTTGCATTTGTCCTCATCTCCTGAATTTCTTTTCTCATGGCACAAGTTTCTTCCTGCACAGAGAGAAATATATAATCTCACATGTACAGTCACAACCTTCTTCCCCATATAAAAATTTTGGAAATAATTTCTCCTTTGAGGGCATGGGTGATCAAATATACCCTTTGTAACATTTGATAATTGCAGAGTGTGACATGAACTTTCATAGACGTGATTTAATAATTATTCAGACAAGCCAATAAGTCGTTATTGAAGCATATGCCAACTTTGATCAGGCAAGAGCATTTTTTATTTTACAATACGGTAAAGGAATACAAAATCTTTCTCCTTTAAGATGAAAGCATTTTTCAGTTCATCCAGGATATCCATGTTGCTCTAAACAATGTATGTGTCATTTGATCCAATAGCCTTCCGTTAGATGGGAACATATTTTGGAAAATGATAAGTCAATGCTACATGTTTATATTATCGAAGGTTTATACTATCGATTAAGAGATCAGCTTCCGTTTCAGTTTCCTTTTCCATTGGTGATCAATAAATGTCGTAAATTCATGGACATGCTAAGGGGATCCTGGCACAAACTGGACATGGAAATTCAAAATATTAACTGAAAGAGAAGTACAGAGTCCATATATCTTGAATATCAACGTCAAAGTTGCAGAATAATGGAGGTATTTATGATAATGTCGCGACAAGGTAAACCAGCTGGATTCATAGAGATAAAGTGCATAAATCCCCTAAATCAAGATTGCACTTGTCAGGGATTCTTTCATTTATGAAGTTCTACTCACAAGTTGCTTGCTTGGATTGGAAAAGGAAAATTTTACAACTTCATTAAATTTTTTGAAACGTGACTAAAAAGGTGCATTTCTTTCAAAATTGGTGAAAAACATCAAAATAAACAATGCGAAAGGCCATAGCAGTGAGCATCAAGAATAGTTCAAGTTCAGACGTATGTATATAGAGTATAGACAGAAACTTACCTGATACTTGTCAATGGCCCTTCTGTCCTCCTCAATAAGCCTGGACTCTTGCTCAAGCTTCCGGGCAATGTAATCCTTAATGACAGACAAAGTGAGGCAAGGATTTTGAGACAAGGTTTGAAGAACAACTATTGGAGGCAAAATGTCATCCCTTTCAATGTAAGTCAAAACCTCCTTCACTTCTTTGGAACAATCTTCTCCAAGTTCACCAAAGTATTTGAGCAAATCTGCCCAAATGGAGGGGTCTCCCCCCTTTCCAGAATCACCTAGTCTCCTGCAACATGCAATCAAACCCTCATGGTCATGGGTTTGCATGTAGCAAGCAACTACCTCCTTGTAGAGTTTCATTTTCTCATATAAAAACAGAAGTCCGTCTTTGAAGGCATTCATTTCACATAGGATTATAGCAAGATCAATATCATATTGAGGCTGCTCCTGGTCTGATGGCCATGCACTTTTAAGCAACTGCAATCCTTTATTATGTCTTTTAGCACACTCTTCCTCATCAGCGATTAATTTTCCATTTGACACAGAGGCTCCTATTGACCTCGCTGAACCACTAAGATGGCCATTTGAGCTACTCATTGAGGGGAAGGTCAAGTCAATTGACAAATACAACTCCAACAATGTATTATGAATTTCCACCTGAGCAGGAGATTCCTTTACCTTGTCAATGTATCTCTCAAAAAATGTCATTAGGGATTCCGGATGATGCACAAAAATGTTGAGAAAATCGACAGGCGATGGCAAGACTGTTAGAGAACCTTTTTTTGCAGGTTTATCTTCCTCTATGCACAACTTGAGGAGTATTTGGATAGTCTCTTCTGGCTTATGTTCAATGAGAATCTTTCCATACTCCTTTACAGTCATACCAGCTTGATTTGATTCTAAGCTAGAAACATACCGCAATGCCTCATCATATCTTCCAAGATCTTCAAGCAAAATCTTCAGGTAAAGCTCATGCCTGCCAGCCTTTTTGGCGACAAACATCGCATGTTCATGATAATTAGCAGCACGACAGACCTTTATAACAGTTTCAACATCATATTTATGCTCCCCACCACCATCACTTCTGATGAAGAAGTTGAGTTTCTCAACATCTTTCAATTTGGTGTAGCAATTCAACAGAAGAGTTGTGTGGTCCTTGTAAGCAAGACCTTTTTCATGTAGTTTCTCCAAGTAATTAGTCAAGTTGTGGATTCTTTGTGCATCCAGAAACTTTTGGATTACATATGAAGGTTCAAGGTAACCAATGGTAAGAATGTATTGGGCCATTGCCTCATCATAGTCTTGCTTGCTATACAAATGATCACCATATTTTCTTAGAACTTCAGCAGTAGCAGCCGCATCTGCTTGCTGACTTTGAACAAGATTGATAGCTACAGTGTAGAGATTCTTCTTGAAAAGCAAATCTAGCTTGCTCTCCATGTCCTTCTCCCCGACACATAGAGCAGACTTATCACTCATGAGGAGAATAATGTTACCCCATTCACAGAGCACCTGTGATACTTCATCAACCACCATACTGTGGGCAATTAAGCGGTTCTTTAAGTCATAAACATTAAAAGTATTTTTCCCATTTCTTTGATCCGCAACTACACACAGAAGATACCCTCGGAACCAACCAACAAATTTCTTCTCTCCCTCAAACGCCCAGCAAGGACCACGACCGTCATCATCATAGAAATACACAGCTTCAGGCCTCCCAATTATTAGTTCCTGAAAACAGATCAACAACATTAACTTTAACCATTAAAGATGCATATATTGAGCAGAAAAGGAGTTGTGACAAGTTGAACAGCATACTGAGCGGTCACTCATAGCAACACCATTAATATGACAACCAATCTGGTCCAATATTTGCTTTCCAAATGGTTGGTAGTGAAGGTTGAACAAGCTGATGGACGATGGAGTTACTGCAAACAATTGAAGAGATTGGCCATCAACTCTGAACCCTAAGCCTGTAATGGCTGAAGGACTCTTGTCTGAAGTATTATCCACCTGAAGCTGAAAACGCGTAATTCTCTCACGTACAATATCTCCTTTAATGCAGTAAATACTACCATTGTCTAACCCAATGGCTATAAGTAATATAGGCGGAGCTTCCTCTAGGACTAAAAACGATGTGACCTGAAAAGATCATAAAAGCTGTTACCTAGAGGAATATGATAAAACAAACAGGTAACTGGATGTACAAAATTATAGTGCAGTACCTTTGCTTCTGGAAACTGGTTTGTAAACACACGCAATGTCTGTATACATTCAGGGATTGCTCTGCTTGTATTCTCTGTCTGTGTCTTGTCAAGATCGAACACTTTCAGGCAAGTGGGTGATATTTGCGGTGACATTTGCTCATCTTCTCCGATGGTTACAAGAAAATTGCGTTGCTGTTAAGTAAATCAAATAACAGCATTTCGGCAATTCAGCATACATGTTGGCTTGGAAAAACTGAAATCGAGCTAATAAAGAAAGGTCCTATAAATTTTTCAAATTAATAAATACCATTCAAGGATTCTGAATGTGCTAATTGAATTTTGGCTTATCTTTTCGTTCTTCTGACTGATACTCTTTACTTCCCCCACAATATCATAACTTAAAAAACTTAAAGCAACATTTACAAGATAAATGAATTTAAGATGTCCAAATCCTCCAGGGATATGCTGTAAAACAGAACTTGATAATAAGTACGCTCAGGGGGCAGGTATATCAAGGCCAGGAATAAGATTGTAATTGGAGAGCTTTCATTGCAAAGCTATGGCTGTTTATGACTATTAGTCTTCAGTTATCTTCTCCTATCCAGCTGCAATCTCTTTACATGGTTGATGGTGAATCCTAACTCAAATACTATCCCCGAAGTTTTAGAAATGGTGCAAAGAATAAAATGATGAAAAATATGAGAAAGATGGTAAATTATGAACTTAAAGGCATGATGCACTTGTTACAGCCAGTAATTTACCGCAAATGAGAAGGGTGAAGACAATGCATATAAAATATCATAATTCAAAGTGTCCACAAAAAATATGACTTGTTTGTTGCCACACTTTACTTCACATCATAACCCTGATCCAGGTAAAAAGAAAAACTCCCCCTCAGTATCTCCTATCCAACTTTGGCAGTCCAAAACCAAACATTTCATGGAATTTCCTCTCAATCAACAATCAGAAGCATGAATTTCTTGCATCCTATCGATCTACTCCAAAATACAACTTTTTCCATTGACAGCAATATATTTTCCACTCTGCATGCAACCAAACAGATAAATCACAACAAAGAACAAAAGAACCTACATTCCAATTCATCAATATAAAAAATGGAGGAGAAAGAGATTGACCTTGAGCTGTTGGAGAAAGAGAACTGAACGAGAGTGAGCAGGGAAGTCGTAATTGAACTTAAATCCTCGATCGAAGAGGCTAACAGTTCCATCATTGCATCCAATGGCTACTTTACCTCGGCCATTGGAAGAACAGTTGATCTCCCCCTTGATTTCCTCAGGGATATTGCATTTGCCACCATACTTTTCTTCAAAGAACTCGAATTTCCTCCATTGATACATGTTTTGTAATCTCCCCTATAAAACTACCAACTGATTGAAAAAAACTATCAGCACCAAACTACCCATTACGAATATTAAAGCACTAAACCAGCTGATGTATTATAACTTGTTTGCAATAAGCCACCAAAGATCTTTCCCTTGTCCAAGTTAACTCATTAACAAAAGGAAAATCATAAAACTTAAACTTTTCTTAAATCCCTGAACATTGACTCTTAACTGGAATAGGAAACAGTACTGGATTATGAATCTAGAAAGAAGTGTTCAACAAAGAGCTGACGAAGGGATATAGCCCTTGCAGTAAAAAGAAAAGGAAATGATGCAAATGGCCAGAGGTTCACAATGGCTACTGCATCAAAAGATCGAAGACCTCAAAAACTCTTGGAGAA
Source organism: Fagopyrum esculentum (assembly GCA_033239045.1). Classification (NCBI taxonomy): domain Eukaryota; kingdom Viridiplantae; phylum Streptophyta; class Magnoliopsida; order Caryophyllales; family Polygonaceae; genus Fagopyrum; species Fagopyrum esculentum. The sequence continues at coordinate 84,476,272 of BSUD01000005.1, read as the reverse complement.
ATATAGCGTGTCCTTGAGAACTATCATATCCAAAAATTCATAACTAGTTGAAATCGTACCTACTTTATCTCGATTTTGACACGTAACTATTCGCAAAATCGCACCTAAAAGCTACACAAAACCAATTAAAGTCAAAGTTGAAACTCTACCTGATTCAATCCCAAATTCATCTCGAGTTGAAATCGCAGCCTAATTCATCTCGAGTTGGAACCTTACCAAATTCAATCCCTAGATGCTACACTAAACCAATCCAAACCCTGATTCATCTGAATATATAGATCGAATTCATAATTCAGCCCCTGAAGCAAAGCAATTGAAATCGCACCTTGTTTCGGTTTGCACCAACAGTGTCACTTCAGCTCTTCGCCCTAGGACGACCGTCAGACTTTCCCTCCCAGTCCCCTCTCTGATAGTCCTCGCAGCCAAGGTTTTTCTGGTTAAGACAATAGTAGGTACAAATCTTCTTCCGTCCGGGCCGCCTCCCTTCAGGATCGTCTCCGTTCCGAGTTTCCCTCTCCGGTGGTCCTCGCGGCAAAGGCTCTTCGCTGGCTGATGCCGTCTCCGGTGATCCTCGAGGAGATCAAGGTAAGCCCTCCTGAATAGGATAATTTCGAACTCTCCTGAATAGGATAATTTCGATCAACGATTCAACATCAAGTCATCACAGAATTAAAGTACACAACATTATTCATAAATTGCTCTCTAAATTTTGTTTTAATATATAAACTTAAATTTTATATCATTACGATGGACTATAATAAATTTATAAATATTATAAATTTACACCAAAAATAATCATAATTTAATAATGTATATTTTGAAGAAAAGAGAGTGGTGATCTATTTCGTAATAACTCGTTAAGTTACTGAATTGTATGTTGTTATAGGTTGATTTTGTTTGTTGTTCTACATATATTTTGTAGACATCCATTGCTTTATATCGAGCTTTACAAATTCGCAGTTAAATTGTGTAGTTGTTTAGGTAAGGCACCATTTTTACTCATGGAAAAATTTTAAAGCTGTACAAAAATATGGTGTGGATATGCTAGTTACTTATTTCGGATGCAGCTAATTTGGAAAAGTACAAAAGCTGGAGTTGTGAGTGTTTGGGCGGGTTGGTTGTAGTGGCATGGTGAAGGGCATTTGTCAAAATGTGATTGTTGTAGTATGTAGTGGGCTAGTCTAGGTACCCGTCTAGATGTAGTGTTGACGGATTTCTACTTTGCAAGCATATATATAGCTCCGCCAGACATACACATGCCAACTTCGTAAATATCTTCTTCAAGCCACTGGTCAGTTTTAATTGTAGTCCACAAGCCGTCCCCTGTCCAAACATCCATTAAATGTCTTGTTGAAAAGCCTGTTATATGGTGGTGTGTAGGGATTGAACGGAGCTTACACCTCGAGACTGTTTGGCGCAGGGGTGTTGCATGGTCAACGCTTAGCAATGTGCGGTATTGTATAATGTAATATCCTGTTACAACATATGCGTCAACCCTTCCTTGATAAAAGGAGCCCCAAGTATGCGTGTTCGGTTCCTATTATCTCGACATTGTTGCCCGGCAGGAAGTGTGTTGACATTATGTCTAGCGCATAAACAAAACAAATTAATGAGTTTATTTAGATTTGCATGGTGCCTGCACATGTGTGTAAGTAGAGGTTGGAAGAACTATAAGTTTCATCGAATATAGAGTATATGAGAATACATGTAAGATTGTTGCTATGGCACTGTTGGCTTTTAGGCTGAAAGTTGGCGTTGTGGTTGAAGCTAGAGGGTTCAAGTTAGCACAATATGGTTTCAAGAGTTTTTATTAATGAGTTCCAAGTGTTGGTGATTATAAATATAGCTTATAAGTTTATACTTACGTTAGGCTCCGTTTCACTTAGTTTTATTGTTGTATTTCGTACAAATGCTTCAACATTGGTTGCAAATGCTAGCGATTGTTATTTGTGGTTGTAGATATTCCATCTGTAGCTTTCAGGTTAACGTTAATCTTGTGTAATATTAATGTTAGCGATTGTTACTTGTGGTTGTTGTAGTGGGGCTGAAGTTTGAAAATATGTGTTCAATAAGTTCATACAATTACATGGGTGTTGAGACTGCATTTTATTGCCTCGTAAACTACATTCATAGATAGTTGATTTGAGTTTAGGATTGGTTCTATTGTAGTGGTTGAAGTTGTGTTAAAGGTAATGTCGCCTAGATCAAAATAAGGGAGATAAACCTCTATCCAGTGTTGTTCTTCTTGAATAGTATCAACAACCTGTGTATTTACAACTGATGTTAGGTAGTCAATCTTTTTTGTTGTGTATTAGGTGCGACATTACATGGTAAAATGAAAGAGACATCTAAAGTATAAAGAGTAATTGTATAATATGTGTAGATGCAAGTATTTAACCTTCTTTAATATAATTTCTTGAACAGAAGTTATAATTCTTTTTGTTGATCTGTGTCGGGCTATGACGACGTGGCTTTGTTGGCGAGCCAGAATTTCCAAGTTCAGAGTGCACCTACGTTGGTAGTGAGTAGATAATGCAAGGTTTCTATTTGTGCTTACCACCAGAAGGAATGCTTACCATTTCTGTAGAGCACTAGGGCGGGGTCCTTGAACTTTTGAGATCACATTTATTGACATTGATATAGCAAAAGAAAATCATGAATAATGAAATGGAAGTGGGAAGATGGTTCCAAGTGACTGAATAATAAATTGAGGAATGATGTCCAAAAGTGTTAGGAAATAAGGCTACCTTTGTGTGGACTTGTTTTTATTGCTGTGAACATGACAACAGGGAATGAATTGATTAATGTTTTAATATTGTCACATGTGGCATGTGCTAAATCGTTCCATGCCGAAAGTAGAAACATTTGGTCGGTGTTGTAGAAAGGCGAGGATTGGTTAATGTAGTTTGATGATTTAAGATAGGTTGTGAGAGGGTCTAGATGCCCAAGTAGGGTCACAGTGAGTGTATTATTACCTATCATCCATGATCACTATTCCCTGGACTTCTTTGTCTTTGCCGTAAAAGTTAGGTACTTTCTTTGGCACATCAATATAGAGTACTACAATTATGATGTTTGTGTTATGTAACGATTAAAATTGAAGCCTAAGTTGTAGGGAATAATGGTAAAAATATGTACTTTTCATATTGAACGTATCGAAGCGCATATCATTTCCTCCTCGTGGTATTTCTACAAGAGTGTGGTACTTGGGAATAGGTGTTGGGGCTAGTGTTTAGGTTTCCTTGATGATGGTCTAGTAGTTGAACGCTAGCTCATGTATGCTCAACTTCTCTAGTTTGGTATTGTTCAATTATATGCCTTATGCGTGCGTTTGAGATTGCATATTCCCAGCCATGTTGAATAGTATCAACATATGCATCGATGTCATTGTTGAATAGAGTGGGTCGCAATATACTCCCCTGGAAGCGATGGTGAAATTGAGTGAGTATACTTTTGGAAAACATGATGCAGAGCATGGTTAAATCCGCAAATATAATAAAGTAGAATACAAGATGTCACCTTTTCATCTTGTAGAACCTCCTTTTGGAATCGTACTTTTTTGGAAGGTTGAAGGAAGTACTGCGAGAAACCCTATGAAGATAGAATACAAGATAGTCCTAACGATTTATGGTATGTGCATTGTTCGCCTCAAAGTGTGCGTGCAAATAAGTTTTAAATTTATAAAACTGAAATCAAGCAAGCGAACCCGCAGTGTACGGATCGGCGTAGTAAAGCAAGAATTCCAGAGTATCGAACTCAGGGATTTTGGGGGATCAAATTCAGTTCACAAATTATCGAGCAAGTAAAGTATAGAAGTTGTGAAAATATTGGGAAAACAACAATCCTAAATATCCAAGTATCTAATTGTGGCAATCGATTCAAGATATTCTATAGATATAAGGATAGAGTCGAGATTGCAAAGGTATAACTAATGTAAGGTTATGTACGGTGAAGTTCCAAAACCCTATATGTCTTACCCAAAGGTTCTATCTATAAAGGTTGTTGAGGCTGCAGTATAGAAAGAATCAAAGGAGAAGAATTACTCTCAAATACCCATGCCCAAACCCAAGGAATCAAAGATAAGCCAAAACGGTTAAGGTTGTGACACTCGAAACCGAAATAGAGGATGTTGAGTCTCACTACTACCTAGAAAAGGCAAGTCAAGGCTATGTTAAAGCAAATCATTAACTTTGGATTAAAACAAAAGCAAAGGTCGTACAACAGAGGAAATCACGGCTAGATCTTGAAGAACCACGGCCGTGGTTTTCAAGAACAGACCGTGGAAAAGGCTGTCGACGAGGTTTCTCGCACTCTCAAAGTCCAATCGGTTTACGATCGATCTATCATTATCTATGCCACAACTATCAACCCTTCACCTTAGAATTGCTAAAGGGTTTTAGCCAATAACCATCATCATTGAATCAAATATCAAATATAAAAGAGAAAAAGGTAAACCCTCGAAAACTCAATAACAATCGAAATCAATCTCAAATCAGAACAACCAAAGCATGTGTTTAATGAATGCGGAATAGAGAATAGAAATCCTCACAACAATCTTAAGAAACAATGAAGAACGGGATGTCGATCCGTCTCCAAATGCAAACCCTAAGATAGTCTCGAAGTACACAATCTTCAAATCGCGTCCTTCTCGGAATCTTCCCAAGCAATGATCTAAAATCTCTCTCTTCGGGTATAAACCGCCGTAAATGCAAGCGTATGCGAGCTCTAAGAGAAGATAAGCGAAGGTCCCGTTTTCTCCCTCCGTCGGCCTTCTTATAGGGAAAAATAGGGTTACGAGAAAGCCCAATAACCGCGCTGACGTGGCAGATATGACACGTCACATCGTCATGGAAATCAAGGTCATGTGCAATAAACCACGGTCGTAGTTTAGGGCGTGGAACTCTCTGATGCTCTCCAAAATCACTTTCCACGAACTCAATGCATAACCACGGTCGTGGTTTAGGTCGTGGAACTCAAAAGCCTTTTTGAAAGCCTTTGTTTCGTAATGTTCTTCAATCATGCTCCTTCCTTAGCTTCTCCAAAGCATCTCCTTTACATCTAGCATGATCAAATACTCCTATCCCTCTCATATATGCTCCAATTCAAGCCCTTATTTATCTATAAACATAACAAGACTAGGGTAGATCTCTATATAGACAAAATAGGTGAATGTGCTCATAAATGCTTCAAACTCATATCCATGTACACATCTAAGAGGGAAAAACAATCAAAACAAGTGCCTAAAATATAGTCATATTTCATGCTATCATGCATCATGGTTTGAGGCACCTCGAGAAATTGAGGGTTGCTGATCTCTAAGGCTTCGGTTTTTGTGCACCTCTGTCCATTTTCTCAAGTGAAAGTAAAAATCGAAAAATTTATGAAGTGAAGTTGCTTATTTTCAGTGGTTATGAAGAATTAAAAACTTGTAGAGTTTGTTCCTCTCTCCCGGATTTTGCACCACATATCCTATACATCCCCACCCTTAACTCATTTCTTTGACCTCTTACATTGAAAGTCCTTGAGACCTTTATGCACATGTTAAAGCTTTTATGGTTTAGAGTTGTTTTCTCTCGATTATCCCTACATCTTTACCATACCTTTCATATATGCTCTTGGATAAAGTGTTCTTGTCTTTTCATGCTATGGGTCTATTGATACATACATTGTCTTCCTATGCCTTGAAACATCACTTTGAGGGGGATCCTTAACTAGAAGCACATCCCAAAAAGAATTATTATTTTTAAGCATCATATAATCCATGACATCTTATATGCTAGATTTGAACCTTGCTTGGGGACAAGCAAGAGGCAAGTATGGAGTATTTTGATGACATGAACTATATGCTATCATATTCATGTATATTGCGAGTATTTCACCTCAGTTTTACATACATTTGATGAGATCCATGTGCCTTTAAGTCTATATCATATATATATTTCAAGAATAGAGGTCTACACGAGTTCTTGATTGAATTGTAGGTAAAATAATGGAGTTTGGATGCGAAAATGGATCAATAGCGGACTTAACATCATAATGGAACAGGAAGGAGTCTAAAAGATAGGAAAAGATATGAGAAGAAATCATAAAAGAAGATAGAAGATGGAGCTAAAAGATAACACGCTCAGAGAAGAAAAATCGGATCATTTTGTAAAGAAAATCGGTCGATTTTTATAAGATAAACCGATTTATATCTTAAATCGTCCGATTCATTCAAGGAGTCTTCAAAAGATAAGAATTGCAACCCTGGTTTTTCCCTATCAATAAAGGACGTCTCTCCACATCCAAAATTATCCAATCACAATCTGAAGTATTGAAGAAACCCTAAGAAGAAGAAGGGGAAACGCTTTTGAAGATTCGGAATTCAAGATTGAAGAAAGATTGAAGTTCTTCAGAGGTATTTCTAGTTTTTGATTCTTTTGTCATTTTGAACACAAGTTTGGAGTTGTTATTTGCTTTGTAGTTAGTTTTTGAGATTGATAAACCTTTGTTGAGAATTTGTTTCATTTTATTTAAGATTCATCGTTTTCTTGGTATTCTTGATTCAATCTTTATCTTGATTCTATTCATGTGTGTTATTGGCTAAAACCCTTGCGATTCTAGGGTGATTGGTTGAAGATTGTGGTTAAGATGATGATAGAATGAACCTCATGTTGAGATTGGACCCTGAGAGTTGAGTTTTACCTTTGTAGAGAAGAAAAATCGGGATGTTCTTGAGGGAAATCGGCCGATTTTTTAGGAAGAACAGACCGATTTTCCTTCTGTCGTACCTATCATGTTTTATCCTTAACCCAAAGTTAAAGATTTCTTAAACCCTAGCCTTGTTGAACCTTTCTAACATATATCCGAGTGTGGGAAGAGATTTACCCGGTGATTCCCTTGCTTGGTTGCCAATGATGTTGAGTTCTAAGTAATAGAGGAATCAACACCCTCTATTAATATTTGAGTGTGCCAATCCCTTACCTTTGTGAGTTAACCTGATTCCCTTAGGCTGAGTGGTTGGTTTGAAAGTATAGTTCCTTCCCTTAGATCTCTATCTTATAGAGACTCAACATCCTTTATTTAGAGCCTTTGGGTTGGGATTAAGTGGATAGTAAAACCTCACCGTAAGCTATCCCGTCTTAGAACATATTTCCTTTGCAATCCCAGCCATGTGCATAGATCTTTAGAAGTTTTGAATCGAAAATCACAATTGGATACTTTGATGTCTACAATCTACGTTTTTCAATTATTACACATATTCTTGTCTTTGCTTTTATTGCTTTTGATCATTATTACTTGCATATTGTCTTAGCTAGATTACTTTTATCAATTTGATTTCACCAAGTCCATGAGATCTACGCTGGAATACTTGCTTATATTGCGATTGATCCGTACACTGCGGGTTCGCTTTTGCTTTTATTCTTTGTATAAATTTAAAGCTTAGTTGCTGTAAGAGCCTTGTTGCTGAGTTGATGAGAGAGTGAGCAGAGGGCCAGAGTTTTTCCTGGACCGCCCCTGCGTGAGCCCGGAACCGCCCCTGTGGTTTTGTAACACCCCAAATCCACGGAACTTGGAGTGTCACATTGGGCTAGGATCTCACAATGGATCCTGACCCTAGCCTGATGACTGAAGGTATTTCTTAGGTCGTCTATACCCAATCAAAAGTAAATCCCGACTTAGCACTAAAACAAGTATAGTGGTTAAGTAAGGGTCGAACCCAAGAGAGTTAAGGTGTTTTATTAGATGAAAATATTGATTATAGAAGCAAGTAACAAAGGGGGGGGGGGGGTTGATTGAATTGATGCACACAAAAACTTATGAAAACGAATATCGCGACAAGTAAGACAATAATGGGTGAATCTACACTGGATTGTATTCCGTAAACCTACAAGAACAAATAACAAAAGACTAAGGGATATAAAGAAAAGATTAAAACCGTTAAACTTATCTTTATATTTGTGTTCTTTTTCTTTAAGTAAATACAACCCGTTATTACTTAAAGCTTACTACTAGATTAAAGACCCGAACCCGGAACCTATTAATCCTAGTTATTTGCATGCACTTTAGAACCTAAGGTGATCAATCTCAAGTAATAGTAAAACATGCAATTAGACAATGGAGATCAAGGAAACACAAAGCATTACTGAATGAAAACTTATATTAGAAAGAACTTACAACCCAAGTAACAATGCAGCTTCAAACCAACCCAATGTAGCAAGGGAGTTAGCAACTCATTACAAAGGCAGCAAGATACTCTAAATGGACAAAATGGAATAATTTGTTGGAGAATAAGTTGGATGATTCTAGCAATCAACCAAGGACTATTTATACTACAAAAGACACTAAATAGGAGTAAATAGCCGGCCCAAAACACCCACCTTTAATGCCATAAAGGTGGTGTAAACAGCCAGAGTAAAGCTTTTGATGTTAAACCACAGGGGCGGCCTTCAGCTCCGCAGAGGTGGTGAAGGCAAAAACGCTTCATCTTCTTCATGTCCGCAGGGGTGGCTAGGCAATTCCGCAGGGGCAGATCTTTAATGCTCTTCAAATGTCTGACCCTTCAACTTCCTTCCGTTTTTGATGCCAAGCCGCCGGGGCGTCCCTGTGTCGACGCAGGGGCGGTGACACAACCCCTTCATCTTCCAGCTCCCAGGTTGAGGCGCCGGCAGAGGCGCAGGGGAAGGCGCAGGGGCGCTGGTCTTCGCTTCTTTAGGGCAAGTCATCGCAGGGGCGCTAGGGGTTGACGCACGGGCGGTGACAACCTTCGTGGGTGGCGCTGGCGAAGACGCAGGGAGCGCTCCGGAGTAAGGTGTCACCCGCAGGGGCGGTGACAAGGCTCCGCTGGGGCGGTGAGGCAACAGAAGCTTTGCTTCGTGAACGATCTTCACTCCTAAGTGCTTATAACTCCTTCCTTAGCTTCTTTTAGTCTTCTTCTGCTGGACCAAGGAGTTAGTAGCATAAACCGACACAAATGCAATAAAAAGACTCTAAAAACTATCCTAAATGATAGTGATTCCATCACCTATCAAGCCATACTTAGACCTTTTACTCGTCCCGAGTAAAACAAATGACAACAACTAGACTCAAAGGCCTCAGGAAGCATGGGCAAGCAGAGAAGACAATGAAAACAAAAGAAAAGCCAAGAAAGAAAGAAAGAAAAGAGAGGAAATGTGAGAAAAAGGTGAGAAACTACCATCCTTATTGCTCCAAGAGTGGCCTACTAGGACAACCTCCTTATGACTCCCCTTCTTATGTCGCCAAACGCCGGAAGGGAAACCTACACTCAAAGTCGCTCATTTTGCCAAGGCGCCCTTTTGGGTTTTCACCTTACCACTCTTCTTCTTTTGATGATCTCACTTGAACTCACATCCCTCAAGTCTAATTTTGCACCAACCTAAGGTTGGTCGGACTACCTTCATTTTGCCTAAACCGCCCTTTCGGGTTTTCGGTTTATCCAAGGATTTTCATGCCTTTTTTAATTTTCTTTGCCTTTTTTTTGTGAATTTCAAAGTGAATTCAAATGCAAGACAAATCAAAACAACTCAAAAAATCGAATGAAACTGTACATGCAAGGATATGTCCCTCCCCCATACTTGAAGATCACTTTGCCCTCAAAGTGGAAATGAGTCAAAGATAAATGTGGGAAAGGGAAGAGAAGTATACCACTTAGTGGGGTGGTCCAGATGGACCACCCGGACCCTCCTCCAGTGGGTAAGGAAAATGGCGGAAGAAGTGCTCCTGCCGGCGATAGATGGCATCTATGCGGTCTTGCTGAGCTGTCATCCGACGGCCAAAAGAGGTCTCAAAGCTGGCTTGCCAAGCCAGCTGCTGAGCCTCCATCTGCTTCTGTTGGGCCGCCTGTCAAGCCTCCTGCCTCTGGTCGAAGTGGGAGGTCATGGAGGTGGCAAAGCTCGTCTGCCAGCTCTGCTGCTGCTCTAGCATAGTCCTCTGGTAGTCGGACTGCCAGCTCCGGTGCTGGTGGTCATAGCCGCCATCTGAGCCTGAAGGCTCGCAAGGGCCGGATCCTCCTCTGGTGCCGCAGTGGGCATCTCCTCGTCGTCGGGGATGGGAAGGTGCTCCTCCTGATGAGCCCGACTGGAGCTTGCAGCATGCCGCTCCACAATGGCCACTAGCGGCCTCCTCGGCACGAAAGGATCTGCCGGAATGTAGAGCTCGGAGAGCTCATCCCTGAATGGTAAAGGCCGAGGGAGGTAGGTGAGGTGGCTCCCATCTGCAAGGGAGATCCAAAATAGGTTCTCCCCGTCCCGTCGGAGGAGCTTGCACCTCCTAAGCATCCCCTCAGTGTAAAGGGGAGCCTCCAACTCGTCCTCTAGCTCGGACGGGTCCATCACCTATGAGGTGATCCAGGAGATCACCCCACCGCCGACAATGTCCCTCGGCTCATTCCTCCTAATCCGCTTCAAAGCGGCAAGGAAGAGGGACGGCCAATCCATCACCTTCTCGCTCATCGGAAGACAGGAGTAGAGTAGTGGGAGGTCCTTGAGGGTGACCTTGTTCTCCTCTTTGTGTCCACAGAAGACACTCATGAGGATCTTGTTGATGAGCCTCAAGAAAGGGTGAGTGAGTTTGTTGGAGTACTCACCCCCTACATGGAACTCTGACCCGGTAGCTGCCTGCCAAAACTCACACAGGTCCGGGGTCGGGACTGGATCCCACCAGTTGGCGGAGGGGTTGAGAGTCACCCCGAAGGCCTCCTGTAGCGGGTGGTAATCAAGTGTGTATTTCACCTTGTTGAACTTGAAGGTGAGGCCGATACACACATGATCTTCCTTCTCCATTGTGAAGGTGGAGATAAACTGTTTGCTGAGCTCGGGATATGTTGGAGCACTCCTTTATAGGAAGTCTCCGAGCCCAGCATTGGCCAGGAAGGACTGCATGCTCTCTAGCAAGCCAAGCTTCTCCAATGTAGGAACGTGCAAGAATCGAGTTGTGTACACAACTCGATCCTGTACGATCATATACCTCTCTTTCTCAGCTTCGGTCATTTTGTATTTCCTTTGTGGCTCCATTCTGGTATGTAATTTAGCAAAGGAATCATAAACTTTCAAAAATTTGTGAGAAAACGAACCCTCTAGTGTGTTATCCGCAGGGGCGGCTGTAGCAGGCGTAGGGGCGGCAAGGCGCAGGTGCGGAAGCTTACAGGCGCAGGTGCAGAAGCTTACAGGCGCAGGTGCGGAAGGTTGCAGGCGCAGGGGCGGGAGAAGTGCAGAGGGCGAATTTGGGGGAGCGACGAAGATGGTGATGCTGAGGCCGTTCCGGTGACTTCCTTGCTGGTGTAGGCGTCGCCGAAGGTGGAGCAGGGTTGGAGTTTGTGGAGGGAGGTGAAAGAGTTTGTAAAGAGCAAGGTGGATCTGGTTAGGGCGGCGCAGGGGCGTTGTAGTTTGTGGGCTGTTGGCGGAAGTGGCGTAGGGGCGTCGTAGGGGTGGTTGGGGAGTGTTTGGTGGTGGCGCAGGGGCGTTGCAGCTTGAGAGGGGTTTAGGCAAGGGAGATGAGTTTGTGGTGGGTGAGGAGATGGAGAGTTGGTGGGTGGGGTAGGTGTAGGGGAATGTTTTTACCATTCCTATTTTTTTTTATTTTTTATGTAAACCCGCAGGGGCGGGAGCTTGTCGCCGCGAGGCGGTGACAAGGGAGAGGGGCCACGCAGGCTCAGCGCCGGGGGCGGCGCCGAGGACGTGTGTCAAGGATGGCCGCCGCAGGGGCGTAGGGGAGTCACCGCGGGGGCGGTGACTAGCATTTTGCAGACGCAGGCTCAGCGCCGGGGGCGACGCTGGGCATGGGTGTCACCACAGGGGCGGGGACACTGAGCCGCAGGGGCGGTATTCTTGACAGAGGCTCCTCTTCTTATTCCTTCGGGTTGCCTCCCGAGCAGCGCCTTTGTTTTACGTCGTTGGCTCGACGTAATACCTCTACTTTTCTGATTGTGCTTCCTCCAGTACCATCTTGTCAATCGGATCGTTCTTGACTCCCTCAAGGTAAGGCTTTAGCCTTTGTCCGTTTACCTTGAACACCTTGTGCGTTTGGGGATCATAAAGATCCACAGCTCCGTGAGGGTATACTTCGGCTACCACGAACGGCCCTGTCCATCTCGAACGCAGCTTACCTGCAAAAAGTTTCAACCGTGATTGAAAGAGAAGTACCTTATTACCTACCTTGAAGTCCTTCCGGAGAATGTTTCGGTCATGCCATGCTTTAGTCTTTTCTTTTTATGTGGTGGCATGGTCATATGCATCTAACCTCAGTTCCTCCAACTCTTGCAATTGGAGCTTCCGGAATTCTCCCACTTCCTCTATGTTCATGTTGCACTTCTTTACCGCCCACCAAGCTTTGTGCTCGAGCTCCACCGGTAGGTGACAAGCTTTCCCAAACATGAGCCTAAAAGGAGACATCCCGATAGGAGTTTTGTAGGCTGACCGATATGCCCATAGGGCGTCATTTAACCTTGCACTCCAATCCTTCCGTCCGGGAGAAACTGTCTTTTCAAGGATGGTCTTTATTTCCCGGTTGGATACCTCAGCTTGTCCGTTTGTTTATGGATGATAAGCTGTTGATACTCGTTGGTGGACGTGGTATTTCTTAAGGAGAGCCGTTATCGTCTTGTTGCAGAAATGGGTACCCCTATCACTGATTAAGGCTTTTTGCATTCCAAATCTTGCAAAGATATTTTCCTTAAGAAAAGTTGCAACCACTTTTCAATCATCAGTTTTGGTGGCCTTTGCTTCCACCCACTTGGAAACATAGTCCACCGCAAGCAAAATATATGTGTGCCCGAATGAAGTAGGAAACATCCCCATGAAATAAATTCCCCAAACGTCATATATTTTGCAAAATATAAGAGAGGATTGGGGCATTTCATGTCTCCTTGAAAGGTTTCCTACCCTTTGGCATCTATCACACACTTTGCAAAACGCAAAAGCTTCTCGAAAAATGTGTGGCCAAAAGAAACCGGCATCCAAAAATTTTCTTGTAGTTTTGTTTGCCCCAAAGTGCCCCCACATGCTTCAGAATGACAGAAGGTTAGGACGGATTGTACCTCATTGTCCGGAATGCAACGACGAATTACTTGGTCACTGCAATGCTTCCAAAGGTAAGGATCGTCCCAAACGTAGTGTCGAGCTTCAGCCTTTACCTTCTCTCGTTGTGCCTTGGTGAAGTCTGGAGGATACTATATCTTGACAATAAAGTTCACAATGTCAGCAATTCCGCAGGGGCGCCTAGACTGAGCCGCAGGGGCGGCTTGTGTGAGGCGCGGGGGCGGTTACACAACAGAGAGTTGTGTAAAATGTATCGTCTGGAAAGCTTCCAGCTATCTCCCTTCCTTTTCCTGGATCCTCCTCTTCTTTCACTAGCCGGCTCAAATGATCGGCCACCAGGTTTTCATCCCCCTTCTTGTACCGTATCTCCAGGTTAAACTCACTTAGGAGGAGCACCCATCGAATCAATCGTGGTTTTGCTTCCTTTTTCGCCATGAGATACCTAAGAGCTGCATGGTTAGTGAAAATAATTACCTTTACCCCAAGTAGGTACTGCCTGAATTTCTCAAGGGCAAAAACCACAGCTAACATCTCTTTCTCGGTGGTAGAGTAATTCCTTTGTGCTCCATTGAGTGTCATAGACGCATAATGGATCACATGTGAAGCTCGTCCGTCTTTTTGTCCTAAGAGTGCTCCAACGGCGTAATCACTGGCGTCACACATGATTTCGAAAGGTTTCTCCCAATCCGGAGAACGGATGATTGGTGCGGTAGTAAGACATGCCTTCAAAGTGTCGAAAGCTTTCTTGCAATTCTCACCTACTATGAAAGTGACGTCTTTCTTGAGCAATTCACATAGGGGTGCCGAGATCTTTAAAAATCTTTGATGAAACGTCGGTAAAAACCTGCATGACCAAGAAAGGAACGGATTTCCCGAACATTAGTAGGACAAGGTAAATTTTGAATTACATCAACTTTTGCCCTATCTACCTCTATCCCTTTTGAGGATATTACATGTCCTAGCACAATTCCTTGTTCGACCATGAAAGGACATTTTTCCGAATTAAGAACCAAATTGGTTTCAACACATTTTTCAAGAACAAGTTTCAAATGTCCTAAACATGCGTCAAAACTGTCTCCATGAACGGTAATATCATCCATGAAGACTTCAATGAAATTTTCTATATATTCGGAGAAAATATTTATCATGCACCGTTGGAAGTTTCCGGGTGCGTTGCAAAGTCCAAATGGCATTCTGCGATACACAAAAGTGCCGAATGGGCAAGTGAACATCGTCTTTTCTTGATCTTCTGGTGGGATGGCTATTTGGAAATAGCCCGAATATCCATCAAGCAAACAGTAGTACTGATGACCTGCAAGACGTTCCAACTTTTGATCAATAAAAGGTAATGGGAAATGGTCTTTCGCGTTACCTTGTTGAGCTTGCGGTAGTCAATGCAAACTCTCCATCCGGTTTGTGTTTTGCTCGGGACCATCTCTTCATGTTGATATTCCACCATGGTGATGCCTCCTTTCTTTGGAACCACTTGGGTTGGACTAACCCAAGTGCTATCCGAGATAGGGAAAATCATATCTGCTTGGAGGAGCTTCAACACATCCTTCTTGACCACATCCATCATTGGCGGATTCAACCTCCGTTGAGGTTGCCTAGAAGGTTTGGCTTCATCCTCAAGTAAGATCCTATGCATGTAAGTTGAAGGGCTTATCCCTTTGATGTCCGCAATGGTCCATCCAAGGGCCGTCTTGTGCTCTCTTAGCACTTTTACCAACTTGTCCTCTTGACCGGTAGTCAACTTGTTGGAGATGATCACCGGCAAGGTATTGTGTTCTCCAAGGAAAACGTACTTGAGGTGTGACGGAAGGTCCTTCAATTCTATTTCTGGTGCCTGCACTATAGACGGAACAAGCTTCTCGCTTGGGGTTAGTAAAGTGGGCCCAATGGCCAAATTGGAGATAGGTAGCCTTTTATGCCCATCTAATTGCGCTAGGACCTCTTTCATGCTGGATGTTAATACATAATCTGCTTTAAATCCATCAATGTCATGCTCAATTACATTTTTCAATTCATCAACATCAGAGTTATCAAAAACATCTTGCATAAAAGGTTCAACAATGTCAATAGCACATAAAGAATGATCATCACTAGGAAATCTCATTGCATCATAGATGTCAAATTCCACTACTTCACCATCAAACTTCATGGTCAATTTACCACTAACATAATCAATTTTAGTCCTAGCAGTTTTCAGAAATGGCCTACCTAACAGAATGGGCGCAGCATGTGAATCATTTTCCATATCCATTACAAAGAAATCAGCAGGAAATATTAGGTTGTCTATCATTACTAATACATCTTCAATTATCCCTTTCGGGTACACATTAGATCTATCAGCAAGTTGTACTACAATCCTAGTTTTCATTAATGGCCCAAGGCCAAGTGATTTGTAAATCGAATATGGTAAAACATTGATAGAAGCACCAAGATCAAGCATCGCTTTGTCAAAGCGGGTTTCCCCTATAACACAAGGAATGCTTACCATGCCCGGATCGCTGCACTTCTTGGGCATTCTCCGTTGGAAAACAGCCGACACATGCTCACTTACTTGCACTTTTTGTTTCTCCTTCAGCTTCTGGTTTCTCTTGATAGTGTAAAGCTCCTTCAAGAAACGAGCATACTTAGGAATACTTTTCACCAACTTAAGGAGGGGAATGTTTACCTCACATTTGGAAAACGTTTCAAAGAGGTCTTTGTCCTCAATGATTCTTCTCTCCTTCAGGGCCTCAGGAAAAGGAGCTAGTGGTTTCTCAGAGTATAGTGGCGGAAATTAGGCCGGATGTAACAATCCTTTTCAATAGAACCTTCTGCTTTGTTTTCCGCCGGGGCGTCAACTTGTATGCGCAGAGGCGGCTCAGGGGTTTTCACCGCAGGGGCGGGGACATCCAGCCGCAGGGGCGGTGTCTGCTCGGTGCTGGACGCAGTTGCAGCCACGGGGGCGGCTGTGGGTGCGGTAAAATTGACAGAAGGTTTGCTTTGTGATTCTTTTGCTGGTTTTTGTTGGATTTGCTTCCCACTCCTTAATGTTAGGGCACTAACATTCTCCTTGGGGCTTGCAAACGTCTGGGAAGACAATCCTCCGGAAAGTCTAGATTCGGTCCTTGAAATGGCTTCCGCCCTTTGCCCAACCTGTTTTTCAAGGTTCTTGATGCTGGATTCTGTTGTTTGGACATGAGTAGCAAAGTGTTTAGTCAAAACCTGCAACATATCTTCAGTTGTTTGATACTTACCTTGTCGGGGCTGTTGTGGTTGGTTTTCTAGATCCCTCCAACGAAAGTTTTGTTGGTCACGCCAATTTAGCATGAAGTTCTCTGCATAGGGATCGTTCCTAGGCCTTTGCTGTTGTGGTTGTCCATAACTCATCGCATTTACCTCAGCATCGTCATCCTGGACTTGTGGACACATGTCCGTTGGATGATATGGGTCAGCACACACTCCACAAGCTTTGAGCTGCTGTGGGGTTCCCATAAGTGTTAGTCTCTTCACCATTTCCTTCAGCTCTGCGAGCTCAGTGGAGATCTCACTCTTCCCGGTATTCACATCATGAACTCCTTTCTTGGACGGGGTTCTTCCAAAGTTCCGAGTTCCTTCCGCTAGTTCTTGTATCTTTTCCAAAGCAAGGTCAGGAGTAGAGTTAAGAATATTACCTCCGTAAGCCGCATCGACGATCCTCCTTTCATTATCTAGCAAGTCATTGTACAAGTACAAGACTAGATCTTGAGTTGAATATCCGTGGAAAGGACAGCTGGATCGGAGGCGTGCAAACCTTTCGAAGTACTCATAAAGAGTTTCGTTCGCCTCTTGCTCGATGTTGCTTATAGCTTTCTTCAAGCTATTGGCCTTCTTGGCTGGGAAGTATTTCTCCAAAAACGCCTTGTGAAGGTTCTCCCAAGTGTCGATGCTCCCAGATGGAAGGTGATAATACCAATCATCCGCTAAATCTTTGAGTGTGAAGCCGAATGCCCTCATCTTGATTTGTTCTTCGGTAATGTTGGCCGGCTTCATGCTCATACACACGGTCTGGAACTTCCCAAGGTGTTTGATGGGGTCTTCACCACTTAGCCCATGGAAGGATGGAAGCAAGTGAATGAGACCCGGCTTGAGCTCAAAATTGACTCCTTCCCCTAATGCCGGTATAGTGACCACAAGGGGGTTTTGAGCCAAGGTAGGCTGTGTGAGTTGACAAAGTGTACGGTCAGCCATCTCTTGTTGAAGTTGGTGTTGTCTTTGTTGCCGGATGTGCGTCCTCTCAATTTCTGGATCAAAGGTAGCAAGATCGGGGTTAGTAGCACGGGTTTGAACCATAAAAATGGTTCAAACCAATAATCAATAATAACAATAAAACACTAAACTCCCCGGCAACGGCGCCAAAATTTTGACTGAAGGTATTTCTAAGGTCGTCTATACCCAATCAAAAGTAAATCCCGACTTAGCACTAAAACAAGTATAGTGGTTATGTAAGGGTCGAACCCAAGAGAGTTAAGGTGTTTTATTAGATGCAATTATTGATTATAGAAGCAAGTAACAAAGGGGGGGTTTGATTGAATTGATGCACACAAAAACTTATGAAAACGAATAACGCGACAAGTAAGACAATAATGGGTGAATCTACACTAGATTGATTCTAAGCATGCAATTGCTACTTTGATGACTTCCTTTTACAAGTTTTCAAGTAATCTCCCGTCTCGGTCATATATATGTGTTGAGCCAACCGGCATCAACACAACTTAACAGGTTAGTGTTCCGTAAACCTACAAGAACAAATAACAAAAGACTAAGGGATATAAAGAAAAGATTAAAACCGTTAAACTTATCTTTATATTTGTGTTCCTTTTCTTTAAGTAATTACAACCCGTTATTACTTAAAGTTTACTACTAGATTAAAGACCCGAACCCGGAACCTATTAATCCTAGTTATTTGCATGCACTTTAGAACCTAAGGTGATCAATCTCAATTAATAGTAAAACATGCAATTAGACAATGGAGATCAAGGAAACACAAAGCATTACTGAATGAAAACTTATATTAAAAAGAACTTACAACCCAAGTAACAATGCAGCTTCAAACCAACCCAATGTAGCAAGGCAGTTAGCAACTCATTACAAAGGCAGCAAGATACTCTAAATGGACAAAATGGAATAATTTGTTGGAGAATAAGTTGGATGATTCTAGCAATCAACCAAGGACTATTTATGCTACAAAAGACACTAAATAAGAGTAAATGGCCGGCCCAAAACAGCCACCTTTAATGCCATAAAGGTGGTGTAAATAGCTGGAGTAAAGCTTCTGATGTTAAACCGCAAGGGCGGCCTTGAGCTCCGCAGGGGCGGTGAAGGCAAAAACGCTTGATCTTCTTCATGGCCGCAGGGGCGGCTAGGAAATTCCGCAGGGGTGGATCTTTAATGCTCTTCAAACGTCTGACCCTTCAACTTCCTGCCGTTTCTGATGCCAAGCCGCCGGGGCGTCCTAGTGTCGACGCAGGGGCGGTGACACAACCTCTTCATCTTCCAGCTCCCAAGTTGAGGCGCCGGCAGAGGCGCAGGGGAAGGCGCAAGGGCGTTGGTCTTCGCTTCTTCAGGGCAAGTCACCGCAGGGGCGCCAGGGGTTGACGCAGGGGCGCCAAGGGTTGACGCAGGGGCGGTGACAGCCTTCGTGGTTGGCGCTGGCGAAGACCCAGGGAGCGCTCCGGAGTAAGGTGTCACCCGTAGGGGCGGTGAGGCAACAGAAGCTTGGCTTCGTGAACGATCTTCACTCCTAAGTGCTTATACCTCCTTCCTTAGCTTCTTTTAGTCTTCTTCTTCTGGACCAAGGAGTTTGTAGCATAAACCGACACAAATGTAATAAAAAGACTCTAAAACTATCCTAAATGATAGTGATTCTATCACCTATCACCTGACAACAAGTTCACTGGATCTTACAACAAGGCACAGGTAGATTAAAACCAAATACATAAAAGTTGTATATGATACATCAAAAGAGTTTACAAACTCAGAGCCGAGTACAAAACATCAAACCACAACATTTGATACAAAAGTTCTCATATCCCACGCATCCTAATGTACAAAAGTCCTCGGCTGGCCACACCATTTGTCTCACCCTGCAGTCTTCCTAACCTGCAGATCATCTACAAGACGGTATGAAACCGTTAGCTACAACAATGAAAAGCATGAAGGTAATAGCACAACCACACATCAACATCTCATACATGCAATGCCACACACATTCATTTATTATCTTTCATTACGTTTTTCCATTACTAATTCAACTTCTTTTGTAACACGAGGAACCTAAAGAACCTCGTGCCTTTCCCCGTTAACACAAGGGTTTGTATTGGGGGTGATCGTCACTTGTCCCCCCTGTGTTACTGGCTTCCAGGCACCTCCTCCTAATCAGCAGGCGGAGACCGGTGGTTACCACCCATTATAATACACTTGGGCCAAATAAATGTAATAAATGGTCATCCTAGTCCGGTTTAGGTTATAAATGCACAATCATATGAACACACACAACCATCACAATCATACAATCCACAACTGCACGCTAAGTAAGTCCTATGGACTTACCTGATATACTCGTAACTTGTACCACGTCACAGCTTCCCCTTGGGGAAGTAATCAACGCCTACAATAGAAAGGCACACACAATCACATACTGCAAAGGTTAGGAGACACGTCTCATTAACCACAACCAACCTATATCTCAAATCTAAACCTCAGATCCTCAACACATTCATAAATGCCTAAGGCATATCCTCAACATAACATCTCATCATACTCGAACACATACTAAACCTTAAAGCCATAACCGATATCCATAACATCATCATGATCCTCAACTCATTCTGACACCTAGCATGCATCTAATCAGTATTCCACAATCTCAAATTTAATCCTAATTTAATTAATTAACCTTTAATTAATTAATTTAATTTCACTAGAATAACGTTTTGCCCGCAGACCATTTCTAAACCCACCTGTCATCAGATTTTATCAAACAAACAACCCATAAACACCAGAATAATATAATGATCATAATGGAATTTCTAATTATCCATTTTGAAAAGCCTAAGGTCAATTTAGGCCAAATCGCAGTACGAAAAACGAATAAATTCATAACTTATTCGTTACTAACCCGATTGACGATCTGAACGAAGATTCGGAATCACAACGACGCAGGCTACGCATGTACAACATCAAATTCACCGGAATCTGAGCGACGGAACTTTCCTAGTGACATATATGCTCGACCAGGTCTTCATTTGCTCGGAAATGCAGTAACTTGGTACCGATATGAAGAGAATGAAGAGAGGAATCCAGAAACTCAAACGGAATCGAAATCGGATTAGAAATGGAGAGTAGATCTGAGTTTGAATTTTGAGAGAAATCAGAGCTTTTACAAGGAAACGTGAAAGGAAATGAATTAATAAACGATTTTCCGCTATTTATAGTGAAGTCGATAATTATCCTTTAGCGAAGTCGATAATTATCCTTTAACCGATCCAATGGCGGGTTGAATCCCCTTCTCCAAACTTTTCGAAATTGGAACAATAAATCTTGAATATTGTAGGGATAATTATTCCACAATTGCCTCGGAAAACGTGTATTCCTAAGCCGTCTTTCTTAACCGTTAAGAAACGAAATAGTGACTCTTTTGGCCGTTTTGCCTTTTCATGTTATTGCATATCTAAGACATGTCCGATATCCTGATCATTTCTCTCAACTGCATTTTTATTAATTGGAGCTCCCAAATGCTCCAAATAATACCGGAGGGTAAAAATAATTACCCGGGGGAAACAGTGAAAATTTTACCATAAGCCTAAAATTACGCCATGAACATAACGGTGGGACTTATACTCAACACTTACGCAATCCTCGCGAGTTATATGTCAATTACTATCACCGATTAAGTTAATCAACATTAATTAGAATTCGGAAATCCTAGCTAATACAGGTTTGTCTGGCCCGCCCCTGCGGCTTTGTGTGCTGCAGCCGTCTTCTTTGACCCTTTGACCCATGCTTTACCCTTTTACCTCTATATATCTTCATCCCTTACCTCTGATGAGGGTTTACATTCTCAGGCTCTCTCTCTCCTTACGTACACTTTCTTCTCCTCTTCTCCCTTGGATCACTTTGGTTGATCTTTCTTGAGTTTTGGTGAGAGATCTTGCATAGCCTTGCTTGTTTGATGTTGTTGTGCCTTGTGGAGCCAGTTTGAGGTTGTTTGGTGTGGTGTTGATCTTCTGGAGAGCTCAACTTGGTGAGTTCCATGGCTTCTCCTCTTCCTTTCTTCTTTTCTTCATCCTTTCCTTCCTTTCCTTAGTTTAGTATAATTTCCTTAGGGTTGGATCATGTTTATCCATGTTTTGGCTTGTATTAATGTATATATATGTGTGTGACGTATGTATGTTGCTGCTGGAGTGAAGAAGAGTGGAGAATCGAAGGAAGAAGTGAAGAAAGGAGCTGAGTGGTGTCTTCTGCACACCAGCCGCCCCGGCGCCGGACTTGAGCCGCCCCTGCGCCGGCCAGTGTACCGCCCCTGTGCCACCTCCTAGCCGCCTCTGCGGCCACCTGTAACAGCTTGGTATTTCACTTGGTTCTGCAGGTGTGTGTTGTTTTTAGGCCTTCCTTAGGGTGCCTTTGTTCCCTCCTTTCCTAGTGTGAGAGTATAAGATCATGCTAGATGTGTGAGGTTGAGTTTGGTTGAGGTTACGATCGGTTTATGCCTTGTATGGATTTAGAGGTTCTTTAGGTTGTGAGTGAGGTTGAGGTTGATCCTTTGGATCCCTTTGGGTCTAGATGTGACCCTTTTGATGTTAGAAGATTGAAATATCTCTCTATGCTCTGTTTATAGGTTGTGTTGTCCCTCTAGTGTAGAGGTGATCGTGGTTGGGTTGTGTTTTAGATTGAGGTAAGTCCGTAGGACTTACTTAGCTGACATCCTTATATTGGGTGCTTGCATGAGTGGTGTGTGATTTGTATGTTGCTATGATAGCATGTGATATCGTATATACCGACCTATGTTTTATTGATTGCCCCGTATGCGTGGTTGTGATAACCTTTCCCTTTCATCCCGCCGTGGAGTCTGGGAGGTTCTCTTGAGTCAGGCCAGACCGGTTTACAGTAAGGGCGCAATCCACTCCCATAGGGTACATGGATTGTGTGACCGATACTAGTACGGCTGGCTAGCAGGCTCAGAGGCGAGGATGTATCGGTCCTCGTGTCACATAGTTTCATATATATGATATATATACGATTTGAGTGAATGACCATTATATTATTGAGATAATTAAATGGGTAAATGTGTGAACGCATGCTGATGTGTTTATCTTACCTTGATTGTGATTGTGCTTATGCATTACTCTATATATGTGTATGGATAGCTAATGGTTTATTACCATGTTGTAGATGCCCCACAGGATAGGCATGTTGTTGGGTGATCTGGCAGAGTGGCAGGTCGAGGACGTCTCGTACGTAGGTTGTTGTGGGCTTTTGAGGTTGTTACCTTTCCCTCCTGTGTGAGGATGATCTTTTGTTACCTCCTATGTGAGGGTGTTGTGTTCTATACTCGGCTACGTTGTCTTACCTTTTTGGTTGTACAGTTTTATACAGCTTTATGTATTTGTTTTTATATCTGTCGGTGTCATGTTGTAAGGTCCAGTGAACGTGTTCTCAAGCTAGGGTCAGGATCCATTTTGAGATCCTAGCCCAATGTGACACTCCGAGTCTTGTAGATTCGGGGTGTTAAAGAGTTGGTATCAGAGCCTTAGGTTGACAACAATGGCATTTGCTACCTACAATGAGGTCTGATAGGTAAAATAAACAGAATCCAAATGGGATCTGACATTTTCAAAGGTTTTGGTTTTAAATATGGTTTTGGGTTAGATGTACGAGAAGTTGCCACTCCTGCTATAGATCTCTGCAATATAGAGCCTTATAAGTTAGGTGTGCAAACCCAGTAGATGGCTCGGACTAGAGCTACTACCGTTGTAGGCAGAGGTAGAGGTGGACCACCCCATCCTCCGGGTGTGGTAGGTGAGGGACCAGTTCCCACTGCTAATCCACCAATGGTGGAGGAATACATGAGGAGGTTGCAGAGAGCGTCGTCCCAAAGACGAGGAGTGGTGGATCTGTGAGACATCATTCACATCGAGCTCAGTCTGATGATGCTGACTGTGTCTCCATGGGAAGACCGGAGTTCAGAGAGTACCTCCGACGTTTTGAGGAGGATATTAGGGCTGGCAGACGGGCCCTAGATTTACTAGTGCATGAGGGATCACAGGGGGCGACATAGGTGCCAGTTGCACCTGCACGAGTTGCTGAGCCAGTTCGAGTTCCAGTGGAGACTAGAGGGCCTCAACTAGATGCCTGGTTAAAGGCATTTCATCATCAGGGAGCGCCACACTTCTTAGGAGAGATTGGTTTAGAGACCGAGGTGTGGATTGGGCATGTAGACTCAACTTTGGAGTCTATTAGATGCCTTGAGGACAGACGGATAGAGCTAGCCCGGTCTCTATTTCGTGACCTCGCACACAGTGGTGGAGGACTGTCCGGACTAGAGCCACCAGTTATGACCACATGAGGCGCATGATTAGAGAGTAGTTCTGCCTTGCCTCATTAAAGAGGGAGAAGCTGTAGGATTTTGGAGGCCGGCTTTGAGGACGTGCTTATTACTGATGTTATCCGCCGCTTCCAGACCGAGTTAGCTTTGCTGGGTCTAGTTGCACCATCTGAGGACCAGCATGTGTATCTGTTCTCTCGCCGTCTAAGAGAGAGCACTCGTTCATACATGGCGGGATTCCATTATGAGTCCCTAGCTGATTACCAAGACTAGGCTTCTGCTTTTGAGAGGGAGCGAGCAAGCCAGAGGAGAGGTTCCCAGACGGGACGGTCTGAGAAGAGGCAGCGCACTAGGTAGACCAGTGGAGTTGGAGGAGCATCTGGGTCTAGACAAGACCAGAGACGCCATAGTTATCCCTCGTCTGCACAGACTACAGATAAAGGACGACAGTGTTACAAATGTGGTGACCCCGGCCATCTGAGGCAAGCTTGTCCTAGACCAGTTGTGACTTGCTTTACTTGTGGTAGACAGGTACATCAAGTTGCCTTCTATAGGCAGGGTGGAGTGGCATCACATCAGGGTTCTACCCTGCCAGTGTAGCAGGAGGTGGTTAGAGGATACCTCAGCAGCAGATGATAACACGATTTATAGCATAGTTTTAGGTGCACATTTAGGTAGAATTCTCGCTCAATCATGCATTATCTAGCACTAGTCCAATGCGTTTTGCACTCAAAACATGTATTTTGTCGAGATAGACGTCTACACGGACTTGTGTGCGTTTTGTAGGTATTTCGGGGAGTTTCGGGCTTAAACGATGCGTTCGAGGGACGCTCACTCAGAGGACTCGTTTCCAACTCATTAGAGCACAAAGAATGACTCAAGGAACCTTGCAAACAAAGGCCATGCACCAAACCACAGCCTAATGATCCAAAACAAAGTTTCTGCACAGAATCACGGTCACCTGAAAGACCACGGCCGTGGAAACAACCGTGGAATTTGCAAGATTCTCGTGACAGCTGTGCCATGACTCTCATGGCCAGCTCATGAAGAAATTGGTTATAAAAGTGGTCCTTGATAGTTGTTAGAGGCAACTGGGATTTGGGTAGTTTTGGGAGCAGCTCACACATTCTCTATTGCCTTGAACAAAATATATTCCAAGAAGAAGAAGGATTTTTCTAGGTAGGAAAGTGCAAGAAGAAGAAGAAAGGAGCCATTGCCATTGAAGAGGAGAGGAGAAGATACCCCTAACTCTTGTATTTCGGATTTATTTCTAGAAGTTTTTGAACCCTTGAACCTTCCTTTGGAAGGGTTGTAAGTCGTTCTAATTCAATCTTCAGATCTGGATTGTGTTTGGAGTTTATTTGTTCATCTTCTTTCTCTTATTTTTCTTGCTATGGAGATCATGAAACTATGCTTGTTTGTTTTGAATTCCAATATGAATGTTGTAGGCTAGATTGATGTGATTCTCGGGTTAGGGAAGGATGGTTATGGCTAGATCTATGATAGGATGAACTTAGATGTACCTTTGGATGATTTTTGTTTATGGACGTAGCTACTGTTAGGAATCACGGGTAGTTCTTGAAGAACCACGGCCGTGGTTTCTGTAGAACGAACCGTGATTTTCCTGGTTCGAAGGATCTCACCCTAGGTTCATAAGATTGTTGAAACCCTAAGTTTTTGCTGAGTTTAACCTACCCTAGGGTGTCCTAGTGTAGAGACTAAGTGTTAGGAGAGACTTACCCGGTAATCCTTGCCCTTAGAATCCAAAATAGTAAAGCCTTAGGTAATGGTGAGCCTAATAAGCCTCCATTGGATTTAGTGTGCTAGGATAGTTGCTTAGAACTTCCCTTTCCGAGACTTACCCGGTAAGGATAGGTTAGACCTCTAGGTAATAATCCGGTTTGTGTTAAAATCCTATCCTTAGGTTCTTAGAAACTTAACCGGTAATGAGACCTTAGGTGTGGACTAGTTGATCATGAGACTTACCTGGTACTTGATCCCATTTTAGAAACACTAAATCCCAAACATATCATAATCAATCCAAAGAATGAATAGATAACTTGAGATTATGCCATAACCGGAATTTCCAACCCCTAGAATCCGTTTTCCTTCTCTCTTGATCACATCTTGTTCGATTTGTTTATTTGTGCCAATTTTCCAATTGAGTTTGATTTGGTTGTTTGCATGAGTTGTGATCTTTGAATTGATCAATTAAAACCAACAAAAACAAATTGCAATTTCCTCCTTTCCTTGCTTAGATTAGACCTTGCTAAATTCAATCACAACTTAGTTCGATTTCACCTTAGTCTTTGTGTTCGACCTTGGAGTACTTATCTTTCTACATTCGTCCCGTACACTGCGGGTGCGCTAAGAATTAGGATAATTATAACAAGTATAAATTTAAGACTTATTGCGTACACACTTTCTAGCGTAACAGTAGACACAGGGACAATAGAGAGTCCTAGAGCGTCCATCTACTCAGGGTTCTGCTCCAGGACCGAGTAGAGGCAGAGGTAGAGATGTTGGCACCAGTGATGCCAGAGGAGCCCGAGGGAGAGCTTTTGAGTTGAGGAGTGCAGAGGATCCACTTGCAACGGCTGCTACAGGTCCCATTTTGCTTCATGGTTTACATGTTACAGTCTTGTTTGATATTGGTGCTACGCATTCATTTATTTCTTATACATGTGTTGAGCGTCTGAGTTTAGATACCATAGAGGGTATACCCTTTAGTATAGGGTTACCTGATGGTAGTCGGGTAAGAGGTACCCGTGAGATACGGAGTTGTCCCCTTCGTTTTGGGACTCGTGTTTTACTTGTTTACTTCTTAGTCATGTCGTTGATGCATGAAGAAGTCATTTTAGGTATGGACTGGATGCGTAGACACCATGCGGTCTTGGATGTTGGTAGACGGACTGTTACAGTCTCTACCGAGGTTAGTCAGATCGAGGTCTTCCGGGGATGGGACCTTGGGAAGACAGTTTTTGTTATTAGCGTCGAACGAGCAGCTAGGTTTATTGCACAGGGATGTGATGCCTTCTGGTGCTATGCCATGAAGGATGGAGAGAATCCAGCTATGGAGGACATTCCAGTGGTCTGCGAGTTTGCGGATGTGTTTGCTGAGCCGTCGAGCTTGCCGCCTCAGTGGAGTGTGAACTTCAGCATAGAGCTAGAGCCTGGCACGAGGCCCATCTCGAAGTCCCCATACCGTATCGCACCTGTCGAGATGTTGGAGCTGAAGAAGCAACTCGAGGAGTTGGCTGACAAGGGCTTCATACGCCCTTGTGTTTCACCATGGGGTGCACCTGTCCTCTTCGTGCGGAAGAAGGACGGATCTTTGAGATTATGCATTGATTACAGAGAGCTGAACAAGGTGACCATCAAGTACAGGTATCCATTGCCTCGTATTGATGATCTACTTGATCAGCTTCAGGGAGCTACAGTTTTCTCCTAGATTGATTTGCGCTCAAGATATCACCAGCTGAGGGTGAGAGAGCAGGATGTACACAGGACGGCATTTCGTACCCGTTATGGACACTACGAGTTTGTAGTGATGCCATTCGGGCTGACGAATGCCCCAACAGTCTTTATGGAGTTGATGAACAATATATTCATCGACTTCCTTGATCAGTTTGTGGTGGTCTTTATTGAAGACATTTTGGTGTACTCTCGTAGTAGAGGAGCATGCCGGTCATTTGAGGACGGTTTTGCAGATTCTGAGGGATAGAGAGTTGTATGCCAAGCTCTCTAAGTGCGAGTTTTGGATGTTTGAGGTTTCTTTCCTTGGGCATATCGTCTCCACAGACGGGATTACGGTAGATCCGGCAAAGATTGAGTTTGTTGCTGCATGGACGACACCGACGAACGTCAAGGAAGTTGAAGTGGTGTTTGACTTCTGCTCTTGTCCTGGCATAACCAGAGGGTTCAGATGATTTTGTGGTCTACAGTGATGCATCCAAGCTAGGCTTGGGATGTGTGTTAATGTAGAGAGGCATAGTGATTGCTTATGCATCTTGACAGCTGAAGACGTATGAGGAGAACTACCTGACTCATGATCTGGAGTTAGCAACGGTAGTTCATGCTTTGAAGATCTGGAGACATTACCTGTATGGTGCTACATGTTAGATCTTCACATACCATAAGAGTCTGAAGTATATTTTCACGCAGTGGGAGTTGAATAACCGCCAGCGTCGATGGCTTGAGTTGATCAAGGACTTTGACCTTGAGATTTTGTATCATCCTGGAAAGGCGAATGCTGTAGCTGATGCCTTGAGCAGGAAGACGCCTCGAGAGAAGACGATTGCCAGGCTGACTGTACAACCTCAGCTTCAAAGCGATCTAGTCTGGCTAGAGATGGACATCTAGTTTCCTGATGAAGATGCCTAGTTGTATGCATTAGAGGTTTTACCTGGTTTGTTGGATGAGATCCAACAGAAGCAGGGGACCTACCCGACCCTGATGAGGATTAGAGAGAGGATGTTTCATGGAGAGGCACCACAGTTTTCTGTTAGAGGGGACATGATCGCATTTGTGTTCCTACTGATGCAGAGTTGAGACAGAGGATCTTATAGGAGGCTCACTGTACACCTTACTTTGTACATCCA
Source organism: Fagopyrum esculentum (assembly GCA_033239045.1). NCBI lineage: Eukaryota > Viridiplantae > Streptophyta > Magnoliopsida > Caryophyllales > Polygonaceae > Fagopyrum > Fagopyrum esculentum. Next base: position 84,448,064 of record BSUD01000005.1, on the reverse strand, counting down.
GGTACGAGTAAGATGTACCATGATGTGAGACGTTCATAATGGTGGGGAGGGCTGAAGCCCAATGTGGCCAGATTTGTGGCCTAGTGTACGACCTGCCAACAGGTCAAGATAGAGCATTGCAGACCTGGAGGTGAGCTCCATCCACTACCAGTGCCGTAGTGGAAGTGAGAGGACGTCTCCATGGATTTTGTGACTGGTTTAAGACCCAGTAGGAGTTTTGATGCCATATGGGTTGTTGTTGATAGACTGACGAAGACGACACGTTTCATTCCTATCAAAGAGACATGGTCAGTGAGTAGATTGGCTGAGGAGTACACTAGACAGATAGTGAGACTCCATGGTGTACCGAGGACGATCGTCTTTGATCGAGATGGACGGTTTACCTTGAGGTTTTGGCAGCAGATTCAAATTGCTTTGTGGACGAGTTTACACTTCTCGACTGCGTTTCACCCCCAAACTGATGGTCAGTCTGAGAGGGTCATCCAGACTTTGGAGGATATGCTGCAAGCTTGTGTGTTGGATTGGGGACAGGGATGGTCTGATTACCTTCCACTTGTAGAGTTCTCATACAACAACAGTTGGCATGCATCTATTGGGATGACTCCTTGTGAGGTAACGTATGGACGTAGGTACCATAAACCTTTATGCCGGGATGAGCCTAGCAGTAGCAGTGAGATAGCGCCAGAGCATATACAGGATGATATGGCTCGAGTAGCACTGATTAGAGAGAGGATGCTGGCTGCACAAAGTCGCCAGAATCATATCAGACAAGAGGCGTCGGCCTCTAGAGTTCCGGGTAGGAGCTCATGTCTGGTTGAGAGTATCTCCGATGCGTGGCGTCAGACATTTTGGCATAAAGGGGAAGTTGATTCCCCGATATGTCGGTCCTTTTGAGATACTGGACAGAGTTGGGAGGGCAGCCTACAGATTAGCTTTGCCTCCACGGTTAGAGGGTGTTCACCATGTGTTCCATGTGTCTCATCTGAGAGAGTACATACCATATCCGAGGCACATTGTGAGTTATGATGATTTGGTGGTGGAGCCAGACCACACCTTTGTTGAGCATCCTATTGCAGTCCTAGAGCGAGGTGTGAGACGCATGCGTTCGAAGGACATTCCTATGATGAGGATACAGTGGTCGAGACATGGATCGGAGGAGGCTACATGGGAGACTGAGGATAGTATCTAGAGGAACTATCCAGAGTTTTATGCCGAGATAGATGCACCTAGGGTCGATGAGTAGATCTTAGTGCTATCTTGGTGAGTATGTGATTATGTGCTTACATGCTTTGATGTGTTATTCCATGCTAGTGATGTTGTGTCTTATGATCTTATTAGATCATGCTATACTAGCATGATGTATGTTATAGCTGGAGATGATTATTCCCTCCATGTTATTTGAGTATGACTTATGTTTATAGATGGAGATGGTTCTTTCCTCCATGCTATCTGAGTTGATTAGGATTCAGATGGAGATGGTTCTTTCCTCCATGCTATCTAGATGGACATAGTTTCAGTGGAGATGTGATTCCTCCATACGATGTATACATTGATGGTTTGGCTAGAGACGTATTTCCTCTATGTTTGTGTTATGTTTTGGCTATAGATGTGCTTCCTCTATGCCCTGTGATATAGTATGACGAGAGATGTGATTCCTCTACGCCTTTGGGTAGCGTTATGGCCCTGTTTTCTGGAGTTGATGATTCCTCCATGTTGATGTTTATGGTTATAGATCTGTTATAGGTTATGACCTTCTGAGCGGATATGTGATACCTCCGATAGAGAGAGTGGGTTATACCTCGGCTTATGGGTCCGAGAGGCTTTGGGATCTTGCAAGTTTTGGGATGAAACTTGTTTTTAGGGGGGTGAGATGTAACAGCCTTGTTGCTGAGAGAGTGAGTAGAGGGCCAGAGTTTTTCCTGGACCGCCCCTACGTGAGCCTGGAACTGCCCCTGCCGTTTGTCTGGGCCGCCCCTGCGGCTCACAAGGACCGCCCCTACGGCTTTGTGTGTTGTAGCTGTCTTCTTTGACCCTTTGACCCGTGGTTTACATTCTCAGACTCTCTCTCTCTCTCCTTACGTACACTTTCTTCTCCTCTTCTCCCTTGGATCACTTTGGTTGATCTTTGTTGAGTTTTGGTGAGAGATCTTGCATAACCTTGCTTGACTTTGATGTTGCTGATGTTGTTGTGCCTTGTGGAGCCAGCTTTAGGTTGTTTGGTGTGGTGTTGATCTTCTGGAGAGCTTAGCTTGGTGAGTTCCATGGCTTCTCCTCTTCATTTCTTCTTTTCTTCATCCTTTCCTTCCTTTCCTTAGTTTAGTATAGTTTCCTTAGGGCTGGATTATGTTCAGCCATGTTTTGGCTTGTATTGATGTATATATATGTGTGTGTGACATATGTATGTTGCTGCTGGAGTGAAGAAGAGTGGAGAATCGAAGGAAGAAGTGAAGAAAGGAGCTGAGTGGTGTCTTCTGCACACCAGCCGCCCCAACGCCGGCCAGTGTACCGCCCCTGCGCCACCTCCTAGCCGCCCCTGCGGCCACTTGCACCAGCTTGGTGTTTCACTTGGTTCTGCAGGTGTGTGTTGCTTTTAGGCCTTCCTTAGGATGTCTTTGTTCCCTCCTTTCCTAGTGTGAGAGTATAGGATCATGCTAGATGTGTGAGGTTGAGCTTGGTTGAGGCTATGATCGGTTTATGCCTTTTATGGCTTTAGAGGTTCTTTAGGTTGTGAGTGAGGTTGAGGTTGATCCTTTGGATCCCTTTGGGTCTAGGTCTGATCCTTGTGATGTTAGGAGATTGATATATCTCTTTATGCTCTGTTTATAGGTTGTGTTGTCCCTCCAGTGTAGAGGTGATCGTGGTCGAGTTGTGTTCGAGGTTGAGGTAAGTCCGTAGGACTTACTTAGCTGTCATCCTTATATTGGGTGCTTGCATGAGTGGTGTGTGATTTGTATGTTGCTATGATAGCATGTGATGTCGTATATACCGACCTATGTTTTATTGATTGCCCCGTATGTGTGGCTGTGATAACCTTTCCCTTTCATCCCGCCGTGGAGTCTGGGAGGTTCTCTTGAGTCAGGCCAGACCGGTTTGCAGGAAGGGCGCAATCCACTCCCATAGGGTACAGGGATTGTGTGACTGATACTAGTACGGCTGGCTAGCAGGCTCAGAGGCGAGGATGTATCGGTCCTTGTGTCACATAGTTTCATACATACATATATATATATATATACGATTTAAGTGAATGACCATTATATTATTGAGATAATTAAATAGGTAAATGTGTGAAAGCATGCTGATGTGTTTATCTTATCTTGATTGTGATTGTGCTTATGCATTACTCTATATATGTGTATGGATAGCTAATGGTTTATTACCATGTTGTAGATGCCCCACAGGATAGGCATGTTGCTGGGTGATCTGGCAGAGTGGTAGGCCGAGGACGTCTCGTACATAGGTTGTTATGGGCTTTTGGGGTTGTTACCTTTCCCTCCTGCGTGAGGATGATCTTTTGTTACCTCCCGTGTAAGGGTGTTGTGTTTTATACTCGGCTATGTTGTCTTACCTTTTTGGTTGTAAAATTTTATACAGCTTTATGTATTTTTTTTTATATCTGTCGGTGTCATGTTGTAAGATCCAATGAACTTGTTGTCAAGCTAGGGTCAGGATCCATTGTGAGATCCTATCCCAATGTGACACTCCGAGTCCTGTGGATTCGGGGTGTTACATTTGCACACACACTTTTAAGCGAACAAATACCATTTGAACAAGGAGTTCCAGTTTGGTGGCACCAAGAAGAAGGAAAGCTCCATGGATATATCCAGTTTTCATCTTTGAAGACGAGATATAGACCTACAATGAAATCTCGGCCCCAACTAAGAAATCTTGCCCAAGATTTGCATATCAAGACCGAGATTCACCACTTCTGTATTATATGGTGAAAATTTTCAAGTCCAGAGTGTTACAAAGTTCGAGAGACCTTCCAAGAGAGTCAACGAACTCGAAGTTTTCACCACCAAGATATTCGAGTCCGTTTGCATCTAGTAATGTAAGTATTAATGTGCATATCAAGAGAGAACGACTAAGGAAGGAGAAGTTGATATCATCACCCCATAAAGTTGATCCAGTCCAAAAGCTACCATACTTGAGTCATTGTGTGACTAGTGGTGAGCAAGGCTAAGATTCAACGTCAAATCATTTTCAAGAAGGGGAGTATGATGTGGGATCATCCTTGATATCTCCTACTGAACATGGAACCATCACTAGGTCAAGAGCAAGACTCACTCAAGGAGAGTTGCCATCAAGATTCAAACATGGGAGGATCCTGTATAATGGAGAATTTCATGGAATGGACAAATCTCGGTCCCCTTTGATAAATCTCGGCTTAGATAATGCACACCAGACCAAGATTCCTACTGTTGCGAAAGCTCGAGTAGAATCTCGACCAGATTAGTTAAAATAATGATAATTATCTTTTATTATTATTATTATTATTATCATTATTATTATTATCATTATTATTATTATTATTATTATTATTATTATTATTATTATACCTTTAAAACTCTAAACATTCTAAAGGTATATTTGTTAGTTATGATCCTATCTCTTAGGATTATATTTTGTTCCTTTTATTTTATGTTTTTACAGGAATCTCTCCTATAAATATCCCTAGAGGGTGAGATTCATAAGTAGATTTGATTTGATTAATATTTTCACAATATTATGTGAACTCGCTGCTTCACTTACGAAGTTTGTGTTTTATTCATTCCTATTTAATCTAAAGAGAGAGCCTTTGATTGAATAATTATGAGTCCTTGCTAGGTTGTGCTTGTGTGTGGTAATCTTCTTAAGTGTTGGTGCTTTTGGTCAATTCTAGTTCCTCCTTGTGCTTGTCTTATTTAGAAGGCTTGTGTAAGGTTAAAGAATAGAGGGTTAAGGTAAACTCTTTGTTAAGGGGTTTTGATACATAATTGGTCACATTCTTTTGGTTCGAAGTTACATAAATCTAGGAAAACACTAGAATCTCGCCTGAGATTCTTGACCGAGATTTCTTCTCTAAGATAGTTCGTGGACTTTCAATCTAGATCAGGCAATCGCAGGTTCAACCCTACATCAATATCTCAAACTCATCACCACTGTCTATAGCTTTACGTCATATTAACCACACAATTGTAACAAAACTTTGTATATAAGGACAAAGCACACATAATAGAAAGTAGCAAGAGAATTGTTTTGTTAAACACTCTCTCATTTTTATCTTCCACATTCTTTGCTCTTTGAATACTAGTTTTAACACTTTGATGAGATGTCAGGTGGATTGCCTTTGTGGGATGTGAGGGCGAATGCATTAGTTCTTGTATATGATATGCTTATGAGAGTTGATGCGAGTATTTTAGGGTTGATGGTGACTCATATCTTGAATCTTTAGCAATACATATCTTGTATTTTCTTTTTCCATCATAAAGATCCAAGTGAAAATGTGTCGGGGCATATAAGGTAGTTTTGTAGTTCTTGTTATGTGAAAATGTGTTGTTAGAAAGTCCCTATTAATAACAATTGTAGTAGCAAACCAACCACGTTGCAGGTTTTGTACGGCTAAATTATGAAAATTAAAAAATCAAGCATTTATGAAACATACACGAAAATAGACAAAGAACCAAAAACTCAAGTTGAGCGAGAGAAGACATTAGAAAATCAAGTACGAAATTCATGAATATTCTATATAAATGTTAAATCAAGATCATATATAGGCAACAAAAGCAACACAAAGGAGAAAATTATCAAGTTGTTGTAAAGATCCATGTGAACAAAGATTAATTTTTCGATTCAGAACAACTGAAACACAGAAAGTTTGTGAAGGAACAAAAGATTAACTAAGTAAATTGAGAGATAGTAACGTAATAAAAACCAAAAGGCAACAAGTCGACTAACCCTAGAAAAAATATAAAGTTGTCGGAAACGAACAAAATGATCCATCTAATCACTAAAATTGTAGCGAACATTAACAATTAAAGACGAAGTTCAAGATGTTGGCAACATGAAGTTTAAACTTCTTCTCATCATCCTCTCGCTCGTAGTTTTCACTTTTAGGCTATCAGTTGATAATTATGCTTCGGGATAAAACGTGTTGAATTCAATGTTGTAAATTACTAAAACTGGAGATAGTTTGAAATATATATGAAATGGACACTAACCCTAGGAAAAACGTAAACTCACCGGAAACGAACGAATGAACAAACCACCGAAATCGTAATGAACACTAAGAATTGAAGACAAAGATGAAGATATTGGGGACATGAAGGTGCGGTTGTTTCTCCTCAACTTCTCACATGTAAGTTTTAAATTTTGGGTCATCATTTGATAATTGTGCTTTGGGATGTCACGTGTAGAACTCGATGTGGCAAGTTACAATAATTGGATAGAGGAACATAAATGATTGAATAAGAGTTCTTGAGATTGGATTGATGCCGTGTATGTCTTTTCCTTATGGCTCTCACCGGTAGACCACCCCTATCATATGTCAATGAAAAAGAAACCTAAACCGAGGTGCTTTATTGGGATAATTGGACATAGTTTGCAAATAAAATGAAATGGACACATAAGTGCCTAAAGTTATTGGACATTAAGTTAAACTTAGTAAAAAATATTCACTAAAGTAAAATAGTCTAAAGTTATGGAACATTAAGGTTTATTAACCTAAAGTTATTAAATTATATTAGCAGTAAAGGACAATACGTAGATTAGCCTAAAGTTATAGGACATTAAGGTTTATTAACCTAAAGTTATTAAATTATCTACCACCAAGATCTCCACCATCACTCACCTCCGGCATCACCTCTCCCACCTCCGACCACCTTCGACGACCGGAAGAAGCACCAACAATGACATCCTCCTACGATATGTCAAAGATCGCCTTCAAGTCTTCTCCCGCCCCCGTGGATCATACCACCCGCCCCTGCGCCTCAATGCCCCTGCGGCCCTGCAACCCGCCCCCGCAGTTTCACAAGGAAAGGTCATTTTCTTCAATTCTCTTTGTGAAATCTAATTCTTCTGCTTTCAAGTGCTACTAGAATGGAACAACCTAGGAAATCAAAGATGAATGCTGGAGAATTGGCACGATATGAGATTGTGCAAAACCGATCGGTCTTTCAAACTCGGTTTTTACATATACCGACGTTGGAGACTTTTTGTGGATGCTAGCGAGTATGCAGGCGTTCCTCGAGCATGCTGGGCTCGAGGAATTCCTGGGGAAGAGTGCCCCTACATATCCTGAGTTGGCAAGCCAGTTTGTGGCCACCTTCAACATGGAGAAGGATGACCACATTTGCGTGGGATTGACGTTCAAGTACAACCAGAAGAAGTATATGTTGGACTTGGAACAGCTGAGGGCTGCTTTTGGGATCTCTAAGATCCCTTCTGAGAGGTGGTAGGAGACAACCCTTACACCAGACTTGGTGGAGTTCTGGAGAGCTGCTACCGGTTTTGATTTTTATGCGGGGGGTGATTACAACAACAAGCTCACTCACCCCTGCTTGAGGCTCCTCTCCAAGATAATCATGTGTGTCTTCTGTGGACACAAGGGGGAGAACAAGGTCACTCTCAAGGACCTTCCATTGCTCTATGCTTGTATTCCGCTATGTGACAACGCGCCAGATTGGATTTCCCTCTTCCTTGGCGCTTTGAAGCGGATTAGGAAGGACGAGCCCCGGGACATAGTTGGAGGAGGGATCATTACCCTCATAGTTTCACTAGGTAATGGATGTGAGCGAGTTGAAGGATGGGATGGCGGTCCCATTCTACAATGAGGGCCTTCTTCGATGTTGCAAGTTGTTGAAGAGAGAGGGTGAGCACCTGTTTTGGCTCTCCTTTGCCGATGGGAGCCATGTGACTTATTTACCCCGCCCTCTACCATTCGGAGAAGAGCTCTCCGACCTATACATTGCAACTGATCCGTTAGTGTCGAGGCGACCTCAGGTTGCCATTATTAAGAGATATCCGGCGAGCTCCAACAGAGTTCCGTATGAGGATCACATGCCGATTCCGGATGATGAGGAGATTCCCACCACGGCGGAGGAGGATGACCCTATACATGCTAGTTTTATAGCTCAGATGGCTGCCCTGACCACTCAACACCAGCAGTGACAGACTAGCTATCAGACGTCGATGCTTGAGCAGCAACGGACTTGGAAGACGGGCTTTGTGGAGAGGATGACCAAGCACTTTGACCGGCGTTAGGACGCTTGGCAGCAGGCTCAACAGTAGTAGATGGAGGCTCAACAGCTGGCTTGGCAGGCTAGCTTTGGGACCTCCTTTGGTGCTAGGTTGGATACGCAACAAGGCCGCCTTGACAAGATCTACCGGCGGCAGGAGAAGACTTTCGCCACTTCCCGTATCCACCGGAGGACGTCCGGATGGTCCAGCCAGAACATCCACTAGTGAGCTTCTCCTCTTTCCCTTCTCCCCATTATTTGTCTTTGCTTTCATTTTTGCACTTTGAGGGAAAAGTGTTCTTCAAGTATGGGGGAGGGAAGATATCATGCATGTACAGTTTGTTTGTGTTTGCTTTGAAATTTCAGCTTGTAATTCAGTTTATATTCAGTCAAAAAAAGGAGAGAAAAAGCCAAACAATTGAGAAAAAGGCAAGAAAATCCTTGGATAACCCAAAAGGGCGGTTTAGGCAAAAAGAAGGTAGTCCGACCAACTCTAGGTTCGTGCAAATTGGACTTGAGGGATGTGAGATTTTGGTGAGATTATCATGAAAAGAAGAAGAGTGGCAAGGTGAAAATCCCAAAGGGCTCCTTGGCAAAATGAGTGATTCCGAGTGTAGGTTCTCCTTCCAGCATTGGCGACATAAGAAGGGGAGTCATAAGGAGGAGTGAGGGTAGGTCACTCTTGTAGCAATAAGGATGGTAGTTTCTCACCTTTTCTCATTTCTCTCGTTTCTCACTTTCTTTGGTAGCTTTTCTCTATTGTTTTCTCACTTGTCTACTACACCATACTTCCTGAGACTTGTTGTGCTGATATTGTTTGATGTGTTGTTTACTCGGGACGAGTAAATAATCTAAGTATGAGGAGTTTGATAGGTGATAGAATCACTATCATTTTAGGTAGCTTTTAGAGTCTTTTTAATGTCTTGGAGTCATTTTGTGTTACTAATACCTTGATCCAGAAGAAGATGTCCAAATGAAGTAAAGAAAGGTTTTTAGAAACACTTGGGAGTTGGAGAAGATCAACGAAGACAACTTTTTGGTGCCACATGTTCGCCCTAAAACGTGCAGGCAAATAAGTTTTAATTTATAAAACTAGAATAAAAGAAAGCAAACCCGCAGTGTACGGATCGGCGTAGATTAGCAAGTATTTCAGAGTATCGATCTCAGAGAATTGGTGAAACAAAATCAGTTTTAAGTAATCGAGCACGTAAAAATGTAGAAGCTTTGCAAATATTGGGAAAACAGCAACCCTAAAGATCCAGGTATCAAATTGTGGCAATCAATTCAAGATATACTATATATATAAGGACATAGTTGAGAATTGCAAAGGTATACTAAAGTAAGGTCGTGTACGGTGAAGTTCCAAAACCCTATATGTCTAACCGAAAGACTCTCTCTATAAAGGTTGTTGAGACTGCATTATAGAAAGGATCTAAAGGTGAGAATTAGTCTCAAATACCCATTCCCAAACCCAAGGAATCAAAGACAAGCCAAAACGGTTAAGGTTGTGACACTCGAAACCGAAATAGAGGATGTTGAGTCTCACTACTACCTAGGAAAGGCTAGTCAAGGCTAGGTTAAAGCTAATCTTTAACTTTGGATTAAAGCAAAAGAAAAGTTCGTAAACCAGGGGAAATCACGGCTAGATCTTGAGGAACCTCGGCCGTGGAACTCAAGAACAGACCGTGGTTTAGGATGTCGATGAGGTTTCTCACACTCTCAAGGTCCAATCTGTTTACGATCGATCTATCATTATCTAAGCCACAACTATCAACCCTTCACCTTAGAATTGCTAAAGGGTTTTAGCCAACAATCATTGTCATGATATCAATATTCAAATTAAGAAGAATAAAAGATGAAAACCCTCGAAAACTCAAATAAAACTCAAAGTCAATCTCGAAATCCAAACACAAACGTAATATGTTTATGAATCTAGAAGAATAGGAACAAAAATCTCACAAAAAGATCTAGAGAAGTCACAAAGAACGGGATGTCAATCCGTTCTCAAATGAAAACCCTAGAATATCCAAAGTACACAATCTCCAAAATTACGTCCTTCACAAATCTTCAATCTTCAAGCGAATCTCTGAGCAGCGGCTAAGCGTCTGTATGTCAAGGTAAGCGACGCTAAGCGAACCTTGGTGTTGTCACCGTCCGCCTTTCAATGTTGAAGACTATCGGATATATGTAGGAATAAATCTAGGGTTTAAGGATAAAACCCTAAATATTTGGGCTGAAAAGAAGTTGAGTCGTTGTTATCAGAAAATACTCTGGCCGCGTCAGACGGTATCAGAGAATACTTTGGCGCGTCAGACCGTATCAGAAAATACTTTGGCGCGTCAAACGGTATCAGAGAATAATTTGGCGCGTCCTAACTTCCTTTTATACTCCTTTTTGTCCCACTTTAAGGCTTGATCCATAAAATATGTCATTTCGCTCCATAATTCGCCAATTTACCTACAAATGTAATAAAACTATGTGTAGACCTCTATTCTTGCAAAGTAGGTGAATATAACCATAAATGTCATGAGTGTATGTCTATGCATGCAAAATAAAGGGGAAATCTATATAAATACATGCCTAAAAATAGGTCATAATTCATGTCATCAAAATACCCCATACTTGCATCTTGCTTGTCCTCAAGCAAGGTTCAAACTTAAGATATAAGATGATATGGATTATGAATATGCAAAAATAAAGAAAAACCACAATATATTGGTTGTGCTTCTATTCATAGATCACCCTCAAAGAGTCGCTTCATAGCTAATAACAATCATCATATGGTCAAAAGGAATTACATCATGGAAAGGATAATCACACTTTGCAAGAGAATCATAACATGCATCATAACTTGCAATATATCAAAATCAATCATGAGGAATCCAATTTAGATCACAAAGCCAAACAATATACTCAAAGATCTTAAGGTCTTTCAAGTAAAGGTAAATAAACGTGAATGAGTGGGATGCATATAGGGTAATGTGGTGCAAAAATCCGGGAAAAAGGAGCAACACAACACAAATTCTTTTCTTTTTGCAAACTTGAATCAACCACCATTGAGAGCTTTGCTCTATCATTTTTAGCACAAAATTTTTTCGACTTTACTTTTTGGAAATATAGACAGCGGTGCACAAAAACCGAAGCCTAGGAGATTGGCGATTCTCAATTTCGAGATGCCTCAAACCCTTGATGCATATACCATAATACGTTAGGAATATCGCTCAATCCAACTTTGGCAAGACACAAACACCCGGCTATGTGAATGGTGTCGAGTTACTCATCATCATGATTGACTTCCCCATACCTATTTTTCTATACTTTGAATGCACAAATTTTCTTTCATGGCCCTCCCACATCAAACATGCCAAAATTTACACTCTTCCTAATTCCCGGATAGGTAAAGGGGGAAAAAATTTTCATTGAGGGGCTAAATGAATAAAGAAGAAGCAAGAAAAATCGAGGCGCCTTAATCATATCAATAAGAAGTGTAAGAACTTATAATGCGGTTTCAATCTTCAATACTCAACATGATTTAGAATGAAAGCAAATTAACAAACATGCATGAATTTCTAACAAAGTATTCAAATCCCATATATGTCATAAATCAATTCAAGCATATTAAAATATCATAGTTATTTCACAAAACAACATTCATCATAGAGATCATATCCATCCTATAAGCACAACAATTTTTAAAAATTTTAAAATTTTTAAAATAAAAAATTTACAAGACATAAAACATGCAATATGGTATTGCAAATACTTCCACCCCATACTTAAAACTCACATTGTCACCAATGTGAAAGAAAAGAAAAGATGGAAAAGGATACTCACAATGTAAGATAGCGAATCAGGCAATCGCGCGGTGGTGGTGGGAATCTATAGAAGCTCGATAGGGAATTCTGAATATTTCAATCGGTGTTGAAGAATGAAGAAGGGGAACGTCTTTCGGCCGAAAATTTTTCCGGAAATTTTTTTCCCCCACGGCCTATCGGGCATTTCCACGGCCGTGGTTTTGCACGGCCACCCGTGGAATCTGGTTCTTTTATTTTGACCACGGCCCAATTTAGCAAACCACGACCGTGGTTTTGCCCTTTTAGCCGTGGAATCCTCTATTCTCGCCAAAAATCCAAGTTTCGTCGTTCTTTCGGCTTTCTTCACTTTTTTTGGTCCTTTCTCAACCCTGACATCCAAAGACACAAACATACCGGAAGTTATCGACGAAAAACAAACAAAAACAACTACTCCAATCTAATCTAAGAAAAAAAAAAGGGAAAAATGATGCATTACCTTGGGTTGCCTCCCAAGAAGCGCTTGGTTTAACGTCGCTAGTTGGACCTATCTCCATAGATGACTCAATGCACCTTGAACATCTTAGATTGCTCTTCAAATCCATCATTAAACTCTTCCAAAAAGGTTCCGGTTCTTTATTTTACCGGCAAATGATAAGATCTCCCACGCACAAGGTTGTACGGTTTGATTCTCACCGGAATCCTCCTAGCTTTCCTATGCTTTAATGGGACATAATTCAGCCTTGCGTCCCATCCTTTCCTAAATCGAGAAATTAGTTTCTCGAGGATCCTCCTAGCTTCCCCATCTCCAGCTTGGGGATGATGTATGGTCTTCGTCATGTGAATGACCCCATACTTGAACAAAAGACACTTCATCGTATTAACGGTGAAGTGCTTGCTAACACCACTCCTTGTAGTCCAAGGAACATCTTCCTTCAGGAATTTTAATGGAGGTTTCATCTTCACCTTAGGAGGTTCTTTTGGAAGAGACCTCCAACTCTCCGGTGCATTCCAGAAAAAATCAGAAATTTTAATAGAAATTTCAAATGAAGTATGAGAATGTACCTTGTAAAGTTCTTCAAGGCTTGGGGCAAGTTTCATGTTGGGATGATGATGCACACATGAAATATCTCCCAACTCAGCTGGATCCTCTTCAACCTTGGCCACAGTTTCAGTAATTTGGCCAAGGTTCTCCACTTCTTCCTCTTCTTCAATGAGGACTTCAAGAGGAGCTTCAGGTTCGATAGGAGGAATGCTCAAAACTTGGAGTTCTTTGTCGCACTTCTCCTCCAGTCGAGCAATTTCAGCAAGGATCAATTTTCTTTCACGTTCATCGAGATCCTTTATTGATTGCTTAATCTTCGATTCAAGTTGATATACAGGAGGTTGTTCATACACCTCGCGAGCGGTATAGAGCTCCTCCCAAATTTCAAGCTCCTTCTTAATGGCTTCCTCCATTTCATTTTCATCACTGAAAAAAATGAAAAATAATCCAACAAATATCTATACTCCTTCCATTTAGCTACTTCTTTCTTTCCCCATCTCTCTCTTTCCAAGGATTTGTTCCTAAGTCTATGTTGCTCCAAAGATTAGTTAAGTTCAGCTCTAAGACTCCATATTTCGTTCCTCGCCCTCTGATAGCTGCTTCCATCCATTGGAAAATCTGAAAACTCAAAAACTCATAACAAAAGATTAAAAGAAAAAGCAAAAGCTTCCAAGCTCGACAACCGAAAACCGAAATTGATCTAGACCAATTCCCCGGCAACGGCGCCAAAAACATGTTCGCCCTAAATCGTGAGTGCAAATAAGTTTTAATTTATAAAACTAGAATAAAAGCAAGCGAACCCATAGTGTACAGATCGGCGTAGATTAGCAAGTATTCCAAAGTATCGATCTCAGGGAATTGGTGAAACAAAATCAGTTTCAAGTAATCGAGCAAGTAAAAATGTAGAAGCTTTGCAAATATTGGGAAAACAACAACCCTAAAGATCCAGGTATCAAATTGTGGCAATCGATGCAAGATATACAATATATATAAGGACAGAGTTGAGAATTGCAAAGGTATACTAAAGTAAGGTCGTGTACGGTGAAGTTCCAAAACCCTATATGTCTAACCGAAAGACTCTCTCTCTCTATAAAGGTTATTGAGGCTGCAGTATAGAAAGGATCTAAAGTTGAGAATTAGTCTCAAATACCCATGCCCAAACCCAAGGAATCAAAGAAAGCCAAAACGGTTAAGGTTGTGACACTCGAAACCGAAATAGAGGATGTTGAGTCTCACTACTACCTAGGAAAGGCTAGCCAAGGCTAGGTTAAAGCTAATCTTTAACTTTGGATTAAAGCAAAAGCAAAGTTCGTAAACCAGGGGAAATCACGGCTAGATCTTGAGGAACCACGGCCTTGGAACTCAAGAACATACCGTGGTTTAGGGTGTCGACAAGGTTTTCTCGCACTCTCAGGGTCCAATCTGTTTACGATCGATCTATCATTATCTAAGCCACAACTATCAACGCTTCACCTTAGAATTGTTAAAGGGTTTTAGCCAACAATCATTGTCATGATATCAATATTCAAATTAAGAAGAATAAAAGATGAAAACCCTCGAAAACTCAAATAAAACTCAAAGTCAATCTCGAAATCCAAACACAAAGGTAATATTTTATGAATCTAGAAGAATAGGAACAGAAACCTCACAAAAAGATCTAGAGAAGTCACAAAGAACGGGATGTCAATCCGTTCTCAAATGAAAACCCTAGAATATCCAAAGTACACAATCTCCGAAATTACGTCCTTCACAAATCTTCAGTCTTCAAGCGAATCTCTGAGCAGCGGCAAAGCGTCTGTATGTCAAGGTAAGTGATGGTAAGCGAACCCGTGGGGCTGTCACCGTCCGCTTTTCAATGTTGAAGGCTATCGGATATATGTAGGAATAAATCTAGGGTTTAAGGATAAAACCCTAAATATTTGAGCTGAAAAGAAGTCGAGCCGCTGGTATCAGAAAATACTCTAGGACGCGTCAGACGGTATCAAAGAATACTTTGGCGCGTCAGACCGTATCAAAAAATACTTTGGCGCGTCAAACGGTATCAGAGAATACTTTGGCGCGTCCTAACTTCCTTTTATGCTCCTTTTTGTCCCGCTTTAAGGCTTGATCCATAAAATATGTCATTTCGCTCCATAATTCGCCAATCTACCTACAAATATAATAAAACTCTGTGTAGACCTCTATTCTTGCAAAGTAGGTGAATATAACCATAAATGTCATGATTGTATGTCTATGCATGCAAAATAAAGGGAAAATCTATATAAATACATGCCTAAAAATAGGTCATAATTCATGTCATCACCACACCGCCCCCGCGGAGTAATGTCACCGCCCCTACGATGACACTACACCTTCAACGACACAACCTGCACCTCGTCAGCGCCCCGAGAGCAGGGTGTCACCGCCCCCGCGGCGTCACCTAGCCGCCCCTGCGGTGGCACCCCTGAAGACCCATGCCTAGTGTCGTAGTCAACGCTTTGGCATGCGCCCTTAAGGCCCTTGTCACCGCCCCTACGGCAGCCTCTAGCCGCCCCTGCGGTGACTCAGCCCGAAGAACAAGTGTGAGTGCCCCTGCGCCCTTGCTAACGGACTTGTGAAGCCGAAAAGACTGTCACCGCCCCTACGGATTGACACTAGAAACGTTACGAAGATGGAAAGTCAAACGTTCAAGAGCATTAAAGACCCCGCCCCCGCGGGACTGCCATACCGCCCCAACGGCCAAGACGAAGTTGGAACGTTTTGGCCTAAACCGCCCCTTGCGGCCCTGTAGCCCGCCTCTGCGGTTTAGCGCCAGAGGACTTAAATCCGGTTGTTTGCACCACCTTTATGACATTTAAGGTGGCTGTTTAGACAGGCCATTTACTTCCCTTTATTGTGTTTTCTAGTATAAATAGAATCCTTGGCTGATTGCTAGAATCATCCACATTTTTCCCAAAAAACTCTATTTTCCTAAGTGCCATTTTGTAATGAGTTTCTAGCTTCTTTTGCTACATTGGGTTGACTGAAGCTGCATTGCAATTTGGTTGTAAATCTTTATAATAGAAGTTTAATTCAATATCCATTTGTGTTATGTTTCCCTGATCTTTAACTTATGTTTGCATGTCTTTTCTCACTTAGTTTGATCACCTTAAGTATACAATTGCATGCAAAGTGCTAGAGTTAATCGATTCCGAGTTCGGGTCCTTAATCTAGTAGCAAACCCCTAGGTAAAAGCTGGTTGTAATAGTCTAAGGGAAAGGAACATAGCTATAACGTAAGATTAACGGGTTGTTTATCTTCTTTATATCTCTTTATCTTTATTTGAATGCTAACTTGTGCTTTGATCTTGTAGGTTTACGGATCAATAAGCTAGTTAAGTTGTGTTAATGTCGGTTGGCTTAACACATATATAAGATCAAGATGATAACTTTGGTGAATTACTTCTAAAAAGATCCGACCAAATTGCATGCATGATAAGATCTAACCTAGTGTAGATTTCTAATCATCCATATTATCATCATATTTGCTTGTTATGAAATCACTTTTTTCTTGTTTATTCCACAATCCAACCCCCCCCCCCCTTGGTTACCAATTGATAATTGAATCTAACCAAAACTTACTAAAACTCTCTTGGGTTCGACCCTTACTTACACTATACAATTGGTTAAGTGTAACGTTTGAAATTGTACTTTGATTAAAGCTAAAAGACAACGACCTTAGTAATTTAACCTTGTCATGAATTCAAGACTGAAGCCACACGGTTTGTATACTCCTTTACCTATTCCTACTTCACCATGGCTTGATATTAGTATGAATTTTGTTGTAGGTTTACCAAGGAATAAGAAGGGAAAAGATTTCATCTTTGTGGTTGTTGACCGCTTTTCTAAAATGGCTCACTTTATTGCTTGCCATAAAACCGATGATGCTTATAATGTGGCTAACTTGTTCTTTAGGGAAGTTGTTAGGTTGCATGGAGTGCCGCGGACTATTAAAAGCGATAGAGATGTCAGGTTCCTTTGTTTATTTTGGAAGACTCTTTGGGAAACATAGGTACCAAATTGTTATTTTCAACTTCTAGTCATCCTCAAACGGATGGTCAAACGGAGGTAACTAACAGGACTTTGACTACTATTTTAAGAGCTTTTTGAAAAGATAATTTGAATGCTTGTGAAGATGTTTTACAACATGTAGAATTTGCTTATAATCATACCTTGCATTGATCTACTAATCTAACACCTTTTGAGTATATCTATGGAGTGAATCATTTGACTCCTTTTGATCTTATACCGTTGCCTTTAGAGGAGTGAGTAGATTTCATTGCAGGAAAACAGGTATAGTTCATTAAGGAATTGCATGAGAAAAAAAAAGGAAAATCGTCACTTCAAAGGCAAATCTGAATTACAATGAGATGTTGTTCGAACCCGGATATCTAGTTTGGTTGCATCTAATGAAAGAGCGATTTCCGGACAAGAGGAAGTCTAAGTTGTCTTCAAGAGGAGATAGACCATTTAGAGTGAAGTGCAAAGTTGGTGATAATTCTTATTGTAACACCCCAAATCCATAGGACTCAGAGTGTCACGGGGCTAGGACCTCAAAGAGGGTCCTGACCCTAGCCTGACAAGTTCACTGGATCTTACAACAAGGCACAAATAAATATAAAACAATATTTATAAAACAGAAATAACAAGTATCATAATGCATACAAAATCCCACAACCGAGTATAAAACAACATCATCGTATATATAAATAACCCAAAATCCCATAACATCCTAGATGTACAGAAGTCCTCGGCTGATCACTCCTCCAGATCACTCTGCAGTCTGTCTAACCTGCAAAAGATCTACAACGGTATGAAACCATTAGCTAAAAATTCATATATAAGATCATGCATAAACACATACTTATATCAAAATCACAATAAACACCAATCATGCTATCACACATTTACCCGTTTAATTATCTTTATAATGTTATACACTCAAAACCATATTTATGGTTGTGACACAAGATGTATATCATTCTCGCCTCTGGGTCCCATAACCATTTGGAGTGGAATCAGGCGCACGCCCCGTATACCGTATGGGGTGGTAACGTACCTTGTCTGTATACCAGGTATGGCCTCCCCTCAAAGAACCTCCCAAACTCACTACGGAGGAAATGGGAAAGGTTATCACCGCTCTCTTCAAGGGGGCAATCATGTCGGTAATAATCAATATCGCATGCTATAAAGCACATAACAATCACCACTCATGCATACATCCAATATAAGAATGCAGCTAAGTAAGTCCTATGGACTTACCTGAATCTCATAATAACCTCAACCACAATCAATCCTCCAATTCCCGTAGGAATGAGCACTGCCTAATAACAAGGCATAAAGATACATCAAACCTCATATCATCACTAAAAGATCACACTTAGACCCAAGGGATCCATACGGATCATAAACATCGTATCTACCTCGAATATCATACTAAACCTCAAAGCCACATCAGGACATACCTCCATATCAAGATATCATCATTATACTCTCATACATATATCCTAGCATGCTTCTAAACCAAACCTCAAGACAATGAAAGGATTAAAACATACCAACACTTGGTAAGTTCCGAAGGAAGGCGCACTCGTGGGAAGGAATAGGCGCGGTGGCGGTGACAAGCTGCGGCAGCGGGAAGAAGACGCCGTAGGGGTGGTGACACGCTCTAGCCGCAGGGGCAGCGATGACAAACCGCAAGAGCGGTTTCCTTGACAACGGACAACTCTCGAAGGTTGCTCGACCACTCTCTCGCTCGATTCTTCACCACTCCACCTCAGGGAGTAACCAAGGCTGAAGAGCCAACATATACATACATACACATCCAAAACATCCATCACAAGATCAAACCTTGGGGAAAATCACAAGGAAAAGGAAGAAAGGAAGAAAAGTTGAACAAGGAGAAGAGAAGGGATAGGTTCACCACTTCTCTGTCCAAATCTGAAGAAGAACCCAAGCTGCAGGTTCTCAACCTTCCATAACAATCATCCGCAACATCATCGTCAAGCTCACTTGCAACTAGAAGAAGACCCAAGATCAAACCAAGGAGAAGAACTCAAGAGAAGGAAGAAGAAGAACGTGAGAGGAAGAAGGTAAGGAAGAAGGCTGGAAAAGGTAAAACCCTCATCAGGAGAGAGAGGGTGAATACTTATAGGGTAAGAAACAAAAAGCAAGAAGTCAAAGAAGGAGGTTGTGACCGCCTTTGCCGCGACCGCGGCCCAGCAACGCCGCACCTGCGGGCAAGAACCGCCGCAATTCCGGGATTTTAAGAAAGAAGAGGTTATCGCACTTATGTCTTGGAGCTTCTAGATGAGTATGGTATAAGTCCTATTTTTAATGTAGGAGACTTTAGTTCTTTTGAATATAGAGATGCGCATGTTAGTGATTCGAGGACAAATTCTTTTCAAGAAGGGGAGTCTGATGTGGGACCATCTCCAACACTACCTCAAGGACTAGTTACTAGATCAAGGGCTAAAGCATTAAATGATAATCCAGCTACAGTTTCTTCGGATTCCATCATGGAAGGTGCAATATCAAGGTCAAGAGCAAAGGCTATTCAAGATGAAGTTACGAGCATACTCACAACATGTACACTCAAGGAGACCCTACTCACTCTTAGGAATCCTTTGGTGACATTAATGATTGTTATAGAAGAGCCAAGTCATGACCAAGAGGAGCCAACAAGCATAGAAGTTGGCTAAGACGAAGAAAGAGTCTCAGAGAAGAAATCTCGGCCTCCTACAGGATTCTCGGCCGAGATTCCATCCGAGATTTGCTCTCGGACGCGCGCTTGAAGATCCGGCCGAAGATCTTTTAAATTTGGAAATTATCTTTATATTTTCTTACCTTAAAGCTCTTAAACATTCTTAAGGTAATTGTTAGTTTTGATCCTATATTTGAGATTAATACTTTTATATCTTTTAAAGATATATTTCCTAGATTATCTTTAAAAAGATATATTTCTTAGTTTGCATAGAGGATCTCCCTTATAAATAGCCTTAGAGGGGGAGATTGTTAGATAGATTTGATTTGATATTATTCCACATACTGTGTGAACTTGCAGATTTGCATTGAAGCTTGTATTTTATTTATTCCTATTCAATCAAAGAGAGAGCTTTGATTGAATCGTTGTGAATTCTTTGTTAGATTGTGCTTGTGTTTATTAATCATTTTGAAGATTGGTGCTCCTAGTCAATATTGGTCCCTCCTTGTGCTTGTCGTACTTAGAAGGCTTGTCTAAGGTTAAAGAAGTGAGGGTTAAGTATGCTCTTCGTTAAGGGGTTTTGACACATCAGTGGTCAAGGTTCTTTGCGGAAATATCTTGGTTCATATCTTCCTATATTTATCATATATCATTCCATATTCATCTTCTTATCTTTCCCTATCATCCACTAATCCGTTTTCTGAGTTTTTGAAAATCTCGAACTATTCTTCACGAAATATCGCCCAAGATTTCTATTATCCACCCAAGATTTGCTTCTATGGAGGAATTCCAATCTAGATCGGGAACTGTGGCCTCAACTCCACATCACTTTCTTTTGGTTTTATTTGGTTTATGAGTTTCTTGATTTCATATATCTTTTTTGATTTGAATATGCGTGTTGTGTCTAAAACCCCTGCAATTGTAAGGTGATTGGTTAATGGTTGTGGTTTAGATGATGATAGATTGAGCCTTTAAGTTAGATTTGACCCTGAAGAGTTGGTTTAACCTTTGCAGAGTAGAATCTTGATTTGTTCTTCAGGAATCTCGGCCGAGATTTAGTCAAGAACAGCCCGAGATTTCTTTTGTTGATTAATTTATGTTATATCTTTATGCTTAGGTTATAGGTTGCCCAAATCCTAGCCTTGTTGAGTCTTTCAAGCTTACATCCAAGCTTGGAAAAAGACTTATTCGGTGATTCCCTTTCTTGGTTACCAAAGATGGTGAGTTTTAGGTAATAAAGGATTCAAAACCCTTTATTTGTTTGAGTGTGCCTTCTTCTTGCCTGAGTGATCTAACTTGAAACTTACCCGGGAAAGCTTAGTTCTTGACCCTTAGATTGAGTTGCTGGTTTGAGATTATAGTTCCTTTCCTTAGATACTTGAGACTTACCTGGTGATAGGAGCTTTGGTTTGGGATAGTGAGACCTCTCATGTGATCTTTCCCACCTTAGAAACCCATTTCCTTAGAGATCTCAACCTTGTCCATAGATCATTAAAATTTTGAATCAAAAACCACTACTGGATATTTTAATCTCTAGAATCTGCATTTTCCCGATTATCATATATTCATATCATTGCTTTTTGTTCTTTTCAGTCATTGATATTTGCAAAATCTATCCTTTAATGATATGTTACCATTTGGCTTCACCATAGTCCTTGTGATCAACTCTGGAATATTTGCTTTTGCTGCGATTGATTCGTACAATGCGGGTTCGCTTATTTGTTTTGGCTTTTATTTCAAGTATAAATTTAAAGCTATTTTTGTTCATATTTCACACACGTCTAAGAGCGAACATGATCCGTAGGATCATCCACAAAACTGGAACGTAGTTAAGAGGCAGCTCAAAAAGAAGGAACTCTAAGAACTACAAAGAGGAGGAGGATGCCAAAGAAGAAAGATGGCATGTTCAAATGGATTCAAGTGGAAGGAGGAAGGGTCTACATGCCATCCGGACAAAGAGAAGGATGGCGTATTGTGGAGCTCATTTAACAAGGAGGTCTCGAGTGTATCCAACCATGAGAATACACTGTCTAGCAATAAGGAGGAGAAGATCTTACAAGAAGAACATTTGATCCTCAATATCAGAAGACCGGGGCCCACATGCAAGACCATCCCAACACTCAAGTTCCAATACGTACGTAAATTCAACCATACATGAAGGATGTATGTATCCATGCAAGAGAGGAAGGTCTGCCATGCAAAGGACTATCCCCTCTACACACATGGTTTGAATAATCACGGCCCATCCAGATTAATGTTATATTTTTTAGCCCATACAGACTTGTTTAATTATGGGTTAATTTTGGGGGCTTTTAAGTTATATTTTTCAGCCCAAGTCTATTTTATTTATTTTACAAATAAAATTAAGGCATCTAATAAGAAAGCTTAAAAATAGATCTTATCTTCTTAGAAGAAAGCCTCTATTTTATTTTCTAGAAATATAATTGGGAGAATTTGATATACTAGGCTTTTTTGAGTTTTTGTTTAAGAAAATGTACCCCAAATTTTTTACCACTTTCATTTAATAGTAGGTAAAAAATATTAACCCTTCTATTTAGAAAGAAAGAATAAATGATGTTTGTTATTTGTCATATAAGTATAAGTTTTAATTTTTAATTACTGAATTTGTTTTCTTTTATTATTTTTCTTGTCTTTTTTTATTTATTTTTTATTTTATTTTTTATTTTCTGGACTGAATTTCTCATACCGGAATTTCTCATACCAGAAATTTCATACCAGAAATTTCATACGAAAACTAGATACCAGAATTTATATACCAGAAATTAAATACCATAAATTATATACCAGAAATTAAATACCATAAATTATATACCAGAAATTAATTACCAAAAATTTTATACCAGAAATTTCATACCAAAAATTATCATACCAGAAATTTCATACCAAAAATTTCATACGAAAATTATATACCAGAAATTATATACCAGAAATTAAATATCATAAATGATATACCAGAAATTAAATACCATAAATTATATACCAGAAATTAGCTTTCATTCAACGGTCAATGTCAAAGTAAAACCCGAATTTTTCATACTAGAATTTTTCATACCAGAATTTTTTCATACCCGAATTTTTCATACCAGAATTTTCACACCATAAATTATCATAGCACAAATATACATACCAGAAATTCAAATTTACATACTAGAATTTTGGCATTTGTATACCTTTCTCACGCACTACTCACGGAATTTGTATATGATTAAATACTAGCAATTCAATAACAGTAATTAGACCTTGCTTTCACGACTTTCCAGTGTCTAATATTCTCAACTGGGTGCAACACTGAATGGTAATATATATACAGTACATATAGTTATAGGCATCATATTGCATTGATTCATCAAAAATAATTACACGAGATGAGTGAGTTATTGATTGGGGCATTACATGATAAGCAACAATCGAATAGTAAAGCATAAACTCAAAGGGAAATTTACCCCAAACCCACTTAAACATCACAAATTCCACAGCTTGAACACTTTGATCAACCTGACTTAAAACACTAAAAATACCCAAATTACAACTACTAACAACTACATCATCATCAAGATATTCTTCCTTTACGATCACACAACGCATTCCACAGCAAGCGGCTTCTCGAGAATCTCCGCATTCACCGGAGCACAACTCCTGGCAATGACGACATCTTCACCTTCATGGACATCAACCTGAACATCGAGAATGGTCACCATCTCCGACAACTTCTTCTCGGTCGGGAGATTTGACAAGGGTAGCTCCTCTTTCCCTTGGCTCACAATCGCACTCAAGTCCTTCTTCGAGTCCTTCTTTGAGTCCTTGTAGATGAAGTAAGGCGTCACTTGTGCCATCCCGAACAAGAATCCGAGGACATTAGGCAGCTGCATATGATCGAATATATATATAGTTAGAGGTTGGTGTAGGTAATAAAGCAATTATAAGTAAATTTTGAGAGATGAGATGGATAGTTTAAGGCTTACAGCAACATAGAGATCCTTGATAAAGAAGCCATAGCAGAACCACATGATAGCACAGAAGGTGAGGGATAAAGAGAGCCATTGGCAATTCTAGGGTATTAAACTCGTGAAAATAAGTCAGCCTACTAGCTCCAACTTCTCATGTACAAATTATCTCAACTTCTAATCTATCACCCTACTGAACCACGTCTTAAGCAATAGGCATAGTAAGCTTTTTTATTTTTTAAAAATCTATTTACCAGAAGTTAAAAATCTACTTACCAGAAAATTCACTCTACGTAAGACATCCGGGCCTTCCTCCTCCTTGCTCACACAGACATCAACCAAGCAGCAGCCAAGGCAGTACCTTCCTCTCATCTCCTTCGTGCACTCAGACGGCGGGCCAGGAGCTGTCGTCACCTTCGTTTACACAAACTGCAACAAGCAGGAGTAGGTTTGCTTCCTGCATCAACAAACAACTAGATCTAGATCTGGATCTGGATCTAGATCTAGATTTTGATCTTGCTGCTACGAGATGTAGCCTTCTTAGAGACACCAAATCCCAACTGCTACTCCTGGTCATTCCTAATCTAGGCTCGAAAGGCTTCTCGATAGGTTTTGAGAACTTGAATGATGGGGGCTTCGTGAGGTGTTTCGGGGAGAAGATGTTAGGGTATGCGGTGGAGAGAAGAACCGCCGCTTCGTTGTATGTCTGGTTTTGGCGCTTGCGAGGAGTCCGGGGCTTTCTTGTGCAGATCGAGAGTGGCGCCGATAGAGAATTGCTTGGTTCGGATACAGAGGAATTAAGGGAAGAAGAAGAAGAAGAAGACGAGGTTCTGACTGAAGCATATGTAGATTTGAGAAGCTCAATCTCAAGGTCGAAGCCATAAGTGGCAGTAGTGGTAGCGGCTCCGGCTAGATAATAAGAACTCATTCTGCTTTGGTTTGATTTCAACTTATGTGGAAGATCTGTAGAAAAAGAAGCAGCTGCAATAACAACCACTGCTATAACTGGGTAGAAGAAGAGAGGGGAGCGGCGCCGAAGAGAATAGGGTTAGAAGAAGAGATGAACGGTTAAAAAAGAAAATAGGGTATATTTACTTAAAGAAAAAATAGAAAAGTCTAGTTTCTAAACTATAAACTCAAAAAAGCCTAGTTTCCAAATTATCCCAATATAATATTTTAGAAGGTGGATTTTATTTTTATTTCTACAAAATAGATCTTATCTTTCTAAAAGATAGATTTTATTTTATTAATTTTTTAGGGTTAAATCTTATCTTATTTTAGATGGATCGTGAGTTTTTTAGCTCATAAGCAAGGCTCGGACCGTCAACCCATGTAACCCTAGGATGGCCCTTTCCCTATAAATAGGGAGGTCATGACTCATAATTTTTCATCTTAAATATTAAACACTTTGATAAACACGTTGTGTTATCCCCTACAGTGTCTACCGTCGTCTTCTTGTGCGGAGAGCAACCTGAGTAAAAGACATCTTGATCGCAACTCGCTTTGACTTGTTTGAGTGTTTTCTACTTGACAATTGCATAACAGGGTGCTTCAACTAATCACAAACAAATTTTCAAGGTGCTTTAGGGTTCTTATAGAACGCTTATTGTGTTTTGGTTATAACGGAAGGGTTCTACAAGACTTCGTTGGTTGTGTATTTGGGCGATCCTTCCGATCGTGGCCTTTTGTGCTTCCAGGTCATCGCTTGAGGTTCGACCTTGATCTATCCATCTACCGATCCATTCCTCCATCGAATCATCTTCTTTACATATCTCTTTTCTTTTGTTGCGTTTCTATTGAGTTCTTAGGCGTCGAAAAATTGAACCAACTACACAAGCGAATACCCCGTATCATTTGTAAGATTGCAGCGGAAGGATTCTGCAATCATTCTTGGTTGTGTGTTAGGGCCTTAGTTTCCCTAGTGTGCTCCAAGTTGTTTTGTAGGGTTCGACCTTGATCTATCCACTTACTGATCCATTCATTACCATCTGTTCATTCAGCCGCTCCATATCCTCCTTTGAGCCAACCATTACCCCTATTATACGATCTAAACCTCGTTTGTTCGAAACCTGTAATATGGATTGAGAAGAGTCTTTTGTGTTGAAAGATTGGGACACACGACATGGCTAATCCCCGTATCAGAATCGAATTCATAAAACGAAGAGAAACAAAGCAAAATGAATGCATAAACTAAATCGATATACGAATATATACCTTATTTGGAGCTATTTGATCAAGTTGTTGAATGAGTTCGAAGCAAATTCATTGAATAACAAAAATAAAGACAATGATGAAAGAGAGAGAAAAAAGTGAGGAAAAGAGAGGAAGAAAAATAGAGATATTAAAAAGGTTTAAGGCTTTTATAGTACTTAGTTTGCAAAATTTGAAAAGTGAGAGTTCATTTTACAATAAGATAATATATCTCGGTCATCCTACAGTTTTTTTCACTTTATTTAGCAAAAAGGACACTAATCTCAAATAGCCTAAAATTATAAGGTATTAGTGTAAATTAATTTAAAATTTACTATTCATTCCTCTCTTCTTATATTGTTCAAGAGTTATAAATTTTAATTTTTGGCATGATGGGAGCTATGAGCCTATAATCCATTTTTAGCAAAGCTTATGGCAATACGTTTGACACTTTACCATGCATTAACTTTGAGGATATGGCACTGCAGGTTGAATCTGGCTTGACGATCGACATAAATGTCTTCTCAAATCTTCCAGCGTTCGTTTCATTCATGGTCTTCTCCTTGACTACATTAAGTCCCGTTTGGTTGTAACTCCGAAAACGGAAACGGAATGGAAATGAATCTAGTTCATATGTGCACTTTGTTCATAAATTTTTTCGGAATCATTCATTGTAGTCTCATGCAAAATGCATTTGATTCTCCTTATTTTGTTTTATAGGTATCAAAAGTAATCAAATTATATTCCAATTAGTCCAAACCACAATGAATGATTCCAAAAAGTTTCATGAACAAAGATATGTGTGTGGACTAGATTCGTTTTCATTTCGTTCCGTTTACAGAGTTTAAAACAAACGGGCCTAAGTCTCTTTCGTGTTTGTTGTATTCTTGTGGTTTTGCTTTCATTAGCCGTAACTCAAACAAGGTTGCTCAATTGCTTGCTAAAGTCCCTCTTCGGTGAGACATGTAGAAATTATTTTCACAAATTTTCCACAGTATTGTTGAACTATCTGTACTCGATTATTGCTAAATAGAATATTGTTTACTAAATTTTTTTCCCATAGATTTAAGTTTCAAACCTCAGGTTGACTTGGGTTTAAGTCATTGTTGGAAGGGAATGCAATTCAACAGAACAACGAGCGGTCCGCTGAACAATGAACAATCTGCCGAATGATATCGTTGGTCCTCCATACCCTATACATAATTTGGTAAAATGAGCTAACAATTCACATTTGTTGTTTAAGCCTATGGACACGATTGTAATCGCTGCTATCGATTTCGTGCAACCATCGGAACGATCAGAGGAAGAATATTATATAGGGAGAGCAAGCTGAACATGTTCATCAAGTAAATGTAGTGACTTGGAGGAATTACAACGCTCAGAATGCATAAAATCTCATACATAATAAGACAACACATCCGGTAGAAGTAAGTTTCACGCTGTCAGATTTCAGAGTTCAGTTCTGTCTAAATCTTTGCTGTACACATACATATGCTTCCGAGCTAAGGCACAAGTTGAGTGTTTTCGTAAAATTTCAATATTTTCGCGGTTGGTAGTACTACCCAGTTCTTGTATGATTACCATGTAAACTCTGAGACAACGATCCATGTTCCAGGTCAGATGCTCAAGGTTGGTGGGAAGCATCGGGATCCTGCTCATTTTGGTTACCGGCTGATGGGATGACAGGAATGTCTAGACTGCTTCGTTCAACCTCTCGAACATCTGAAATGCTTGCCTCAGTAGCCTGTATATCGTTCCATTGACTACTTCCAACAGACCGGATGTTAGTGGTTGTTTGGTCTACTTCCGAGACGTGAAATTCACCTTGCTCTGCAACAGGAACCTCTCTTGAAGAGACGCTAAGGCATGCTTTGTCCACATTGTCATCCCCTGAGTCGACGTGTTTTGTCAGCGAACACGTGTCTCTAATATCTGAACATGATTCCATCTTCTCAAAGATTGGATTTGTGTTGATCTTCTGCCTGCACATCAGAACAATAAAACTTCCATACAAGCCCTTCAAATCTAAATGTAACTAATAGATTATGAAAACATTCGAGTTCAGGGAAGCACATGCAACCAACAAAGCAATTAGGAATTTTAAAGGACACTTACTAATACAGACACTTGTTATGCCTAAAATAATTTATACATAAACTTCGTATCTAGAGCCAAATTCTGACAACATGAATTCATTCATGCAGTTCAGAATGTTGTCAAGTTAAAGTTGACTCAAACACATGGTCTTAGGAATTAGGATATCAACACAGGAGACATACCAAACAGTTTAGATTGATTACCTCTTCAGTTCTGCTTGCAATGCACTAACATACGCCAGCAGTTCTTGCTTTTCTTTCACAGCTGTTGATTCCTTCTGCGCTGCTTCCTTTATTTTAGCCTCAGCATCTGATTCTGCAATCCTGACTCTCTCCTCAGCTCTAACAACACCTGCTTCTAATACCAACATACGGTCCCTAGCCTTTGCAAGTTCTGTTCTCCATAGATGTGTCTCCTGGTGAGCCGAGTCTCTTTGTTTAGTCAGTTCTTCTATATCTCTAGATAGGGCAGCAAACTTGTTTTCAGACTCTTTGAGCTGCACACTCGTTCAAATGAGAATGGAAGTTAGAAACCGTAAATAGTGAATATCAAACTGACATAACGGAATAAAAAAGAAAGTGACTAGAAGAAGGCTTTAGACAATCCCAGCCAATGTTTATATGTTTGAGCCTTCTTTACAGTAGCAACATATCATCAAGTGAAGGAAGATGGTTTAGACGAATGGGCAAAGGCACCTTAAGCATAGCAGCCTCCAATTTCTTATCTGAAGTTTCTTTTAGCCGCTCCATTTCAGCACAAATAAGTCTCCTCTGGTCATCCATTATGTGAGCTGCCGATGCTGCTGCCTCAGCAGCATCAGCTGTATCAGAGAGTTTATCTGCTATTTCTTTTATTGTTGAATCCCGGGCACGAAGCTCTCTGGCCAAGTTTTGTAACTCTTCATCTTTCACCCGCATTGTCTCCTAAATAAAAAAAAAAATAGAACAGCAAATATACAATGAACAATTTCTCAAAGAAAAATGAATCCCAAACAACATTCTGCCTCTTCAAGGATATCAGATATAACTATCGAACTGAAGTAACAAAGTTGAATCCTAAAGCACAAAAACAAACAAATGGCTACTAAAAGAAGAAGTTAAAAAACCTTATCACATGAGCATATAAAAATGTGGTTGTACCAGCATACCTTCATGATTGTCAGGTCATCCATTTGCCCATCAGGAGATTTGTTTAGCATTGTACCTAGAGCATTCCGTAAGGAAACACGCATCGCTGCCTCAATTTCTTTGGAGGCTTCTAGTGCTGTTGAATTCGCAGCAGCAACAACAGTAGCAACTGTTCCAAGTTTGGTTGATCCACTACCACTTAATGAATTGACAGCCTCTTTGTGCGCCTTTAAGACCAGCTGAGTGGCACTATTTTTCATATAGATAGTATTAGAAGAAACGATCAGTACTCTCTTGAAGCGGATAGGATTATTGAAAAATAATACGATAAACAGTAATACAAAAGTCTGAAAGAAAATAGAGCATGTGTAAAAAGACCTCATCCCATGCTCTGGTACTCAGGTGGTGCCCAGAAATGTGAGGTCAGGATTCATGTTTTCTATCCTATATTAATCTGTACATCCAAACCAGTCCAACAAGACAAGGAAGTAAAAAACACTACTTTTACACAAAGACTTATGCAAATAACCTACTTGATCAACATGCTTCCACTCTACAAAAATCTCTCTTTTTTTCTTCCACGTCTCTATATGTCACTATGTATAAATTGGATGAACATACAGAAAACAAATAGTGCTTATCATAAAAAACTAAGAAGCAAGGACAGAAATAAAATCAAGAAAAGAATAAAAACAAGAAAAGGAACTAGTGAAAACCCACTGTAAAGTTGACACCCAGGCTCTTGCTGCCCCAGGAGTTTCTGCACAGAGGAAGAAATCCTTTTTCTGTGGGGTTCCGATATCTGATTGGGACTGTAAAGGAGTAACCATGATACAATTCTCTAACTTAACAATTTTATATGCCCTCATCCACAGAATAAGAACATACACTTCAACTATGTCAAATGTTATTGGTAAGAACATTATCATGGATACAGAAACAGCAGCCATCATACTTCGGCAATCCTCTGAAACATGGAAATTAAGGAAACAAATGAGCAAAAGTTGAATGAACAAAGACATCCACAGCTGCTTAGTAAATTATATCTTACTGGAAGTTCACAGGGGACAAGGCAATTATGCTATTTGCGTCGAATGTAATGGTTCCCTTAACTGTTGGATCATTTCTCCGCATCCTAAATACATTGAGTAAATTAAATGAGTGTGCTCCTTTGGTAAAAAACAGTGATCAAGGGCACAGTAGTTTTGTGACTTTTGTCCGTCTAGAAAAATCATCTCTAAAGTTGGTTGTGTATAAGACTTACTTGTACTCCATTTTCCCAGTGGTAGGGTCTAGGATCACCCATCGCTCGTTCCACTTTCTTAACTGTTGAATGTAGTAATCAAGAAGGCAAAACTATATTATTACAAATTTAAGAGGAGACATATACCAAAACACAGATCGCATCCCACGCCGAGAGACTCCCACACCACAGGAGTCTGCAGGGGATCAATTGAACACAGTTACCCTTCAACCTTGAAGGGAAGCTGTTTATAAGGATCATTTAGTTAAAAATATCCAATACCATATTGGCTCATGGATAAGTAAGTGGAGACTTAGAGATGAAAATTTCATTTATTTAACTATGATCCTAAAGAAGAAAAATTACCATCTCTTCTCAGCTAATTAAGGAAACAAACCACAAGACTAAATACCATTCAGATCTGGCATGCATTTTTATATCATATCAGTCATGAAATCAGATACCAAAGGAAACAAGCCACACATTTCCATCTATGATGCACGGACACGGACACGGATACGGGAAACGGACACGGCGAGAAACGGGGAAGCGGCAATTCTCAAAATATAGGAAACGGGGACACGGCGAGTAAAATAATTAATATATTATTTCAAAGAAATTGAAATATAGAATTACTATATCATAATGAGATGCATATATATGAAAAAAAAAATCAATGATATATGAGTTGATAAAAATATTAACATGATAATAAAATAATCAAAACAAAAGTTTAGAAACAAACATTTTCAGTCTTACAAAACATAGAAATAAACATATTTAGTTTTATAATATGAAATAATCATACTTAGTATCAAAATTGAAGAATGAATCATTCATTTGCAAATCAATAATAACCGAATAACATGTTCAACAAAGGAAAATAATAATAAATAAAGTCAACATTCAACAAATAAAATGTACAAAACAAATTAATAATCAAAGATTCAAATTAAAGTTATAAAATCATAAGAAAAATGGAGAGAAGAGTCGGCCGACGAAACAACATTTCAACATTAGAGCCGGAATCGGTGTCCTACTTCCAACAACCACAGTCTCGCATGTGTCATGTCGAGCTAGGTTTAGTTGAAAAAAATGGGAAAGAAGTAAAAATATTACGGTATATAAGTTTTTATTTCACTGATCATGTCTTGACCGGACACAATCCGCATCCTCACCGTGTCCTAGACGTGTCCTACCTTGGAAACGTGTCTTGACCGTGTCCGGTCATATTTGACCGTGTTCGAGCCGTGTCCGGTTGTGTCCCCGTTTCCGACACGCCAGGACACGGGACACGCCGCCTTCTAGAAGTGTCCGTGCATCATAGATTTCCATTAACACTCGTAGCACAAATAAATGTCTAGTTCTAACTGCTAACCGACAATTTTGTCGTTGACATGACATTTGTCAGTTTGTTGCGATTAAAGTGCAAATAACTAACCAGACGAATAAGGACAAACTGATTTCCCTTAAAAATAGCAGCTACATTTCTAATGCAACTCCTTATATGAATTGCATCCTCCCAACTGGACAAATTGAACATATGTGTCTCACTTTCGCACTTGCAGCTCCAGAATGAAAACTATTGACAGCATAGTAAGAAAGTTGCTAAACGGAGTACTACAGAAATAGGTGGCTCAAAGAGCCAACGAACTTCCAGACATAACATGCTTATGAGCATGGCCTTACAAGGTGGCAGCATAATATTAGTATTATGCATAAACTTTAAGCTTGGGGTAAATATCTTCAGCAAAAGCACTGTTGAGGAGTAGCAAACATCAATCGTAAAAACCAAGTTAATGTCATTGGATCATGCAATCATGACCTTTCCTAGTTACTAGACCCATCTAATCTCAATCAAAACTAGTAAATCGCAATTCATATTCCTATCTCTTTTCGAGAAATTCCAGTCTTCAATATCATTGAATCATTCATACTCGATAGTCTACCTTTTCAAAATTTTGTTAAAAAATCCCAAAGCTAAGCAACATCAGTAGTACATGACGCACCTTGTATTGAAGTAAAATCGAATCACAGCAATTAGACTTTTCATTTCCCCCTCATTCAAATGCGCATCAAGAAAAAGGAGAATCGAAATCATGAAAGGGATGATGAAATTACTGTTTCAGATCGTTTGAGAAGGGGGCCCTGCAACAAATTCCGACCGGAAGCAGAGGTCAATTGGCGCTTAATCCTCTCGAGACTGCTTTCAGTGGAACCATCATCTCCCTGGCATTAGAAATTTACAAATAAAATCACGGCGTCAGAATCACTCGTAGCTGTAGAGCAAGAAAAAGAGGAGAGAGGGCTAGTTAGGTAGACCGACCAGAGGAGCTCCATTGGAGGCCATCGGATCAAATAGAGAGATAACCAGAATCTGTCGATTTGGAGAAGGAATGGGAGTTTAGGTAGCGTCGAAGAAATTCGATGAATTGAATTTCAATTTTCACGGAGTGCTGGGCTGGGCTGTTAGGTTTTCAATGGGACTTGCTGGTGTGGACTTTTTTTCCTACGCATAGTTTCCAACGGGACACACTCAACGTTCATACTTTATACAACGCAAGTGAAAATAAAATCGAAAGTGTAGGGCCCGAGGAGTATTTTTAGTTTTAGTTTTAGTTGTGACATTTGGTGTTCTTAGTAATAATATTAGATTTGGGGTCGTTGTTATGGTTTGTAGTTGTGTGTAGGTGTAGTTTTTTAATAGATTTTTTGAAATTGTTGCGGATTTGGGTTACAGGTTTAGTAAGAAGAAATGAGTGATGTTAATTGAAGCCGGCGAAAATGACGGAGTAGTCGGACTCCGCCTGCGCAAGGGCTGGCGCGCAGGCGGAGTCCGATTTTTTTTTTTTTTTTTTTGTATTATTGTATT
>BSUD01000005.1:84334874-84414202 GCA_033239045.1 Fagopyrum esculentum | reverse complement strand
AAAAAAAAAAAAAAAAAAAAATTTTTTCGGGACACGTGTCGCCCTGCGGTACGGCCGCACGGCCGTACCGCAACAATGGGCCGTACCTGAATAATACCCTAAATTGTAGTTGTTTTTTTTGTTTTTTTTGTTTTATTTTGTTTATATCAAACTAGAGTTTTAATTTGTGAATTCTGCACTTGCTTTTACTTTATGAATTATCTATTTGACTTTTATTTTTTTATTATTATTTTTGTTTGTATTATTATTTAATTGCACTCGTGGTAAACAAAATCAAAATATCAAGTACCACTAAAGCAGGATGACAACAATATATCAAAACGGCTAAAACATGATGACAAACCAAAATTTGAAAACGCCTGAAACATGATGTCAACAATATATGAAAACGTCTAAAACATGATTACAAACCAAAATTTGAAAACGACTAAAGATATTCTACACTAGTGTCTTCGACTCCCGATGCTCGACGAAACTCCTCATAACGAGCTATCCTTGCAATGGACGGCGCATCCCATCCATCAACACTTGGATCATGGTATTGTTTCCAAGCTTCGCTCAACAACGGTAGCGGGGCATCATCTTTTAACCGTACCTACAAATATGAATTTACAAAAAATGTTTAGTGAATATTGAGTTTAAATACAATAAATTGAATGAAAGTAAATGTCGACCTACCGGTACAAAGTGTGTGTTGTTATATATAAACGCTATCGAGCAAATGAATGTAGGGGCCTCTTAGTTAGGAGTGGTGGTTGTCATAGGTAGGAATGTTGCTGGGATGTTCTCAAGGACAACCAATCCAATCTTATAATAGGTGGTTGTTGCACATGTGATAATCGGTATTTCCATCCAATGTTGTTCTGGACACGGAGACTTACTCGTCCAATAAACGTTTTGAAGGACTTGGTCAAACGGATTGAGGACGGTACACTGCAAAGATTAACAGGTAAGATTACGTTAAATCATGGATTATAATTAAAACTTAACTATAACCGGAATAACAATTACCTTCGAATACAATGCTCTTCCCGAATTTCACTCCATAAGCATATCTCGCTGTATTATCAAGTAATCTTCATCCGAGAATCCCAAAACCGCAAAAATTACTCTATATCCACATTGGCCGTCTCCTCGTACATCCCTTACTCTCGATACATAAGGCTCCATGAACTTTGGGAAATCTTCTTCTCTCAAACAAAATCCGACTTGTGCGGGTTGTTTTCCTTTACGATACGCCCTACTCGTAGGAGTCAACTCCGGTGTAGAATCTACATCTTTAGCTTTCTTCCCTTTCGGCCGCTCGAGACCACGTATAGCAGAATGTAACACCCCAAATTCTAAGAACTCGGGGAGCTACTGGTTAGGACCTCACAATGGGTCCCGACCTTAGTTTGACAACAATTTTACTAGGATCTTACAACAAGGCACAAAAGTATTAAAAACATTTGAAAACTTTAAACAATATATACATGAAAAATATGTATCAGCCTTACAAATCAAAGGTACTAAAACGACGCATATGAAGTATATAAGACAACCTCGTCCCCAACTAAATGAGTACGTGGACCCGGCTGACCATTCCCTCCGGATCTCTCTACAACTGTCTTAACCTGCAAGGCATCTACAAGCGGTATAAAACCGTTAGCTAACATTCTATGCATAAGTATATAGGTAAAATCACAATCACACATCATACACAATCAACATGCAACATTCAATCTTTTTATTATCTTTAATTAGGTGATAGGTCACTACTAATGATACTTATTTTGTGACACGAGGGATTCCCAAACCTCGCCCCTGTCCCCGTTTACCAACGCGGAATGGTACTAATGCATCTGACCGTCTACCGGACTGGGTTGGTCGCAGGGAACCTCCTAGACTCTCGCAAGAGCTAGACAGATGATGTCATGACCCGTTATCATACACTTGGTTCAATTACGTAAATAATAAAGTCGGCCTAATCCGGTTTCGTTGTTTATCATAACTAACAAACACCACTCATACACATTACACTCATACAAGAAGTCAGCTAAGTAAGTCCGTGGACTTACAAGAATCAAATCTCGACTCTCTTAATCACAACTCAATCTGTAACTGTATAACTCGGTTGCCTGTCAAAGGAGACAAGTGTGTCAGCACACTTTCTAGGTAATTAGAAGTCTAAGACTTCTAAGATAGTAGATCCTATTAGAACATAATTAAATACAGTACCAATTTATGGTAAAATGACTATTTTACCCTTGGTCCCGAAACTTCCAAAAATTCCATATATCATGCCTAAACTCTTATTTGAGACTAAAAAGTCCTATTCTAACTCCTAAAGATGAGTTTGGTTACAAACTGGCAATTTACCTATTTTCCTATTTTCCGAAAGATCGTTAAGATCCAACTTCAGGTTCAAATATGAAATTCGAATAAACTTATAAAAATTCCGAAATAATTATCTAGATCATCTATGATATCCCATCTACTCATAGGAGAAAGAATTTCTTAAAATTGTTAAAGCATCACTTCTACAAAAATTTCTAAAGTTGGTTACAACACTTAACAAACAACACACTGTCTTAACTTTGAAAAATCATAACTCCTAAACTAATCGCTGGATTTATCCCAAATTTTGATATGTTCTACTATAAAATCTTATCTATAATATATCCAAAATTCAGCCGCAAAGAAGATCAAAATCATATTTAAAACTATCTCACAAAACTGAATTTCAGCACAACAGAATAACTGCTTACGACTCCATCTTTGAAAAATCATAAATTCCAAACCACTCGCTGGATTCCTCTCAAATTTTAATATGTTCTACAACAATATGTCAACCATATCATATCCAAAATTCAAGCCCAACGGAAATCAAGAGCTTATTCAAAACCATCTCACAAAACAACATCACTTGCTGTTTTCCCCAACACTCAGCACATGTATAAAAACTGCATGAGGCGTCAACTTTGGAACACAATAACTCTCAAACCGTAACTCTGATTCTTCCCAAATTTTAGTATGTTATACTATGTACTACTGTCTATGACATATATGAAAACCAGCCAAAAAGAAGAAGTCTAACGTACCCAAATCTGGACCCGAAGTTGATTGTTTGTCACTTCCGAAAACTCAGGAAAACGCTTGAATCTGTACAGCTCACTTATGGTTGTTCTGAGTAGGTTTAAAAATGGAACTAGTACACGTTAGGAAAGGGAAAGGTGGACTGAAATGTAGTGTAGCAAGGGGTACAAGCCTTACCCGATTCCGAGACTCGAATGCACGGAAAAGACAGCACGAAGTCTACTGCTGCTTGTTGTCACTAGGGCGCATGTGCAACATGTTGTTGTGGTTGCTGAAGTGCGTTTCTGATCCGAGGGGAAGGCTCTCCAGCAACCTGTCTTGTGTGACTCGCCCCTGTCGTGAGCGCCGAAGGGAGTGCAGCCTTGCCTCTCGTTGTTGTTGTCGTCCGACTTCTGTAGATGGGACCGCCTCAGCCTCAAGAGGGAAACAGATCCGTGCAGGAGGCATCAACATCAGGGCTGCTGGCTAGGATCGAAGATGGACGAAGGAAGGCGGGAGCGAGTCCTCAGCGGCGTACCTATTTCTGTCGTTCGATTGATGCTAGGGACGGAAACCTGGCGCTAGAAGGGAAGATCTGCTGCGCAAGGTAGGAATCAGAAGAGTGAGGAAGATTGTTGATGACATGAATTATGTACCATCATATTCATGCATATTGTAGAAGATTGTCTCAGTTTACCTTGCATTTAGAGAGATTTTGTGTGCCTTTTATGTTCTATTCAATCATTTGTCGGAAATAGAGGTCTACACGAGTTTTTGGTGAATTATAGGTAAATGGAGTGGAATTAAAAGCAAAAGCGGAGCAAGGAGCATCTAAGGATGTTAAGGAAGCTAAAGGAGTCTTAAAGGGGTCACAAAGAGCTAAGGAATTGCAAAGGAGAAGCATAGAAGACGAGCCAAAAGAAGAGCACTTTCTGTTGAAGAAAATCGTGCCAATATGCATATAAATCGGACGATTTTCTACCCTAGAAATCGAACGGTTTTGTGTATAAATCGACTGGGTCGATTTCCTTTGTTTTTCGGCCAAATGAAAAGACGACACAAAGCCCAATTCTTTTGGGCTAGAGGAGAGTTTTGTCAAACGGCCCATTTGCAAGAAACTATAGGTGAGAACCCTAGGAACGAAAACGAGGAGGCGGCAGCGGGAAATCTTTACACGTTTGAGAGAGATTGGAGATTCTTGGAGAAGGATTGAAGGACTTTTTGCCGGGAAGCCAATCTTGATTCTTGTTTGTGAGATTTCTTTATCCATTGAAGCAATTGTGCTTTTTGAACACGTAATTCAGTTACTTAAGAGATACATTGATCGGTTTTGACGATTGTTTACAGATTTGAAGGTTATTGAATTTTTATTCAAGATTTGGTTTTCTTTGCGATATTTCACTCAATCTTTAATTTGATTCGATTTTGAAAATGGTTGGCTAAAACCCTTGTGATTCTGGGGAGAATAGTTGATGATTAAGGCTTAGATGATGATAGACTGAACTCATTCAAACATTAGGACCCTGAGAGTTTAGATTTTAGTTTTGCGACAACAGGAAAATCGGTGTGTTCTTGAAGTAAATCGGCCGATTTTCTTATGAACAACCCGATTTATTCTTCTGACGAACTTTAATTGAATCAATCTTTAACCAAAACTAATCTTTGCCTAAATCCCAACATTGATTAACCTTATTAACCTCTAATAGAGTGTATGAAGAGACTTCAAACTTGATTCTACATTTAATAGATTAAGGTTATAAGATTTGGGTAATAAAGAGACTCAACATCCTTTATTAAAATTCTAAGTGTGCTTTCTAATCTTTACTTTGGAGAGTCATATCCTGGAGTTTTAGATAGTTAGTTTGAACATAATTCTTGTCTTTAGATCTTTCTATATTGCAGCCTCAACAACCCTTATAGAGAGAACCTTTAGATTAGTCATATAGGTTTCGGAACTTCACCGTACGATACCTACCTTCGAACACTTAATCTTGGTAATATAAACTCTGTCCTATATCTATAGAAGTGTCTTGAATCAAAAGCCGAAATCGGATACTTGAATCCTTGGAATCATTTTACCCTTATTTGATCACAAAAGCTTTTCGCACTTTTCGCTAGATAATTGATATTGAATTTACTCTCACCAAATCCCTGAGTTCGACTCTGGAATTCTTACCTCACTACAGCCGATCCGTACACTGCGGGTTCGCTTTGCTTTGAGTTCTAGATACAAATTTAAGACTTTGACGCACACACCTTTTGGGGCGAACAAGTTTTTGGCGCCGTTGCCGGGGATTTGGTCTAGACCAAATTCGGTTTTCGGTTGTCTAGCTTGAGAGCTCTTGCTCTTGTGATTTGATTTGTCTACTCAAGTGATCTTTGCAGGTTCTTTAGGTATATGCGAAAGACTAGATCCACTAAAGATCTAGTTCCTTTCGATCCCGAATTGGAGAGAACTTTGAGGAGAAAGTTGAAGGAAAAGAAAATGGCTGAGAACGACGAGAGAAACTACCAGGCTGAACTGAATGAAGCTCAACGCCAACTTCAGTTGAGTGAGAAAGCACGAAAAGATGCTGAAACGAGTCATCAATTTCAGATTGATGAACTAAGAGCTATGATGTTGGACATGAAGTTGGAATTGAACGAATCCAGGAAGAAGAAGAAAGTCAAGACGCCAACTAAATCCATTAGAAATGACTCATCCGATGATGAAGAGATTGATCCGGACATGCCGGAACTTGAGGAGATCGATCCATTACTTCGTCCTGTTCGGAATACCCAAAACCACGGGTTGTTCCTTGCCTCCCAACTAGGGACGTGAGAGGTGCTAATGACGGTGATAGACCCCAAACTTTGGGGCAACAGATGGACCCAATTCAGCAACCACGCCGTCTAGGTGTGGATTTCGGAGCTGAAGACATCTAAGAGTTTAGCTTCTCACCACAAGTCATCACCATGGTTCGCCAAAGTCAATATGGCGGAGCAAGTACTGAATCTCCACACCAACACTTGCAGAATTTTGAGATTCTCATGGAGACTATGAAGCCGAAGAAGGCTACTACAAGCAATTACAAGATCAAACCGTTCTTCTTTTCTTTGAAGGACAAGGCTCTAGCTTGGTACCAAACACTTCCAGCTGCAAAGCTGGCTACATGGGAGGAATTGTCTTCGGAATTCCTCACCAAATTCTTTCCGCCATCCAAGACGGCGGAATTAAGAGGTAAAATAAATGCTTTTTCTATGAAACCTAATGAAAGCTTGTTTCAATCTTGAGAAAGGTTTCAAGATCTCTTGTTGGATTGCCCACACCATGGCATCTCCAAGCTGGAATTATTGGAGATCTACTACAAAGGATTGGATGTGGAAACACAATTCAACCTCCAATCTCTCTCTTGTGGCACATTCATGGACATGAGAGAGGATGATGCTTGAGACTTCATTGATAAGCAAGCCCAAGTGATTGAGAAGTACTCCCACCGGAAGGTGGACTCAAATAGCCGGAATCAAGGCGATCCGGGAGCCAAGTTGAACCAAGCTGCTCAAACGCAAATATTCTCCCTCAACAATGAGATCAAAGAGTTGAAGGAAGTGCTCAAAACGAGTCTTCAAAAGACTAAGGAGCAAGAAGCCAACTACATGGGGAGGGACAACAATCAAAGGAATGATAACCGGAACTCCAATTGGAACAACAACAACAATAACAACCGGAACTCCAATTGGAACAACAACAATAGGAACTCAAATAACAACAATTGGAGGTCAAATCAGCAAAATCCAGGTAATCCTTACTCTCATGCTGAAAAGGCTCTAACATCTCCATCTTCTTCTACTCCTTTAACAAGCCAGGGACAATCAAGCGGATCAAACAAACCCGATCCCATGCTAGAGACGATCCTAGGCAAGCTACAAGGGTTGGAGAGTTATATAACTTCGGTTGACAAAGCTCACAAAGCTTTAGAAAACCAAGTATTCAATAGGGCCGGAGAAGTTCCAAGAGACCAAGGGAAACTTCCCGGGAAGACGGAAGATAACCCAAAGGGAAGGGTTATGGCAATAACTACTAGGAGTGGCAAAACAACTACCGACCCTCAACCTAAAGTAGTCGAAACCACCACTAAAGAAGGAGAGGCAAAAGAGAAGGAAGAAGTTTATGTTCCTCCTCCCGCTTACAAACCACCTCTACCTTTCCTTCAATCTAGAGCGCGTGCACGCCTAGATAAACATTTTGGTAAGTTTGTTGAACTTATGAGTAAGCTGCATATTAATATACCTTTTATGGATGCAATTTTAGGTATGCCAGCTTATGGGAAATTCCTCAAGGAGATCCTCTCTAACAAGAGGAAATTGGAAGACATAGGAGAAGTCAAGATGAGTATGGAGTCATCCGAACTCATCAAGACTATGACGGAGAATATGCCACCTAAGCTCCGTGATCCAGGATCCTTTTGCATACCCATCACTTTGGGAGAAGCTACCTATGATGCACTTTGTGATCTTGGAGCGAGTGTGAGTATCATACCCCTTGCTCTATGCAAAGCAGTTGGTCTTGGAGAGCCTAGACCGGTGAAGATCACACTCTACATGGCTGATCGTTCCACCACTAAGCCGGTGGGGATATTAGAAGACATTCCGGTAAAGCTCGGTAAGTTTTACATCCCTATAGATTTTGTCGTTCTTGACATCCCTGCAGATTATCCGGTTCCCATCATTCTTGGGAGACCATTCCTTGCAACATCCGGATGCATGGTCGATTGCAAGAATGGCCAGCTGTCTTTCCATATAGGTGAAGAAAAGGTAGAATTCATACTCTCTTCCTTAATCAAGGAGCCAGCCTTGAGAGACGATGTTTTTGATATTTTTGATGAAGAAGAGTCTAGAGAGGTAGTAAGTTCAATCTTGATGAAAGACCCTCTTCAAAAGGTTCTTAGTATGAGCATCATGGAGGAAGGAGTGGAACATGATTGCAATGAGGATGTGAAAGCATTAAATGACGTGGAGGAAGAACTAGGAACAAGAATTAAAGAACTAGAATTAACTCCGGAAACTGTGAAGAAAATCGACCTGCATGAACCAAATCGTCCGATTTGTGAAAAGGCAACCCGATTTTTTTCGACAGAAAGAAAAATCGTGCCTCAGATCGACCGATTTACTTCAGGGGAGGTCGATCCAGTGGGAAATTTTCTGGATTCTCCAAACTTCACCGCAGCCGCTCTCGAATCTAATGATGCAGTACCCCCTCCTCTAGAGGCCTCTCCCACAACATCCGAAGGCCACGATTCATCATCAATCAAGGTACCTCCATCATTAGAATTGAAGCCACTCCCCACGCATTTAAGGTACACATTCCTTGGCACTAATTCCACATATCCGGTCATAGTCAATGCGAGTTTGAATGATGCTGAATTAGAGAAACTTATGCATGTTTTAAAGCAACATAGGAGAGCATTAGGCTATACTATTGATGATTTAGTAGGAATAAAGCCTTCCCTATGTATGCACAAAATTCTAATGGAAGAGGATTACAAACCTTCACGCCAACCTCAAAGACGGTTAAATCCGGCAATGAAAGAGGTTGTGAAGAAAGAAATCCTTAAGCTACTTGATGCAGGTATCATCTTCCCTATTTCCGATAGCAAATGGGTGAGTCCAGTACAAGTAGTACCCAAGAAAGGAGGCATTACCGTTGTTGCCAACAAAAACAACGAACTTATCCCCACACGGACAGTTACAGGGTGGTGAATGTGCATCGACTACCGCAAACTGAACGTGGCCACTAGGAAGGACCACTTCCCCCTTCCTTTTATCGATCAAATGTTGGAAAGGTTAGCCCAACATTCTTACTTTTGTTATCTAGATGGATATAGCGGTTTCTTTCAGATTCCAATTCATCCGGATGATCAAGAGAAGACGACTTTTACGTGCCCATGGGGTACGTTTGCTTATAGAAGAATGCCATTCGGTCTATGCAACGCTCCAGCCACCTTCCAAAGGTGTATGATGGCAATCTTCTCCGAATACGTAGAGAATATCATGGAAGTCTTCATGGACGATTTTTCGGTATATGGTTCTTCCTTTGATAACTGTCTCTATAACCTTTCACTAGTTCTTAAGAGATGTGAGGACACTAACTTAGTCTTAAACTGGGAAAAGTGTCATTTCATGGTCACCGAAGGGATTGTGTTAGGTCATCTAGTATCACAAAGGGGAATAGAGGTTGATAGAGCAAAGATAGAAACCATTGAGAAGTTACCTCCCCCTTCTTCGGTGAAAGGAATTAGAAGTTTCTTAGGGCATGCAGGCTTCTATAGGAGATTCATAAAGGATTTTTCTAAGATTTCAAAACCCTTAACTAATCTTTTGATGAAAGACGCAACTTTCGAATTTTCGAAGGATTGTTTAGATGCTTTTTGCAGGATCAAAGAAGCTTTGATTTCAGCACCAATCATTCAACCACCCGATTGGACTCTTCCTTTCGAGGTCATGTGCGACGCAAGCGACGTCGCTATAGGAGCCGTTCTTGGACAGAAGAAAGATGGTCGCACTCATGCCATCTACTATGCTAGCAAAACGCTAGATGAGGCTCAATATAATTATGCAACCACAGAAAAGGAACTTTTAGCCGTAGTATACGCTTTTGAGAAATTTTGTTCCTATCTTGTAGGTGCAAAGGTGATGGTCTATACAGACCATTCCGCAATTCGATACTTATTCACGAAGAAGGATGCGAAGCCAAGGCTTCTAAGATGGATCTTACTCTTACAAGAGTTCGATTTAGAGATTCGTGATAAGAAAGGATCGGAAAACTCCGTTACCGATCATCTTAGTCGTCTTCCGAAACTCACCGGCGAGACGGATGAACTTCCTATAGACGACTCATTCCCTGACGAGCAGCTACACGAGATTGAAGAGTGTCTTCAACACATCTCAAAAGGTAATGATCCATGGTTTGCTGACATTGTAAATTACCTTGTTTGTCAGGAGATTCCACCCGGACTTTCATATGCTCAAAAGAAGAAGTTCTTTAGAGACGTCCGGCAATTCTATTGGAACGAACCTCTTCTATTTAAAAGAGGTCCCGATGGCATTTACAGGAGATGTATCCCCGAAGATGAGGTGGATAGTGTCATCCGCCATTGCCATTCTCTACCATGTGGCGGACATGCTAGTTCCCACAAGACTTGTGCTAAGGTACTTCGCTCCGGCTTCTATTGGCCTACACTTTTCAAAGATGTGCAAAAGTTTGTTGTTGCTTGTGATGCTTGTCAAAGGACAGGTAATATATCAAGGAGGAATGAGATACCTCTCAACAACATACAAGAAGTAGAGATCTTTGATGTATGGGGCATCGATTTTATGGGACCTTTCCCATCTTCATGCGGTAACCAATATATACTTCTTGCCGTAGACTATGTCTCAAGATGGGTAGAGGCAATCGCTTCTCCTACTAACTATGATGCACGGACACTTCTAGAAGGCGGCGTGTCCCGTGTCCTGCCGTGTCGGAAACGGGGACACAACCGGACACGGCTCGGACACGGTCAAATATGACCGGACACGGTCAAGACACGTTTCCAAGGTAGGACACGTCTAGGACACGGTGAGGACGCGGATTGTGTCCGGTCAAGACATGATCAGCGAAATAAAAACTTATATACCGTAATATTTTTTACTTCTTTCCCATTTTTTCCGACTAAACCTAGCTCCACATGACCACCTGCGAGATTGTGGTTGTCGGAAGTAGGACACCGATCTTCTTCTCCGGCTCTAATGTTGCAATGTTGTTCCGCCGGCCGACTCTTCTCTCCATTTTTCTTATGATTTTATAAATTAATTTTGAATCTTTGATTATTAATTTATTTTGTAAATTTTATTTGTTGAATGTTGACCATGTTATTCTAATTCTTTCACTTTTTATAATTCACAAATATTTATTATTATTTTCCTTTGTTGATC
This sequence comes from Fagopyrum esculentum, assembly GCA_033239045.1. Lineage (NCBI taxonomy): Eukaryota > Viridiplantae > Streptophyta > Magnoliopsida > Caryophyllales > Polygonaceae > Fagopyrum > Fagopyrum esculentum. The sequence continues at coordinate 84,403,195 of BSUD01000005.1, read as the reverse complement.
ATATTGTTCGGTTATTGTTGATTTGCAAATGAATGATTCATTCTTCAATTTTGATACTAAGTATGATTATTTCATATTATAAAACTAAATATGTTTACTTCTATGTTTTGTAAGACTGAAAATGTTTGTTTCTAAGCTTTTGTTTCGATTATTTTATCATCATGTTAATATTTTTATCAACTCATATATCATTGATTTTTTTCATATATGTGTATCTCATTATGATATAGTAATTCTATATTTCAATACCTTTAAAATAATATATTAATTATTTTACTCCCCGTGTCCCCGTTTCCTATATTTTGAGGATTGCCGCTTCCCCGTTTCTCGCCGTATCCATTTCCCGTATCCGTGTCCGTGTCCGTGCATCATAGCCTACTAATGATGCAATGGTAGTGGTGAAGTTCTTTAATAGAACGATCTTCCCAAGGTTCGGAACTCCCCGAACCATCATTAGTGACGGAGGAACGCATTTCATAGCCCGTCGATTTGAGACTCTATTGGCTAAGTATGGGGTAACCCATAAGATAGCTACACCTTACCATCCGCAAACCAGCGGACAAGTCGAAATATCCAATAGAGAGATTAAGGGAATTTTAGAGAAAACCGTCTCTAAAACGAGAAAAGATTGGTCAATGAAACTTGACGATGCACTATGGGCGTACAGGATGGCCTTCAAGACACCAATAGGTACGACCCCCTATAATCTTGTCTATGGTAAATCCTGTTATCTTCCTGTAGAGCTAGAGCATAAAGCCTATTGGGCTATCAAGTGGCTCAATTTTGACATGAAAGAAGCCGGAGAGAAGCGGCTCTTAGACATCAATGAGCTAGATAAGATCCGGCTAAACGCGTATGAGAACGCAAAGATCTACAAGGAACGGACAAAGCGTTGGCATGATAAGCATATCATTCCAAAAGATTTAAAGGAGGGAGACCAAGTCCTTCTATTCAACTCAAGGCTTCGTCTATTTCCAGGTAAGCTTAAATCCCGTTGGACAGGACCTTATGTAATTAAACGAATTTTCCCCCATGGTGCAGTTGAAGTATGGGGTGAACAAAGCGGAAGTTTTAAGGTTAATGGCCAACGGTTGAAGAAATACACACCGGAAGCTCCGGTCGAGGAGATAGCTCCTATCCTCCTCCATTGAACACAAAACCATACACCGTCCAACTAAAGACGATAAATCAAGCGCTTCTTGGGAGGCAACCCATGATAGTATAGTTTTTTTTTTCCTCCTTTCATCACTTAGTTAGAGTAGATTAGTTGCTTTGTTTCTTTGTTTTTGCTTTTTATTTGTTCCTCGATGCACTCTTGGTTTGTCGTGTCATTAATCGCAGGAAATTAGGTCCAATTTGAGAGATCCATGGAGAAAGGGAGCATAAATCAATTAAATCTTCAATGTCCATGAAGAATAAGGAAGGAAATCGAGCTGAACTAAGTTAATCGTCCGATTCAGAAGCAGAGCAAGTCGATTTTTGCCAACAGAAAGAAAAATCGACCTGGAGATCGACCTACCAAGAAAAATCGTCCGATTTTCAAGTGTTCAGAGAAAAATCGAGTTACCTAAAGTAAATCGTCCGATTCAGGAGCAGAGCAAGTCGATTTTTGACAATAGGAAGAAAAATCGACCTGGAGATCGACCTACCAAGAAAAATCGTCCGATTTTCTTTGAGTTCAGAGAAAAATCGCCCCGACGATTAAATCGACCTTATAAATCGGCAGATTTTCTTCACAGTTTCTCGACCCTATATAAAGACTCAAACACTCGATCTTCCTCATTCCACAACCTTCCACTCTCGATTTTCCTCTCTCAAGAACTCCGAAAATCGCCCATACCCTACAATCCTCATTCCTTAATCATTTTGAGTGATTCTTGGCTCCAAACTGAAGCATTTTCAACAAGGAACAAGGATCTACCAACAACAAGCACGGCAATCGACTCCTCCGTACGGAATTCAGGTTTTTCTTTCCAAAACCTAAGTTTCAAGTTCGAAATTGAAGTTTGCTTAGGAAGTGTTTGTTTGCTGAAATTGATTGAGGAATCTGCTTAGGAATCACTATAGGAAACTGTATGTGGTGATTGTTGGAATATAACTTTACAGAATTGTGAGAATCATAGAAATCGACAGAAAAATCGACCTAACCCAGAAAAATCGTCCGATTTTTGTGAAGAATAGGCCGATTTTTTGCTGCAGAAATGGATATTGTGAAGAGAATAACTAGAAATACGGGGAAGAAGAAGGGATCTTCTTCCAAAACCCCTCCCCCACCTCCACCACCACCTCAAAACATCCCTAAGCTTCCCCCTCCCCTATCCAAGCACAAGAAACGATATGAACGCATCTTAGATCGCCCATTCACCCCTCCTCGCTACATTGTGTTAGATGATCTAGATTCCTTGTTTGTTCGAGAGGATGTAGATATGATGCTTGACAGGGCTGGGTTGAGACAGTTTGCTACGATTAGGGAGGATGCTTATACCGAGATCACCCTAGAGTTCCTTAGTACATTCGAGCATGATCCTAGGGAAAGGATGGTCACCTTCCGCCTTATGAGCCAAGATCACACTATGTCTCTTGATACTTTTGGAGACTTGTTCGGTTTTTCTTATTCAGATGCAGGCACATTTGCTAGAGGTGTTAGTGCTAGTGACTTTTGGGAGGCTATTTCAGTGGGTGAATATGGAGGAGATAAATGGAGACCCGGAAATTCAAAGGAGACTAGTATGTACAACCTCTCCTTTAAGGTAGTACATAGGATTCTTAGTGAAAGCCTATTTGCACGGACAGAGACTCCACAGAAGCTCAAGGCTGATGAGCTTTTCATTCTTTATTGTATGACATCCACCACCATTCCCGACATCTCTACCATGCTTGCTGACTATCTAGGAAAGATAGCCAACAAAGCTAAGGGCGATATTTGTGCAGGAGGTCTTGTCACTCATGTGGCTAAGACAATGGGGTTAGACTTCTCCGGATGCACTCTAGCTGAGAGTGCCCTTCCATTAGGCTCACAGCGGTTGGTTGTTCGACAGGTCTTGATTCCTCGAGGGAGAGGAACCCTTCATGTGCCCATGCCATGGCACAGGGATCCGAAGAAGAAACCATCCGAGATCATTTGGAAATCCGAATACACTATTCGGAACAAGAGGAACTAGAAGGAGACGTTCGAGTCGATACTTTAGGAGTTCTCTCTTCCTACTTACTATGATGATGATGCAGGTGACTCTGAGGAGGAGGATAAGGATGGAGGACAGAGGACCATGCTCGAGTTTAAGAGTGACACTCATAGCGGTCCTGCTACGGATGCCATGGACACCGACACTCATGGTGCAGGACCTAGCCGGACTAGTAGAGGCGATGAGGAGACGGAGGATGACATGCAGCCACCTCACCGCTCATTTGCACGTGCTCCAGGACATGGACGAGGACGTCACCTTCCCCGTCACTTTAGGGAGCTAGTCTCTAGTTTCCAGAGCCTCAGCACTGACTATCACGCTCTCCACACCGACTACGACACCCTGAACACTCAGTTCAGGAACTACAGGCAGGAGACGGACGCTAGGCATTCATCCTACGATGGCCAGATGAGAGACTTATACTTCCACCAGTTCGGCCACTTCTACGATCCTAGTGCACCGATGTATCCTTATCCACCACCTCCACCACCGACAGAGGATTGAGCTTCCACTTCTTTTACATTGTAAGTATTTTTCTTCATCTCATGCTTGATTTTCACATTGAGGACAATGTGGATGTTAAGTATGGGGTGGGGGTACTTACAATACCTTTTGTTTCATCTTATCACTTTATGAACCTTGCACCTTGATGATTTGGCTTGTAATAACTCTTGCACTACTTGCTTTCCACTATGACACTTGCATTTGCATGATTTTTTCAAATCCTATGAATTTTCAAAATTCTTGTGCTTCTTATGATGGAAATGACCTCTATGATGAGAAATGTGTATGTGGATAGGCAAAAAGATGGCTTAGTTGTGTTGAGATGTTAATCATAGCATGAATGAGTTTACTTTTGTTACTTGAACACATGAATAAGTTATATGATTTAGTTGTTTTGATAAGAGAATGAAATAATAGTCGAAGCTATATTGCAAGTTCTTTTACATCATATAAGGATGACTAAGGCAATTCACTTCTTTTCTTTTCTCATATCTTGATCATGCTAGCCCCTCAATGAAATATGTAACCCTCCTTTTACCATCCGGGAATTAGGATAAGTAGAAAAAGGCATGTTTGATGTGGGAGGGCCAAGGAAAATGTATTAAATGAAAGTGTAGAAATTCATAAGTTTGGGGACGTTGAACATGAGGATGAGTAACTCGGCACCATTCACATAGCCGGGTGTTTGTGTCTTGCCAAAGTCCAATTGAACGACAAGTCCTAACGGGATATGGTATGTGCATCAAGGGTTTGAGGCATCTCGAAATTGAGAAACGCCGTTCTCCTAGGCTTCGGTTTTTGTGCACCGCTGTCCATACTCTCAAAAAGTAAAGTATAATGGAAGAAAAGCTTTCTACATGCGAAGCATGTGCGGTGAAGAAAAATTTTGAAGGTATTATGTGTTCCTCTTTCCCGGATTAGCACCAGAATTGCCAAAAAGAATTCCTTCCCTTAATACGTTTCTTGGACCTTTCCTTTGATTAGAAGACCTTGAGACTTCTATGCATGTGTTTAAGGCTTCATGGCTTAGATTTGTTTGACTTTGATTACCTCTACACCTTTATCATGTCCTTTATTTGTGTTTTCAAGAAAGAAAAGGAAGTTAGTTCATCTTATAGTTATCATTGATACATACTTTGCCTTTTTATGCCTTGAAATATCACTTTGAGGGTGATCCAATAAGAAGAAGCACTACCAAAAGAAAAGTTTTTGAGTTTTCATACATATATAATCCATGACATCTTGTATTCTAAATTTGAGTCTTGCTTAGGGACAAGCAAGGGGCAAGTATGGGGTATTTTGATGACATGAATTATGTACCATCATATTCATGCATATTGTAGAAGATTGTCTCAGTTTACCTTGCATTTAGAGAGATTTTGTGTGCCTTTTATGTTCTATTCAATCATTTGTCGGAAATAGAGGTCTACACGAGTTTTTGGTGAATTATAGGTAAATGGAGTGGAATTGAAAGCAAAAGCGGAGCAAGGAGCATCTAAGGATGTTAAGGAAGCTAAAGGAGTCTTAAAGGGATCACAAAGAGCTAAGGAATTGCAAAGGAGAAGCATAGAAGACGAGCCAAAAGAAGAGCACTTTCTGTTGAAGAAAATCGTGCCAATATGCATATAAATCGGACGATTTTCTACCCTAGAAATCGAACGGTTTTGTGTATAAATCGACTGGGTCGATTTCCTTTGTTTTTCGGCCAAATGAAAAGACGACACAAAGCCTAATTCTTTTGGGCTAGAGGAGAGTTTTGCCAAACGGCCCATTTGCAAGAAACTATAGGTGAGAACCCTAGGAACGAAAACGAGGAGGCGGCAGCGGGAAATCTTTACACGTTTGAGAGAGATTGGAGATTCTTGGAGAAGGATTGAAGGACTTTTTGCCGGGAAGCCAATCTTGATTCTTGTTTGTGAGATTTCTTTATCCATTGAAGCAATTGTGCTTTTTGAACACGTAATTCAGTTACTTAAGAGATACATTGATCGGTTTTGACGATTGTTTACAGATTTGAAGGTTATTGAATTTTTATTCAAGATTTGGTTTTCTTTGCGATATTTCACTCAATCTTTAATTTGATTCGATTTTGAAAATGGTTGGCTAAAACCCTTGTGATTCTGGGGAGAATAGTTGATGATTAAGGCTTAGATGATGATAGACTGAACTCATTCAAACATTAGGACCCTGAGAGTTTAGATTTTAGTTTTGCGACAACAGGAAAATCGGTGTGTTCTTGAAGTAAATCGGCCGATTTTCTTATGAACAACCCGATTTATTCTTCTGACGAACTTTAATTGAATCAATCTTTAACCAAAACTAATATTTGCCTAAATCCCAACATTGATTAACCTTATTAACCTTTAATAGAGTGTATGAAGAGACTTCAAACTTGATTCTACATTTAATAGATTAAGGTTATAAGATTTGGGTAATAAAGAGACTCAACATCCTTTATTAAGATTCTAAGTGTGCTTTCTAATCTTTACTTTGGAGAGTCATATCCTGGAGTTTTAGATAGTTAGTTTGAACATAATTCTTGTCTTTAGATCTTTCTATATTGTAGCCTCAACAACCCTTTATAGAGAGAACCTTTAGATTAGTCATATAGGTTTCGGAACTTCACCGTACGATACCTACCTTCAAACACTTAATCTTGGTAATATAAACTCTGTCCTATATCTATAGAAGTGTCTTGAATCAAAAGCCGAAATCGGATACTTGAATCCTTGGAATCATTTTACCCTTATTTGATCACAAAAGCTTTTCACACTTTTCGCTAGATAATTGATATTGAATTTACTCTCACCAAATCCCTGAGTTCGACTCTGGAATTCTTACCTCACTACAGCCGATCCGTACACTGCGGGTTCGCTTTGCTTTGAGTTCTAGATACAAATTTAAGACTTTGACGCACACACCTTTTGGGGCGAACAATTGTCCCTTTGTTGCGCTGTTGAATCTGCTCTCCCTTCTGCGTGGTTTCTAGAGCAGTTACAAACGCTCCTCCTTCCTAATGTAACAGCTGTTACGTGAGAGACGGAAGGGCAGATCTGGCGCACACAGCTTCTTCATGGGCTTCACGCAACTGAGCTAGCACGAGCAAGAGTCTGGGCTGAAGTAGAGGAGTGGGCTGGCGCTGCACTGGATGAAGCAGATGGGTGTGGGCTGCGAACTAGGCTGAAAACAAGGTAGGGATAGTGGGCTGAAAGAGTTGTCTTAGCTTTGTCACAGCCTTGTCAAAACGTGTCCTGGCCTTGTCATGGTCTCGTCTCAGCCTTGTCGAAATCTCGTCTCAGCCTTGTCATGATCTCGTCTAAAGTCGTCGTTAAGAATTAATTATAAGAATTAGGGTTTGATATAATTCTATCATTTTATGTGAATTAAATTCTACATAAAATGATAAATAATTATAGGAGTTAGAGCTTGATATAATTTTATCATTTTATGTGAATTAGCTTCTACATAAAATGATAAAATTTGTGAAGAAAGAATTGCTAGATAGAATGGAAAACCGTCAACGGCTCGAAGTCCGATTTGATTCGGAATTAAACGGAAATAAAAATTCCGGATATTACATCGGTACCCCTTTAAAATAAGTTTCGTCCCGAAACTTAGAACAAAGTACTTAATTAAATGACTTCCATAAATAAACTGGTATGTCCTAGTCTCACTAAATTTTAATTTCGTTTTCTAAACTCCTGTAACCCTATCAAAGCGTAACGAAAAATCTGGTCGTTACATCAGATCCCCCTCAAAATAAGTTTTGTCCCGAAACTTAGGGTAAGACACTCCTGATCGGCCTTTAAGACACCAAATGGGTGTGTTTGATCACTACACAAAACTCTCATCGTTTCCACATCTAAGTATCCCGCACATCAAGGTTACCAAAAGAACACATCACTGACTAAACACTAAATCATGAAATAAACAAGCAATCAAACAATATCACACATACAAGGTCAAGCCCTAACTAGTCACTCCCGAGGTTATAACTATCGCTACATAAGTCTTTGAAATGTTACGCCTCTTACTATCCCCAATATCTTAGGTAGCCTTATCGGCTTTTCATAAAACCACTACATCTTAAATCTTTTCAGGTACTTAGATCACAAGCGCTTGCTACCACGTTCTAGAGTGGTTACCGGATATCTCACCGGTATCATCCGGCTCAACTGTCTGATCCTCTAATCTGATGACCTAACTCGTGTTTGGTAGGTATCTCTCCAACTGAAATTCTCAAACTCAGTTCCCAAACTTAGTCTCCGTGGAAAACCGAAGATACACTCTCCAATAGGGTGAGGAAAACTAGTCCATCAGTCACTTTTAAACCGCTTTAAAACTTCCAATGGTTTTCCTTACACAAATCACTTCCAGATCCTTTGATGACCCTACGAAAAATAATCTATTCACTTTCTTCCCTTTGTTATGACCACTTGCTTACGGCCTTCTGAAAAAGGTTCTGACTACACACTCAAGCCAAAGGTCTTGGACATCCACCAACACTTCCCAAGTGCCCAACGATTTTCGTATCACGACCCACTTGGTCTTGTCTTTTAATATTACTCAGTCATCTTATTCCTCAGGTAAGGAATCGTCACCTTTACCCTTTTCAAGTCTAACACTCGAGACAATTAAAAATCAAATCTATTGGTCATCCTCTTTGTTCACTTGGCATTATTATATTATTTATAGATCTCTAAATCATCCTTAGCTCTAACCTAGGCTTTCAACGCATTTCCCAAGATCTTAAGTGACATAGAATATGTCCGGAATGACGGTATTAGACACAAAGTGATCTTATATCACCGTTATTTGATCATAAATACTCGATAAACGCTAACACACCATCAACATTGAACTCTTGTATCCTCTACTTTTATCGGACTAATAATATCCCTCTAACTCAAAACGCAACTAGGCTTTGTTCCGACATAACATTACACATAAAATCTACTATGAGATTATGCTTTCTTTAAGCACGGTTACTAGATTGCAAGTATGCTCCTGTCGCTTCTCTTTCTTATGTATCTTCGACTCAGGATGGTAGTTACTCACTTTGAGCTTTCTAGTGCAAGCCATGCACAATACTTTCATTAAATCATTAATTCTTTCCTCAATCCATCAAGAAAAATCATTCTAGAATACTCCGTTACGTATTGGATTCCGAACTAGTTATTTGACAACATGTGACAAGCCGTCATTATTCACTTGAATCCATAGTAGGGTACTAATCTCCTTATATAACTTCTACATGCACATACTTTCCATACAACATTTCCAGCCACTCACATAGTCTATCACACGTTTCTTCCAACTAGGATGCATTTCACCAATTATCATCATCTTAAACTCCAGCTCGGTGGGTTAGGACCCACCACGCTTCCGCTGCGCTACTTTGATAATTCTGTTGTCACTCATAAATCATAAGGACATTTTCTGTGAGTCTCAAGTGCTTAACCTCAAACTCTTTCTTCCAATTATACCCTAATTCCTAATCGGATGAAGTACCAGGTACCTTCCTTAATGGCCTTAATGAAACAAAATAACGACTGGAGAACAACTTCTTCCGTTTACTTTCTTAATTCTCTTAGCACGGATCCGAACCCCTTGACTCGACCGGATTTTGATTTTTTTAATCAACCAAGCAGTAACCTCTAACCCGATTCTCTCTATACCTTTAGTTGTCTATGAAGATTTATGTTGCCTACTTGAGGAAATCCTCTAAAGCATCGGTATAGTTACTTCAATAATCCTCAATCATAAATATCTCCTCTTAACTGTACATATCTCATCAATACCAAATAATACTTGCACGTCCTTGGTTGGCATCGGTCAGTCTATAATTGACTTATCTCAATTTCATACCTCTACTGGTATTCAACTTTCGGTGCACCTCACCTACTAGATTAATCATTTTATCCTTCTTTAGTTCGTCTTATCTTTCACTCTTCCACTTCCTTTGGGCTAACTCCATTCCTCTTGTCCGATTGGGTCATCCACCTGACATAAATATTCGTTTCAAGTTTTGCACGATAACTTGCAAGCGTTTTTGCAATTCTTATGGCCGTAATGATTATCCACTTGCAGTTTCTCTTGCATGGGCCGTCTGTGTTGATGGCTTAGGTCCCGTGATAATTGGATTACCCTGGACTCTCGAGTCTAGCAAGGCTGTTCTCCCATACATATTTCTTCACTGGTGTTGGTGGTAATATCGCCTTCCTGAAACCCTGTTGACCCTGCTACAAGCTTCCATTCTTTGGATATTGGCGTCGCGGTTTCTTTCAAACTTCTTATATCTTTGAGGAGGTCAAAACCTCCCCACGCTTGTGGGGTCTGCCTTTTTGCTTTTTCACACAATTGTAGGTCTTCATTCCGTGCACCTTAGATTCTCACACCCAGATTGACACTCTGTCTCTTCTGGTTTTCTTATGCCCATAATGGTCTATGAGGCATCCGCCTCGATGGTAATGTCCTTGATTCCACAATCTTGGTTGTACTCAATTTTACTTGTTTCATTCCAATATTGTTATCTGTACTCCGCACTCTTGTAGTCTCTTGCATGGTCTTATAATTCATCTCTCGGCTTCATACAACAAAGTCCCTTGTATGACCTTCTATTTCTTCTATTTGAGTTGACTCGGGAATTCTTCCTCATTTGATTGTACTTATGGTCAAAATTATCTCCACATCTTTACTTCTTCGCCTATTATTTCTTTGGATGGTTAACAAGGGTTACTAGCACGCCCACCCGAGTACACTACTTGATCCAAGGTCCGAGTCCTTTGTCTCGTGTTGAAAACTCTTCAAGTCTGCTACCGATTTATCATGAGGCGATAATCGCTTCGTGATATCAAAACTAAAGGATATAATATATCCTTTAGGATACTAACATACTACACATATACTTATATATAACATACATTAATACTCATCATAATAAGTCCATATGCTAACTCATATCGATCCAAGTTGTAGAGATCCACGGAGAGCGATGGTGGTCCAACGTACTACTAACCCAACAACCCGACTATGCGCACGTGTGAAAACATAAATCCGTTTTGAAAATTTTAGACCCCTTTCGGGTTCTAGTTATTTTATACATTTGGTCTTTCAGAAGATTCCAAGTGCCATTGTTGCCAACCCAGAGCTCTGATACCATATTGTAACACCCCAAATTCTAAGAACTCGGGGAGCTACTGGTTAGGACCTCACAATGGGTCCCGACCATAGTTTGCCAACAATTTTACTAGGATCTTACAACAAGGCACAAAAGTATAAAAAACATTTGAAAACTTTAAACAATATATACATGAAATATATGTATCAGCCTTACAAATCAAAGGTACTAAAACGACGCATATGAAGTATATAAGACAACCTCGTCCCCAACTAAATGAGTACGTGGACCCGGCTGACCATTCCCTCCGGATCTCTCTACAACTGTCTTAACCTGCAAGGCATCTACAAGCGGTATAAAACCGTTAGCTAACATTCTATGCATAAGTATAAAGGTAAAAGCACAATCGCACATCATACACAATCAACATGCAACACTCAATCCTTTTATTATCTTTAATTAGGTTATAGGTCACTACTAATGATACTTATTTTGTGACACGAGGGATTCCCAAACCTCGCCCCTGTCCCCGTTTACCAACGCGGAATGGTACTAATGCATCTGACCGTCTACCGGACTGGGCTGGTCGCAGGGAACCTCCTAGACTCTCGCAAGAGCTAGGCAGATGATGTCACGACCCGTTATCATACACTTGGGTCAATTACATAAATAATAAAGTCGGCCTAATCCGGTTTCGTTGTTTATCATAACTAACAAACACCACTCATACACATTACACTCATACAAGAAGTCAGCTAAGTAAGTCCGTGGACTTACCAGAATCAAATCTCGACTCTCTTAATCACAACTCAATCTGTAACTGTATAACTCGGTTGCTTGTCAAAGGAGACAAGTGTGTCAGCACACTTTCTAGGTAATTAGAAGTCTAAGACTTCTAAGATAGTAGATCCTATTAGAACAGAATTTAATACAGTACCAATTTATGGTAAAATGACTATTTTACTCTTGGTCCCGAAACTTCCAAAAATTCCATATATCATGCCTAAACTCTTATTTGAGACTAAAAAGTCCTATTCTAACTCCTAAAGATGAGTTTGGTTACAAACTCGCAATTTACCTATTTTCCTATTTTCCGAAAGATCGTTAAGATCCAACTTCAGGTTCAAATATGAAATTCGAATAAACTTATAAAAATTCCGAAATAATTATCTAGATCATCTATGATATCCCATCTACTCATAGGAGAAATAATTTCTTAAAATTATTAAAGCATCACTTCTACAAAAATTTCTAAAGTTGGTTACAACACTTAACAAACAACACACTGTCTTAACTTTGAAAAATCATAACTCCTAAACTACTCGCTGAATTTATCCCAAATTTTGATATGTTCTACTTTAAAATCTTATCTATAATATATCCAAAATTCAGCCGCAAAGGAGATCAAAATCCTATTTAAAACTATCTCACAAAACCGAATTTCAGCACAACAGAAAAATTGCTTACGACTCCATCTTTGAAAAATCATAAATTCCAAACCACTCGCTGGATTCCTCTCAAATTTTAATATGTTCTACAAAAATATGTCAACCATATCATATCCAAAATTCAAGCCCAACGGAGATCAAGAGCTTATTCAAAACCATCTCACAAAACAGCATCATTTGCTGTTTTCCCAACACTCAGCACATGTATAAAAACTGCATGAGGCGTCAACTTTGGAACACAATAACTCTCAAACCGTAACTCCGATTCTTCCCAAATTTTAGTATGTTATACTATGTACTACTGTCTATGACATATACGAAAACCAGCCAAAAAGAAGAAGTCTAACGTACCCAAATCTGGACCCGAAGTTGACTGTTTGTCACTTCCGAAAACTCAGGAAAACGCTTGAATCTGTACAGCTCACTTATGGTTGTTCTGAGTAGGTTTAAAAACGGAACTAGTACACGTTAGGCAAGGGAAAGGTGGACTGAAATGTAGTGTAGCAAGGGGTACAAGCCTTACCCGATTCAGAGACTCGAATGCACGGAAAAGACAACACGAAGTCTGCTGCTGCTTGCTGTCACTGGGGCGCATGTGCAACATGCTGTTGTGGTTGCGGAAGTGCGTTTCTGATCCGAGGGGAAGGCTCTCCAGCAGCCTGTCTTGTGTGACTCGCCCCTGTCGTGAGCGCCGAAGGGAGTGCAGCCTTGCCTCTCGTTTGTTGTTGTCGTTCGACTTCTGCAGATGGGACCGCCTCAGCCTCAAGAGGGAAACAGATCCGTACAGGAGGCATCAACCTCAGGGATGCTGGCTAGGATCGAAGATGGACGAAGGAAGGCGGGAGCGAGTCCTCAATGGCGTACCTATTTCTGTCGTTCGATTGATGCTAGGGACGGAAACCTGGCGCCAGAAGGGAAGATCTGCTGCGCAAGGTAGGAATCAGAAGAGTGAGGAAGATTGTCCCTTTGTTGCACTGCTGAATCTGCTCTCCCTTCTGCGTGGTTTCTGGAGCAGTTACAAACGCTCCTCCTTCCTAATGTAACAACTGTTACGTGAGAGACGGAAGGGCAGATCTGGCGCACACAGCTTCTTCATGGGCTTCACGCAGCTGAGCTAGCACGAGCAAGAGTCTGGGCTGAAGTAGAGGAGTGGGCTGGCGCTGCACTGGATGAAGCAGATGAGTGTGGGCTGCGAACTAGGCTGAAAACAAGGTAGGGATAGTGGGCTGAAAGAGTTGTCTTGGCCTTGTCACAGCCTTGTCAAAACGTGTCCTGGCCTTGTCATGGTCTCGTCTCAGCCTTGTCGAAATCTCGTCTTAGCCTTGTCATGATCTCGTCTAAAGTCGTCGTTAAGAATTAATTATAAGAATTAGGGTTTGATATAATTCTATCATTTTATGTGAATTAAATTCTACATAAAATGATAAATAATTATAGGAATTAGAGCTTGATATAATTTTATCATTTTATGTGAATTAGCTTCTACATAAAACGATAAAATTTGTGAAGAAAGAATTGCTAGATAGAATGGAAAACCGTCAACGGCTCGAAGTCTGATTTGATTCGGAATTAAACGGAAATAAAAATTCCGGATATTACACAAAATGCTCAAAAGAGCTGGGCTCTCTTCTTGTTGATCTCGGGGTTGGAGGTCGTCCTTTTGCCTTGACCCTTCTGTGCTGGCTCCTTCATCGTCGTACCCCCGGGGTTTTCCATTTCCTCTAGAAAAGATGCAATCTTATCTTGCTCATCCAGGCTTACACATATTTGAGTCCATTCGTACTCTAAACTTGTTCAGCGTCGCTTGACTCGGGTTCGAACGATCATCATCACCAATATCACCATCGGAAAAAACAACCGGAATCCAATGAACTTGCTTCCAAAATGGGTGTATCTGAGACAAATAGATAGGTCTACGAACCCGGATTGCTAGCTTAAAGTCATGCACACATGGCACTCCATGAACCTCTCTCCAATAAATATCCCGGCACCCTTCATCATCTCTTGTATGTCTAGCATTGATGTAATTATTCCACAAGAGCGTGAAACACTCGTTTGTTACGTAGTCGCGGAGCAAGTCAAATATCGATATACGCACCTACAAAAAAATGTTTATTACATAACGAATAAATGTTTAACAATGTTTACATCAAGTCAAATATCGGTCTACGCACCTCTCGTGGAATCCTCTCCCGTGACATCTCTAGAGAAGCTTGTAACTTCTGGACTTGATCCGTGACCATCAAATGTATGCTATCACAAACCAACGGAAATTCTCCAACACTAGAATCTAGTGTTTGCTTCAACAATTTGTGTGCGGACTCACACTTAAAAAAATGGTTTATTACAAAAAATGAAGAAATGTTTAACAATGTAGTGAATGTTTAAATAACTTAAGCATTTGTCGTTCGTCTGCCAAAATGATGATGTAGGCCAGTCCTTGCTCGAACGATTGCCTCCTTGTACGGGTCAAGCCAAGTCGTTTTGAGATAGGTCATTAACCTCGGAGATGATTGCCAATAGTCTCTCATTTCCAGCAAACGGCGTTGGTAGCTTCCATTGGATCTCGACTCGAACAAGGCATGACAATGGGATAAGAAGTCGGCTTCCGCTTCCTTTTTACGCAAAACAAGGGCCGCTCCGTTAACTATGTTTCACTTTATATGAAACGTGCACAATATATGTGTTCGCTCCAAAAGGTGTGTGCAAGCTTTAATATTTATACCAAGAATAATTGCAAATAAGCGAACCCGCAATGTACGGATCAATTGTAATAAAAGCAAGAATTCCAAGGTCGAACACAGGGACAATGGTGAAACAAAGATCGGTAATTCAGGTTGTCAATCAAAAACATGCAAAAAAAGCAAAGATATCAAAGATGATGTAATAACCATGTAAAGAAAATGCGGATTCTAGAGATTAAAGCACCCAGTTGTGGTTCCGACTCAAGATCTCAAAAGATAACGTGGACAAAGCTGAGGTTTGCCAAGGGAAGGTATTTCTAAGGTGGGAATAGATCACCGGGTAAGTCTCACTACTCACTATCCCAAACCAAAGATCCTCTCACCGGGTAAGTCTCAAGGTACTAAGGAAAGGAACTATAATCTCAAACCAACACACCGCCCAAGGAGATAGAATCAACCTTTACCGGGTAAGTCTCAGGCTAACTCTCAAAGATGGGATGAAGGCACACTCAAACCCCAATAAATGATAAACTTTTATTACTTACACTCATGATCTTGGGTATACAAATAGAGGAATCACCGGGTAAGTCTCATCCTAGGCTTGTGTTGAACCAGGAAATGTATAACAAGGATAGGATTTGGCAAACTGAAACCTCAACTCAGATAAGGATCAGGAAAGGTTTTGCCTCGCTCAGTTTATGTACCATCTCGGTCGAGATGTTCCACGACTGACCGAGGTGTTCGTCGGTTAAGCTAAAGGCTCGAGCTTTTAGGTTCCACTGAGATAAATGCTTATTCTTTCATCGTCTTTCCCACAACTTTCAGCCAATCACCCTAGAATCGCGTAAAGAACTTAGCCAACAATCATCATGATAACAATAATCAAATACATAAGAAAGGAATCAATATTCAAACAAGAAAACCTTAACAGAAAGGTCTCAATAACTCAATCAAACAATCAAACAAACAAACAAACAAACAAACAAACTCCGTTCCTCGATCACAACCAAAAAGACAACAAATAAAAACAAACTAAGAAAATCTTACAACTTCCCTCATAGCCTTCAACCTTCCTTCAAAACTAACTTCCTTCAATTTCCTTCAACCTTCCAAACTTCCTTGCTTTCTGATCTGGAGCTCCGAGATAATTAATCTCTAGAAAATCCATCTCTTTATATAGGAGAATCACCTTCCTAAGATAAAATATCCTTAAAAGCAATTTCCTTCCTTAAAATATCTTCCAATCTTCCATATAGATCAACCAAAAAGATATGCTTCCTTTCAGAAAATCATCCTAAAATATAGGAATTTCACTTTCTAAAAATAGAAGATCTCAGCCAAAAATAAAGATCTTATGGCTGTTATAATATTTGCCTCGGTTCAGCCTGTCCTGAAGATCACCTCGGTCGAGGTGGTACTGTAGCCAACCGAGGTGAATCTCAGTTAAGCGTCTATCTCTCTAATCTGGTCCAAAATCAATCTTCCATCTCATTTCCATGGTTCCTGAGCCTTTCTTGTAGCTCCTCAATGCTCCATAATGTAGCTCCAATGACTCCTTAGCTCATTTAGCTCCATTTTGTTCCAAAACGTGCCATTTTCCTTACAATCACAACGAAACTAGGTGTAGTCCTCAATTCTTGCAAAGGTAGACAAAATAACATAATGATCAAAGAATATACATCCATACATGCAGATTTATGAAGATAAAACGTCTAAACCAATCCCAATATATATATATAGACTATAATACATGCTATCAAAATACCCCATACTTGTCCCTTGCTTGTCCCCAAGAAAGATCCAAATCTTAGATACAAGATAGATTGGATTATAAGTCATCAAAAAGATCAATGAAAATTATTTCAAAACCTTTTGGTGGTGCGCTCCATTCATAGATCACCCTAAGAGAATGCTTCATGGCAAATAAAATCAAGACATGCTCAAAACATTTTATAAATATAAGAAAGCTGTTCATCTTTGCCTAAAATCATAGAATGCATAATAAATCATATTTATCGAAATCAATCATGTATAATCCAGTTTAAACCACCAAGTCAATCATCATACTCGAGGTCTCAAGGGCTTCCAAAAGAGGTCAAGAAACGTGTCATGGTGGGATCTAGATAGGGTAATGTGGTGCTAAAATCCGGAAATAGGATCTTACTTCACTTCCTTTGAATCACAACATCTTCCACCAATAAGCTTTGCTTATTTTCACTTTACTTTACTTTTTGGGAACATGGACAGAGGTTCACAATAACCAAAACCTAGGAGATCAACAATCATCAATTTCTCGAGATGCCTCAAACCCTTGATGCACATACCATGACCTGTTAGGACTATCGATCAATCCGACTTTGGCAAGGCACAAACACCCGACTATGTGAATGGTGCCGAGTTACTCATCATCAAGATCAACGTCCCCAAACCTAATTTGTTTCTCTCTAACACTTTCAGCCAAGATCACAACTTCACTTCACACGCTTTTCGTCAACTGCATCCAAATTCCCGGATAGGTAAAGGGAGGCAAATATGTATATGGGGGCTAAAGCATGATCAAGAAGAAGAAGAAGAGAATGAAGTGCCTTAGTCATCCCAGGAAGAACGTGAGAGAACTCATAATGTGGTGTCAACCTTCAAATTCAACATAATTTTGATAAAAACAAAGCATTAAACATGCTAGAATTTCAAACAAAGCATTTAGCAACTTAAACATATCATAAAACCTTTCGAGCATATAAAGATTTTAAAAAACGATCTGCAGACAAATATCTTCATCGAGGTCATATCCAGAACAGAAGCACAAAACGTTTCGAAAATCTTTCAGTTAAAAACCCATCTCGGTCGAGGTGTTTTGACGGTATCCGAGGTGTTCAACCGAGATGTGCCTTGGTTTTCGCAACCTCGTTTGGTCAAGAACATCTCGGTCGAGCTAAAATTTTTTTTTCCAAACTGGTTTTTGACGTTTTTTCTCAAACAAAAACCTGTATGCATGTAATGACAGATAAACACAAAAGTAAAAATAAACGATAATATCCAAGAGTCATACAAATAAGTCACATAATACATCAAATACCCCATACTTGGAACACATTGTCCCAATGGGTCAAATATAAGTCTGAAGGAACAGAGTTCTCACCGGACCTAGCTGAACTGCATAATAAAGGTAGAAAATAAATCTATGAAGCTCTCAATCCTCGTCAGCTGGCGGTGGTGGTGGTGGAATGTAGGGATGTTGGGAAGGATCGAATGGATAGCCCATCGTGTGTTGATACTACAGCTCCATCATCCGACGCCTCCATACGGTGCGTCCATCCCTGCGTTGATCATCGAAGCGTTGGGTGATGTCAACTGTTAGGGCGGCGTAAGAGTCTATCATATGCTTAGTAAGACATCGATCCGCTGATGTGCCTCGGGATCTCTATGGCGGCGTGATCGGCGTTAAGGTGGCGGTGGTGCAGGTGCCTCTCTCTCGTTCTCCGTGGCCTCATCGTCAAGGTCAACGATGGGAATACTGGGCCCGTCGGTATAAATACAGGTGTCCATAGCACCTCCTCCATAATCATCATCATCCTCCTCCTCCTCCTCCTCAGCTGCCTCTCTAGCAACAACATCGTGCATGTAAGGAAACCATGCAGCCAACCAGAACCGGCGGTCATAGACAGAGAATTGGGAGGACCAAAGAATGCCCTGAGGAGACTTCGTTTCCCATGGCATGGCAACATAGGGTGTGCCAAGAACACGGGGAACGAGAATGCGCCGTGTGATCATCTCATGCAATCCCAGCGGCTTCGGAGCCACTACTAGTGTACATCTAGACAAGTCAAGTTCCATAGAGGTCGCGATGTGGGTCACCAGTCCACCACAACAGATATCGCCCTTCGACTTTCCCTTGATCTTGTGAAGGTCATTTTCCAACATGCCAGCAAAATCTAGAACTCCTCCGGTGACCATACAGAACAGACTCAAGAGCTCACCCTGTCTAACCTTCTGGGGCGTCTCAGTACGAGCCATAAGAGTCTCACTGAAAATCATGTGAGCTAAGCGGAAGGTGAGGTGGAAGATGATCCGCTCCCGGGAGTTGCCGGGCTGCCATTTGTCTCGATGATCTGTAACATGGGCTATCTCGTCCCAGAAACTCCGAGCCACCGCTTGATAAGGAAAATTTGTAACCGTAGGTGTCGGGAAGCCAAAAATATCCTCAAACTGATCCAAAGGAACTGCGTATTTCCTGTTCAGCAACCTATACTTGATCCCTTGATGCTCCGGCACGTAGGTAACTGAACTAAGGAACTCCAAGGTCGGCTTCAGATAAAGCCGGTGCTCTAATGGCCAAGAAATCCTCCAGGCCAACCATAGAAATCATTCTTCAAGTCCTCTACCACGTGGAGGCACTCGAAGGCATCAACATCCAGGAATCGTGGGGCAATGATGGGGCGCCCACAAATCCGGTCATAGTCCCGCTGATGTCTCTCATGAATCACCGGGATGGTGAACTGTGCTGCAGAAGAAGGGGAGGAATGGTGTGAACTGCTGGTCCTATCCCTCAAGGACAACTGTCGATCAGATCTGTGTGGGTTGCTCATGACTGGAAGAACACCTCGGTCGGCCAAGAACACCTCGGCCGAGACATAGTCGAGACGACCGAGGCGAAGTACTAAGCGAAGTGAACTTCTGAATCTGCAAGATTTTTCCCACAAAAACACTACCAAAAGCCTCTTATGGGGTACTTATCTCTTCTTCAATAACAACCTATGGCGACCAGAGCCAAATCTATGCAGAATCGATGAAAAAAAGAAAGAGTTAGGGTTTATGTTGAAATACCCCAGATTTTGCAGATTCGAAACGTTTTTTGTGTTGTTTGTTGCTTGAAAACTGAATCTCTTGCTTCCTCTGCTGATTTGGAGCCAAGAATCGTGGAAAAAGATCGAGAATGGAGAATTTGAGTGTAGAGCGAGCCACGGTCGAGGTGAGCATAGAGAGGGAAAAGTGAGAGGATAGAGAAACCATCGCAACCTTTTATACCCCTCGCTGAATTTGATTACACCTCGGTCGAGATGTTCCTGAGCGGACCGAGGTGTCAGAGTGGATGTCAGACCTAAGCACCTCGGTTGATGGAGAACATCTCGGTCGAGGTACTGTGACAGCAACCGAGATGTGTCTTAGTCAAACTCGTCTTCTTAATTTCTCAAACTTATGTCCTTCCATGTAGCTCCTGAGTTGTAATTCCTTCTTAGAGAGTACATGATTCCTGTCTAGGAGGACGCAAAAACACGAAGCAAACTATCTAAACTAAGTTAGAAAAAGGGAAAAGAAAGCAATACCTTGGGTTGTCTCCCAAGAAGCGCTTGGTTTAAGGTCGCTAGCTGGACTGTACGTCATCTTCAAACAAGGTGTAAGGTGTCCTCACGGATCCCTTCTTATCGCGAATCTCTAGGTCAAACTCTTGAAGCAAGAGAATCCAACGCATAAGGCGCAGTTTTGCATCTTTCTTGGCTAACAAGTATCGAATAGCTGCATGGTCAGTGTAAACAATAACCTTTGCACCCACTAAGTAAGAGCAAAATTTCTCTAATGCATAAAAAACTGCCAATAACTCCTTCTCAGTGGTGGCGTAGTTCAGTTAAGCTCCATCTAGCGTCTTGCTAGCATAGTAAATGGCGTTGGTCCGGCCATCCTTCTTTTGTCCAAGTACAGCTCCTACGGCCACATCAGTAGCGTCACACATAATCTAAAAGGGCAAGGTCCAATCAGGAGGTTGAATGATGAGAGCGGTAATCAATGCTTCCTTTATCCTGTAAAAAGCATCAAGGCATTCCTGCGAAAACTCAAAAACAACATCCTTATTCAAAAGATTAGTGAGAGATTTAGATATTTTAGAGAAATCCTTGATGAACCTTCTGTAGAAACCTGCATGCCCAAGAAACTCCGCACACCCTTAACAAAACAAGGGGGAGGAAGTTTCTCAATAGTCTCGATCTTAGCTTGATCAACCTCGATAAATCGGTTGGAAACGAAGTGTCCTAGAACAATTCCTTCGCTAACCATGAAGTGACACTTCTCCCAATTCAAAACAAGATTAGTGTCTTCACAACGTTGTAACACTAGAAAAAGGTTAGCCAAACAGTTATCAAAAGAGGAACCATATACCGAAAAGTCATCCATGAATATCTCCATGATCTCCTCAATATACTCGGAAAAGACAGCATCATACAACGATGAAAAGTAGCAGGTGCGTCACATAATCCGAATGGCATCCTCCGATAAGCGAATGTCCCTCATGGGCAAGTGAAAGTGGTATTCTCTTGATCATCCGGATGGATAGGAATTTGAAAGAAGCCACTATAACTATCTAAATAGCAAAAATGGGAGTGTTGCGCTAACCGTTCAAGCATTTGGTCGATGAATGGAAGAGGGAAATGGTCCTTTCGAGTGGCCACATTCAGCTTCCTATAGTCAATGCACATCCTCCAGCGCGTAACGGTCCTAGTAGGAACCAACTTATTGTTTTTGTTTTTCACAACGGTCATACCACCCTTCTTGGGAACTACATGCACCGGACTCACCCATTTGCTATCTGATATGGGAAATATGATACCTGCATCCAACAACTTAAGAATCTCCTTCTTCACAACCTCTTTCATGATCGGATTTAACCGTCTTTGAGGTTCCCGTGAATTCTTTTGATCGTCTTCCATTAGTATCTTATGCATACAAAGAGAAGGCTTAATACCGGCAAGATCTTCAATAGTGTAACCCAAAGCCTTTCTATGTTTCCTTAGCACATGATGTGATCCGGGGAACCGATGCAAATGGCTGCACTACAATGTAATGTTCTTATCTTCTTATTCCGAAGTTTGTTTGATGCGATTCAAGATGTTTTAGAACGGCAACTTCAATCTCTACAACTAACGTTTCAAGTGTTTCGTCTAATGAAAAATTTTAACATGCTCAAAATAGAAGTTGTTCAACACATAATACCCCCGAATCCTCTTCAGTAGACCCTTCAGTATTTTGGACATAAAGAATGCTACATTTATCCAATGAAGGTCCATAAATACTTGTTAGAAAGGTGATTTAAAGGTCTACAATATTGATGAAGATTACAAGTGCATATTCGTCCAAGAGATGGGTTGTAAATGCAGTTCTTTCAAAAGTCGGATTTATGGACACAATGTGAAGAGTTCAAAACCAATGCCTCATTATGTGGATCTTTAAGGCCTATAATTTATTATGACTTGTGGCCTTGTTTTTGATCTTTTAGCTAGCCTTATTTTCCCTATTTAAAGGCTTACTTGGTTCATAAAAAAATAAGTGAGAGTTGATAATATTTGGAAAACAATTTGGTTACTTGGTTTTTGGTGAGATGCCGAAACCCCCTCCTTGGTGAGATGGCGGGTGGGTTGCCTTTGTGAGATGCAAGGGCGAAGGCATTAGTTCTCATAGGTGAGAGGCTTGTGAGAGTTGATGCGAGTATTGTAGAGTGGATGGTAAGATGCTTGAAGCTCTAGCAATACATATCTTGTACTTTATTTTCAATTATCACAAATCCAAAACACATGTGTATGTTTTCTTTAGTTTTTCGTTTGTCTTGCATCGTTGGATCCTTTGGCTGGGGTGTATCATTTGATATCAGAGCCTTATTCGATGTAAGTCAATAAGAGGCATCAAGATTCGAGGACGAATCTTTTTAAAAGGCGGAGAGGATGATGTGATCCGGGGAACCGATGCAAATGGCTACACTACAATGTAATGTACTTATCTTCTTATTCCGAAGTCCGTTTGATGCGATTCAAGATGTTTTAGAATGAAAACTTCAATCTATACAACTAACATTTCAAGTGTTTCATCTAATGAAAAATTTAACATGTTCAAAATAGAAGTTGTTCAACACATAATACCCCCGAATCCTCTTCAGTAGACCCTTCAGTATTTTGGACATAAAGAATGCTACATTTATCCAATGAAGGTCCATAAATACTTGTTGAAAAGCTGATTTAAAGGTCTACAATATTGATGAAGATTACAAGTGCATATTCGTCCAAGAGATGAGTTGTAAATGCAGTTCTTTCAAAAGTCGGATTTATGGACACAATGTGAAGAGTCCAAAACCAATGCCTCATTATGTGAATCTTTAAGGCCTATAATTTATTATAACTTTTGGCCTTGTTTTTGATCTTTTAGCTAGCCTTATTTTTCCTATTTAAAGGCTTGATTGGTTCATAGAAAAATAAGTGAGAGTTGATAATATTTGGAAAACAATTTGGTTACTTGGTTTTTGGTGAGATGCCAAAACCCCCTCCTTGGTGAGATGGCGGGTGGGTTGCCTTTGTGAGATGCGAGGGTGAAGGAATTAGTTCTCATAGGTGATAGGCTTGTGAGAGTTGATGCGAGTATTGTAGAGTGGATGGTGAGATGCTTGAAGCTCTAGAAATACATATCTTGTACTTTATTTTCAATTATCACAAATCCAAAACACATGTGTATGTTTTCTTTAGTTTTTCGTTTGTCTTGCGTCGTTGGATCCATTGGCTGGGGCGTATCATTTGGTATTAGAGCCTTATTCGATGTAAGTCAATAAAAGGCATCAAGATTCGAGGACGAATCTTTTTAAAACGTGGAGAGGATGATGTGATCCGGGGAACCGATGCAAATGGCTTCACTACAATGTAATGTTCTTATCTTCTTATTCCGAAGTCCGTTTGATGCGATTCAAGATGTTTTAGATCTACAAATAATGTTTCAAGTGTTTCATTTAATGAAAAATTGAACATGCTCAAAATAGAAGTTGTTCAACACATAATACCCCCGAATCCTCTTCAGTAGACCCTTCAGTATTTTGGACATAAAGAATGCTACATTTATCCAATGAAGGTCCATAAATACTTTTTGGAAAGATGATTTAAAGGTCTACAATATTGATGAAGATTACAAGTGCAGATTCGTCCAAGAGATGGATTGTAAATGCAGTTCTTTCAAAAGTCGGATTTATGGACACAATGTGAAGAGTCCAAAACCAATGCCTCATTATGTAGATCTTTAAGGCCTATAATTTATTATGACTTTTGGCCTTGTTTTTGATCTTTTAGCTAGCCTTATTTTCCCTATTTAAAGGCTTGCTTGGTTCATAGAAAAATAACTGAGAGTTAATAATATTTGGAAAACAATTTGGTTACTTGGTTTTTGGTGAGATGCCGAAACCCCCTCCATGGTGAGATGCCGGGTGGGTTGCCTTTGTGAGATGCGAGGGCGAAGGCATTAGTTCTCATAGGTGAGAGGCATGTGAGAGTTGATGCGAGTATTGTAGAGTGGATGGTGAGATGCTTGAAGCTCTAGCAATACATATCTTGTACTTTATTTTCAATTATCGCAAATCCAAAACACATGTGTATGTTTTCTTTAGTTTTTTGTTTGTCTTGCATCGTTGGATTCTTTGGCTGGGGCGTATCAGCACATGCATCAACTTAGACAACTCATTTTCAGAAAGAGAAGTACTAATAATGACGGGATAAGTAGAATCCGGACCAAGGAAAGCATACCTCAAGTGAGTCGGGAGTGGTTTTAGTTCTAAGACAGGAGGTGCTTTCAGAGGGGGATTTGTACCTTCTTTCTCAAGTGAAGAGGATTTAGATCGAAGTGCTGGACTGACGTAAGTCTCAGTTGACTTCATCTCGCTTGCTGTCTCGGTCGTGGTCCGAGATGGGTAACCGAGGTGTTCTTCAGATAAGATCACCTCGCTTGCTCCAGAAAGTGTTTCGATTGAGGTACTAGAACTGGGACTGAAACCTAATGTGCTCTTCTTCTCGTGAATCAATTTATCAAATCTAGATCCTGGATCTGCTTCCAATGTTTCCAAGCTTCGTACATCTGCATCACACAAGATATCTATACCTTCCTACATTATACTAAAACACATGTGTATGTTTTCTTTAGTTTTTTGTTTGTCTTGCATCATGGGATCCTTTGGCTGGGGCGTATCAGCACATGCATCAACTTAGACAACTCATTTTCAGAAAGAGAAGTACTAACAATGATGGAATAAGTAGAATCCGGACCAAGGAAAGCATACCTCAAGTGAGTCGGGAGTGGTTTTAGTTCTAAGACAGGAGGTGCTTTCAGAGGGGGATTTGTACCTTCTTTCTCAAGTGAAGAGGATTTAGATCGAAGTGCTGGACTGACGTAAGTCTCAATTGACTTCATCTCACTTGCTGTCTCGGTCGTGGTCCGAGATGGGTAACCGAGGTGTTCTTCAGATAAGATCACCTCGCTTGCTCTAGAAAGTGTTTCGGTTGAGGTACTAGAACTGGGACCGAAACCTAATGTGCTTTTCTTCTCGTGAATCAATTTATCAAATCTAGATCCTGGATTTGATTCCAATGTTTCCAAGCTTCGTACATCTGCATCACACAAGACATCTATACCTTCCTCCATCATACTAAAACTCAAAAACTTTCTCAAGAGGATCTTTAATAAGGATATGGCTCACCAATTCTCGAGAATCTTCTTCATCATAGATGTTGAAGATGTCATCTTCCAAAGGCTCTCCCTTCATTGCAGCCAATAATGCAAACTCCACATGATCGCCACCAATGTTGAACTTCAACTTGGCGTTCTTACAATCAACGTTACAACCCGATATTGCTAGAAATGGTCTTCCGAGAATGATAGGAATGGAATAATCATCGGGAATGTCCAACACAACAAAGTCTATAGGTATGTAGAAATTACCTAACTTGATTGGAACGTCCTCCAAGATACCAACGGGACGGGTAATGGAGCAATCCGTCATGTATAACGTCATCTTCACGGGCTTGGGCTCTCCAAGGCCGACCTTCTAACAAAGTTCAAGGGGAATGATGCTCACACTAGCTCCTAGATCACAAAGTGCATCATAAGTCACATCCCCAACTTGGAAAGGGAATGCAAAACGAACCGGGATCTCTCAACTTGGGTGGCATCTTCTCCTTCATGATTTGAAGATCTAAAGGTCATCCGTACTTTACCAAAGTCTTCCAGCTTTCTCTTCCTTGACAAGATCTCTTTCAGAAACTTCCCATAGGCGGGCATCCCTAGGATAACATCAATGAAAGGGATGTTAATATGTAGTTCATTCATAAGGTCAAGGAACTTACCAAAGTGCTTGTCTAGATGTGCCCGCGCCCTTGACTAAGCGAATGGGAGTGGTGGTTTATAAGCAGGTGGTGGAACATAAACTTCAGCTTTTTCTTTCGCTTTCTAGGGCTTCATCTCGGTTGGCACCTCGACCGAGGTGTTCCTCGTTTGATCGTGGTCCGACCGAGGTACTGGATCTGCAGTCTTCAATCCACTGCGTGTTGTGATAGCCATGACTTGCCCTTTTGGGTTGTTCTCTGTCCTTCCTGGAAGTTTTCCAAGATCTCTTGGTGCTTCATTAGCCTTGTTGAAAAATTATTGTTCTAAGGCTTTTTGTGCCTTCGAAAATGAATTCATAGATGTATCCATAGCGTTGAGCTTGATCAATATTGCCTCCAACATAACGTCCGGTTTCTTGGGTGGCTGGGACGAGCTTGATGACGGCTCCTGACTTCTCAATGGAGTAGGGGAAGAAGAGGAAGGGGTGTTAAGAGCATTTTCAGCATGAGAATAAGGGTTACCGGAATTTTGTTGATTTGATCTCCAATTGTTATTGGAATTCCTGTTGTTGTTGTTCCGCGGCCCTTGATAATTGCCTCTTCCTTGGTATCCAACGTCTTGATCCTTCTTGGTTTGAGCTACCAAAAGCTCCTTCAATGCCTTGACTTCATTGTTGAGCGAGGTGAGTTGAGCAGCATTTGATGTTGTGTCTTGAAAGCTAACGCTCCTTGCTTCATCTTCAACCCATTGATGGAAATATTTCTCCATGTGTAAAACTTGCTTTTCTATGAAATCCCAAGCTTCATCTATCGGCATATCCATGAAAGTTCCGGTGGAAAGTAATTGGAGTTTGAATTGAGTGTCTCCATCCAAACCCTTGAAGTATATCTCCAACAACTCGATCTTTGGAATCCCATGATGAGGGAAATCCAACAAAAGGTCCTTGAACCTTTCCAATGACTTGGACAAACTTTCTTTGTCTTTCATGATAAAAGCATTGATCTTACCCCTCAATTCAGCGGTCTTTGTGGGGGAAAGAACTTAGTAAACAACTCGGTAGTCATCTCTTCCCAAGTGTTGATTTTTTCAGCTGGAAGAGATTGATACCAAGCAAACGCCTTGTCTTTCAATGAGAAGTAGAAAGGCCTTAACTTGTAATTGTTGTTCTCCACTCTTGATGGCCTCAAAGTCTCCATCAGAATCTCATAATTTTGTAAATGTTGATGTGGAGATTCTCTCTCCAATCCTCCAAATTGACATTGTCAAATCATAGTTAGAACTTGCGGTCAAAGTTCATAATCATGCTCAGTTGGATCTCCTAGATTGACTCTTGGACGCCGCACTTGCTGATTCGGGTTCATCCTCAGACCTAGGGTTTGTGGAACTCCAGCAAAAAGATCACTTCGGTCTACCATGGCCGGCATCCGAGGTGGTGGGTGTATCTCGGCCGGTGCAACTAGGGTTGGATCTTACCTCGGTCGAGCAACTAGGACCGGTCGAGGTAAGATCTGAGCTCATAGAGTGGCCATATCAGCTTGAATCTCTTTAGTTCTTGCACGAGTCTCGTCTTTTTCTCTTTGCAATTCTTCTTTAGTGAGGTGAAGTTGTTCCAATGCCTCCTTCAATTCGGCTTCAATATCCCGATTATCTTGATCGGCCATCTTAGCTTCATTCAATCTTCTTTTGTATGTCTTTTCTGGTTCGGGATCGTAAGGAACGAATTCCTTTCCAACACGAGTTCTTCGCATAAACCTAAGAAAAGATCCTGCGAAATCACTCAAGTAAAGCAATCAATAGCAACAAGGGTAGTAGCCCAAAAGACAACCGAAACCGAACTTGGTCTTGACCAAGTCCCCAGCAACGGCGTCATAAACTTGTTCGCTCCAAAAGGTGTGTGCAAGCTTTAATATTTATACCAAGAATAATTGAAAATAAGCGAACCCGCAGTGTACGGATCGATCGTAATAAAAGCAAGAATTTCAGGGTCAAACACAAGGACTATGGTGAAACAAAGATCGGTAATTTGGGTTGTCAATCAAAAATATGCAACAAAGCAAAGATATCAAATATGATGTAATAAACAAGTAAAGAAAATGCGGATTCTAGAGATTAAAGCATCCAGTTGTTATAATATTCGCCTCGGTCCAGACTTCCTTGCTTTCTGATCTGGAGAACTATTGCTCCAAGATAAATAATCTCTAGAAAATCCATCTCTTTATATAGGAGAATCACCTTCCTAAGATAAAATATCCATAAAATCAATTTCCTTCCTTAAAATATCTTCCAATCTTCCAAATAGATCAGCCAAAAAGATATGCTTCCTTCAAGAAAATCACAAGGAAACTAGGTATAGTCCTCGATTCTTGCAAAGGTAGACAAAATAACATAATGATCAAAGAATATGCATCCATATATGCATATTTATGAAGATAAAACGTCTAAACCAATCCCAAAATATGGACTATAATACATGTTATCAATATGCTTCACCTAAGGAAATACTACACCAGGGCGCTTATAAGACCAAGCTCACGATCAGTGGCAATCACCTCCGGCGTCTTTCCATATAACAAATAACGGACCCTCCTCAAAGCCCACTCGTAGTGATCACTATTCTCATGTGCCATGAACACAATAGCAATTGCGAATGTCTTCTTGGTGCTAGCGATGCCTACGATCTCCAACAATGGCATATTGTATCTAAAAGTAATACAAAACAATGATTGAGTTACAATTTCTAAGGAAACGATGATTGAGTGTAGGAAATAAAGTAAAAATGTGCCTTGAATTGAAACCTATTTGTTGGTCTTATATGTCGAGTCCATCACAATAACATAGGAAAACATGCTGAGCAAATGCCTCGAGTCGGGATGTGAGATAAAGAAATCAATCACCTCACCGGAATCTTGACTTCTCTGAGTGTTTACATAATATCCACGTTCCCTCAACGTATGAAGTGCTTGTTGTAATGAACCTCTTCCTTTGGCTTGTTCCATTCTAATCTTCAAACCGGTGTTGTAAACTTGCCGGATGGAGGTTACATTGTTAAGATCCTCTAACTGCACGGATTGTAATATATGTCTCGGTTTTAAGCCGGAATTCAATTCACGCTCCACCTTTCGTCTCTACTTGGGAGTCCTACGTCCAACATATGCATGACCTCTTAACACCGAAGGAATTATGTGGTTGTGGATTCCACATACAACCCTCACTGTCCACTTTTCCTCTTCAATTTGGGTTCCTACAAGCTCAAACAAACACATACACTTCTTCGAGTTTTTTTTCCGGCTAGAACTTGGAACATGATCGGGATCTACGTCCTTTTCTTTTCTAGGTCCTCCGTGTCTATCACAACCCAATTGTAGGATACGAAAGCCCCTTCTATCCAACCATGATTTTTTAATGACCAACACCATATTCATTGCGTTTTCCACATACCGAGTCCACCCCAATAAGTTCTCTCTATCCGCAAAATATCTGTGAAAGTTGAGATATTATGCGGATATGCATGTTTCGACTAGAAACTTCTCTTTCAAAACAACTAAAAATGATATGGATGTTTTGACTCTTCCCTTTTACAGCCAAGGACCATTATTGAGGACTTTTGTTTCAACTATTCCCTTTCCCCATATCTTTGAAAGTTGAGATATTGTCTCATTTGTGTTCGACATTTCAAATCTGAGTTCGTTTGTGTACGATCTTCAATATACATATATGGATTCAAACCAAAGTTGAGATATTAGAATATCTCCTAGATCTTTTCATGTAACACCTCAAATCCGCAGAACTCGGGGCGCTACTCGGCTAGGATCTCACAGTGGATTTTGACCCTAGCCTGACAACAAGTTCATTGGATCTTACAACAAGGCACACATAGATATAAAACCAAATACATAAATGTAACACCCCGAATCCGCGGGACTCGGAGTGCCACATTGGGCTAGGATCTCACAATGGATCTTGACCCTACCTTGACAACAAGTTCACTGGACCTTACAACATGGCACTGACAGATATAAAACAAATACATTAAACAATGTAAACTGTAAGACCAAAAGTAAACAACAACATAGCCGAGTACATAAAACGACATCCTCACACAGGAGGGAAAACAAGACATCATCCTCACGTAGGAGGGGAAGGGTAAACATCCCAAACCAACCACCTAATGTACGAGAGTCCTCGGCCTGTCACCCTGCCACATCACTCAGCAGCGCCTAACCTGTAAACATCTACAACACGGTATGAAACCGTTAGCTAACCAAACATATATGAGGTAATGCATAAGCACAAGCACAATCATGAAAGATAAACGCATCAACATGCTATCACACATTTACCCATTTTATCATCTTTATATAATAGTCATTCACTCAAATCGTATATATGTATAGATGAAAATATGTGACACGAGGACCGATACATCCTCGCCTCTGAGAATGGTAGCCATCTGGAGTGAAATCGGTCACACAACCCGTGTACCCTATGGGAGTGGTGTTGTGCCCTCCCCGTATACCAGGTCTGGCCTGTCTCAAGAGAACCTCCCAAACTCCACGGCGGGATGAAGGGGAAAGGTTATCACAGCCACGCATACGGGGCAATCAATAAAACGTAGGTCGGTATATACGACATCACATGCTATCATAGCAACATAAAAAGCACATACCACTCATGCAAACACCCAATATAAGGATGGTAGCTAAGTAAGTCCTACGGACTTACCTCAACCTCGTATAATCACAACCACGATCAACTTCCAACCCTGAGAGGGACACTGCCTAATAACAAGGCAGAAAGAGATATAAATACTCCTATCAATCAAAAAGGTCAAACCTAGACCCAAGGGATCCATAAGGATCATAATCAATTTATAAGCCTCACAACCAACTAAACCTCAATATCTCAACATAACTCACAATTCCTCAAATCTCAAGGTAGTATCTAATCAACATTCCTCAATCTCAAATCTAATTCTAATTTAATTAATTAACCTTTAATTAATTAATTAGATTTCGCTAGAATAACGTTTTGCCCGCAGGCAATTTCTAAACCCCTTGTCATCAGATTTCATCAAACAAACAACCCATAATCACTAGAATAATATAACGACCATAATGGAATGTCTAATTATCGATTTTGACAAGCCTAAAGTCAATTTAGGGCAAATCGCAGTACGGAAAACGAATAAATTCATAACTTATTCGTTACTAACCCGATTGACGATCTGAAAGAAGATTCAGAATCACAGCGACGCAGGCTACGCATGGACAACATCAAATTCACCGGAATTTGAGCGACGGAACCTGCCTGGTGACATATATGCTCGAACAACCCTTCATCTGCTCGAACAACCCTTCATCTGCTCGGAAATGCAGAAACTTGGTACCGATATGAAGAGAATGAAGAGAGGAATCTAGAAACTCAAACAAAATTGAAATCGGATTAGAAACCGATAGTAGATCTGGGATTGAAGGTTGAGAGAAATCAGAGCTTTTACGAGGAAACGTGAAATGAAATGAATTAATAAAGGATTTTCCGCTATTTATAGTGAAGACGATAATTATCCTTTAGCAAAGTCGATAATTATCCTTTAACCGATCCAAAGGCGGGTCGAACCTCCTTCTCCAAACTTCTCGAGATTGGAATACTAAATCTGGAATATTGTAGGGATAATTATTCCACAACTGCCTCGGAAAACGTGTATTCCTAAGCCGTCTTTCTTATCCGTTAAGAAACGAAATAGCGACTCTTTTGGCCGTTTTGCCTCTCCATGTTATTTCATATCTAGGACATATCCGATGTCCTGATCATTTCTCTCAACTGCATTTTTATTAATTGGAGCTTCCAAATGCTCCAAATAACACCGGAGGGTAAACATAATTACCCGGGGGAAAAGTAAAAATTTCCCCAAACGTCCAAAATTATGCGAGGAACATAACGGTGGGACTCATACTCATAACTTGTGAAATCTTCGCGAGTTATATGTCAATTACTATAAACGATTAAGTTAATCAACATTAATTAGAATTTGGAAATCCTAGCTATTACATCACACACCCCTTAAAAAAATTTTCGGGACAATCCCAAAGTCATCTCGGACCCATAAGCCGAGGTATAACTCTCACTCTCTCTATCGGAGGTATCACATCTCCGTTCAGAAGGTCATCACCTATAACAATCTATAACCTCAATGTCACCATGGAGGAATCATCAACTCTAGAAAACAGGGCCATAACACTACCCAAAGGCGTAGAGGAATCACGTCTCTCGCCATACCACATCACAAGGCATAGAGGAAGCACATCTCTAGCCAAAAGATAAGCATATATATCGCATGGAGGAATCACATCTCCACTAAAACTATGTCCATCAAGGTAGCATGGAAGAAAAAACCATCTCCAGCTGAATCCTAATCACACTCAAATAGCATGGAGGAAAGAACCATCTCCAGCTATAAATATAAATCATACTCAGATAGCGTGGAGGAAATAATCATCTCCAGCTATGACATACATTACGCTAGCACAACAAGATCTACTAAGATCATAAACCACATCATAGCTAGCATGGAATAAACACATCAAGGCATATAAGCACATAAACACAACATTCATCAAGATAGCACTAAAATCTACTCGTGCTCCCACAGATGGACCTGTCTCGACATAAACTCTGGATAGTTCCTCAAGATACTATCCTCAGTCTCTCATGTGGTCTCTTTAGGTCCTCACCTCGACCACTACGTCCTTTAAAATGGAAAAGTCTTTCGAATGCAAGCGTCTCATATCTCATTCCAGGAATGTAACCAAATGCTCAACAAGGATTTGGTTCGGCTTAACCACTAGATCATCATAACTCACCAGGTGTCTCGAACCTGGTATATACTCCCTCAGTTGAGACATATGAACACTAGGTAAACACCCTCTAACCTCAAAGGCAAAGCTAAACATCATGTTGCCTTCACAATTTTGGTCAAGATCCCAAGTAAACCGACATATTGGAAACTCGGTTTCCCTTTTATGCCAACACATCTAACATTTCACAGCAGAGATACTCTCAGCCGGTCATGAACTCTCACTTGAACTTTAGAGGTCGACGCCTCTCGTCTACATATGATATATGGTGGCTCTGTACAGCCAACATTCTTCCTCTAATCAGCGTTACATGAACTATAAAATCATGAATCGGATCAAGTGTTATTCTACTAATACTGCTAGGTCAATTCTAGCATAAAGGTATACGGCGTCTACATATGTATAATGCCTCATAGGGGGCATCCCAAAAGATGCGCGTCAATCATTATCACATAATAAATCCATTAATGGAGGTAATCTAACCATCCATGTTTCCAGTTCAATACATAAGCTCATAAAATATCTCAAGGGTTTGGATGGTCCTCTCTGACTGACCATCTATTTGGGGGTGAAACGCAATCATAAAATGTAAACTCATCCCTCAAAGCAGTCTGTATCTGCTGCCCAAAATCTCAAGGTAAAATGTCCATCTCGATCAGAGATGATCGTTCTCGGTACACCATGGAGTCTCACTATCTCTCTAGTGTACTCCTCAACCAATGCATTCGCTGACCACGTCTCTCTAATAGGAACGAAACTTTCCGGCTCCGTTAATCTGTCACCAACAATCCGGAAACATCAAAATTCCCACTGGGCCTCAATCCCATCACAAAGTCCATAAAGATGTCCTACCACTTCCACTACTGCACTAGTAGTGGATGGAGCTCATCTCTAGGTCAGAAATGTTCTATCTTGACCTGCTGACAGGTCACACAGTGTGTTACAAATCTGATTACATCAGTTTCCATCTTCTCCATCAATATAATCGTCTCACCTCGTGGTACCTCTTACTCGTACCTGAATGTACTGAGTAAGGTATACAGTGAATGTACTATAAAATTGTCTGTCTCACTCTGCATCAACAGGTACACAAAAGTGGACATGACTCTTCATTATTCCATCTACTCTCATGGAGAACTGTGGTGCCTCATTATGAGACATCTTCTCTCCCATCTTCAACAAGGTCGGGCAGGTCCCTTGCTTCTGTTAGACCTCATCCAACAGATCAGGTAGAACCTTTAAGGCATAACTGGATATCCTCATCAAGGAACTGATTGTCCAACTCTAGCCAAGCTGGATCTCTCTAAAGCTGAGGCTGAACTGTCAGCCTTGCAATTGTCTTCTCTTGAGGCGTCTTTCTATTTAAGTTGTTGGCGACAACGTTCAACTTCTCTGAATAGTATGGAATCTCTGGGTTAAAGTCTTGATCAACTCGAGTCCTTAACGTTGGTGGTTATTCAACTCCGCTGCTAACTCTAAATCAGGAGTCAGGTAGTTCTCCTCACACGTCTTCAACTGTAGACTCACATATCCATAACTCCACTCCTCTGTATTAATACGCCTCTTAAACTTAGCTGGGATATATCACCGTATATTATGGAATCCCCAGAACCTTCGGACTATAACAAAATCGAAGCAGAGGTCAAATGTCTCCTCCACTCTTCAACGTTCTGGCATATTGCTTTAACCACGCAATTCTGAGGGTCTTCCTCAGAAGACTTGTAAAGGGATACATATTCACAAAACCCTTCCACAAGCGTAGGTAGTAATCAGCTAAGCTGAGAAAACTAAGCATTCCCTTAATGTTCATTAGTATCGTCCATGTTGCAACATGCTCAATCCTTGTCAGATCAACCAAGATCCCACTGGAGGAGACAACATGACCTAAGAAGGCTACCATTGGCATCCCACTCTTACTTAGAGAGCGTAGTATACAACCCTCTATCTCTCGACATCAGCAAAACTATCCTCAGATGATCGGTCTGCTTCTCTCTACTACGAGAGTATATCAAAATGTCATTAATGAAGACCACCACAGACTGTTCAAAGAAGTCGACGAAAATACTATTCATCAACTCCATAAAGACTGCTAAGGCATTCGTCAACCCAAATGATATCACTACATACTTGTAGTGTCCATAACGGGTATGAACAACTATCATGTGCACATCCTGCTCTCTCACCCTCAATTGGTGGTAATCTGAGCGCAAGGAAATCCTGAAAAACACAATTGCTCCTTGAAGCTTATTCATCAAGTCGTCAATACGAGACATTGGATACATTAGGGCAAAGGAAGCTCGTCTCAGCCCACTCTTCAATCCTTCAGTTACAACATCTCAACAAGCACCATATGATATGGGTCTTCCCAATCAGTGTCGTATCACACTTCAACTTGATAACAATGTCCACACTCCGCTGAGGTGGCAACTAGACGGTTCAGTAACACGTCTATAAGCTCATAAACCCCTGGAATATCCTCCAACGTGGAACTATCTTCTTCATATCATAACATCAGAAACATCACCTCCTTGTGTTATCAATTTCGCTGCTCATACGACACTAATGACAAGACTCATCTCTTCAAAGGTTGTAACCTCGGAAGACCTTTGTCTAATCGGTCTCAGTAGAGATTGAAACAACCTTCCAACTGATATATAACATGACATGATATCTATTCATCCAAACCATACACATAGTGACTTCCTCATGCACCTAAGGCATGACAAAGAAGTCTATAAACCATACACAAATCCCTGAATGAATGGGACAATCACAATCTCGCGAGTACCTAGACCCCTAATTGGTAATCATGTAAAGGAAAGTCTATATTCTACTGTTTTCACAGTCAACTATTAACGCATGCATCGAAAGACATGAAGTGCATAACACTCACAACAAACAAAACTCCACTAGGTAAACCATTAACAAGAATGGTACATGTACAGCCAACACCACAAGCTCCACTGCATATTATCACTAAATCTCGGGTCTATGCTCCTCAGGTATCACTGAGGTCATCACCATAGCCTCCACTTCCACTCTTTCTGCACCGGAAAGAGGAAGGTCTTGTTGAGAAGAAACACCACCTTGCTGACAGAAAGGGGCCAGATGGCCTAGTTCACCACAGGTGAAGCAAGCTATCGGTGCCAAAGGACACTCAGAGAGTAAATGATCTGGATAGCCACATATGAGACATAAACGTCCCATAACTGTAACTGGTACGGATGACTACTCTACACTTCTCAGCTCCATGGCTCTACCCTGAGCTCTTCTAGTGTCTATGACACTCCCACCACGACCTCTATCTCTACTTGGTTTGGGAACGGATCCTTGAGTAGGCTGACGATCTGGGATTCTCTATTGTCCTTGTGTTTGCTGCTGAGGGGTCTTCTGACCACCTCCCGTCATATTGGCAGAAGAAGAACCCTGTCGTGATACAACTCCACCTTGCCTACAAAAGGCAGCTTTATGACCTGGTCTACCATAGGTGAAGAAAATCACCGGCGGTTTTGGACAATGTGGTCTTATGTGTCCAGGCTTCCCACAATTATAACAAGTTCTCTTCTCACCAGAAGTCCGTTTAGAACGGGGACTACTCAAACGTCCACAAGCCGGATTTTGCTTACCACTTGGATGGCCTACCTCATCTTTCGCTAGTTCGACTCGTTGTTTCTTCTTTGATCCAGAAGCTTCAGTTGGTCCCACAGATGTTGGTAGATCCGGTGTAGTTCTACCCGCTATTACAGCCTCATATACTTGGCGCATATATTCTTGAAACTCGGATATGCTCATGGAGACATGATCATTCTCTTCAAACTCGTTCTCTACCATAGGCGAAACAACAGCGGAAACTAGTCCCTGACTTGACGTTACCGGAGGAAGAGGGGTGTACCCCTACCTCGTCCCACTACAGATACTGCTCTAGTCTGAGTCATCTGTAGGATATACGCAACTAAGCTTACAAGGCTATATATATGCCATATGTATCGATATATATATATATAATACATCCACACAATCCATAATATACACATATATATATACATATCTACGCTGCAGAGATCCATGGCAGAGGTGATGACTTCTCGTACATTCTAACCCAAAACCACACTTAAAACCAAAAACGTTTTAAAACGTCAGACCCCTATCGGGTTTTGTTTATTTTACCTATAAGACCTAATTGCAAGTAGCAAGTGCCATTGTTGTCAACTTGGGCTCTGATACCAACTCTGTAACACCCCGAATCCGCGGGACTCGGAGTGCCACATTGGGCTAGGATCTCACAATGGATCCTGACCCTAGCTTGACAACAAGTTCACTGGACCTTACAACATGGAACTGACAGATATAAAACAAATACATAAAACAGTGTAAACTGTACGACCCAAAGTAAACAACAACATAGCCGAGTACATAAAACGACATCCTCAAACAGGAGCGAAAACAAGACATCATCCTCACGCAGGAGGGGAAGGGTAAACATCCCAAACCAACCACCTAATGTACGAGAGTCCTCAGCCTGTCACCCTGCCAGATCACTCAGCAGCGCCTAACCTGTAAACATCTACAACACGGTATGAAACCGTTAGCTAACCAAACATATATGAGGTAATGCATAAGCACAAGCACAATCATGAAAGATAAACACATCAGCATGCTATCACACATTTACCCATTTTATCATCTTTATATAATAGTCATTCACTCAAACGTATATATATATATAGATGAAAATATGTGACACGAGGACCGATACATCCTCGCCTCTGAGAATGATAGCCATCTGGAGTGAAATCGGTCACACAACCCGTGTACCCTATGAGAGTGGTGTTGTGCCCTCCCCGTATACCAGGTCAGGCATGTCTCAAGAGAACCTCCCAGACTCCACGGCGGGATGAAGGGGAAAGGTTATCACAGTCACGCATACGGGGCAATAAATAAAACGTAGGTCGGTATATACGACATCACATGCTATCATAGCAACATAAAAAGCACATACCACTCATGCAAACACCCAATATAAGGATGGTAGCTAAGTAAGTCCTACGGACTTACCTCAACCTCGTACAATCACAACCACGATCAACTTCCAAACCTGAGAGGGACACTGCCTAATAACAAGGCAGAAAGAGATAGCAATACTCCTATCAATCAAAAAGGTCACACCTAGACCCAAGGGATCCATAAGGATCATAATCAATCTATAAGCCTCACAACCAACTAAACCTCAATATCTCAACATAACTCACAATTCCTCAAATCTCAAGGTAGTATCTAATCAACATTCCTCAATCTCAAATCTAATCCTATATTAATTAATTTACCTTTAATTAATTAATTAGATTTCGCTACAATAACGTTTTGCCCGCAGGCAATTTCTAAACCCCTTGTCATTAGATTTTATCAAACAAACAACCCATAATCACCAGGATAATATAACGACCATAATGGAATTTCTAATTATCGATTTTGACAAGCCTAAAGTCAATTTAGGGCAAATCGCAGTACGGAAAACGAATAAATTCATAACTTATTCGTTACTAACCCGATTGACTATCTGAAAGAAGATTCGGAATCACAGCGACGCAGGCTACGCATGGACAACATCAAATTCACCGGAATCTGAGCGATGGAACCTGCCTGGTGACATATATGCTCGACCAACCCTTCATCTGCTCGGAAATACAGAAACTCGGTACCGATATGAAGAGAATGAAGAGAGGAATCCAGAAACTCAAACGGAATTGAAATCGGATTAGAAACCGAGAGTAGATATGGGATTGAAGGTTGAGAGAAATCAGAGTTTTTACGAGGAAACGTGAAATGAAATGAATTAATAAAGGATTTTCCGCTATTTATAGTGAAGACGATAATTATCCTTTAGCAAAGACGATAATTATCCTTTAACCGATCCAAAGGCGGGTCGAACCTCCTTCTCCAAACTTCTCGAGATTGGAATACTAAATCTGGAATATTGTAGGGATAATTATTCCACAACTGCCTCGGAAAACGTGTATTCCTAAGCCGTCTTTCTTAGCCGTTAAGAAACGAAATAGGGACTCTTTTGGCCGTTTTGCCTCTCCATGTTATTTCATATCTAGGACATATCCGATGTCCTGATCATTTCTCTCAACTGTATTTTTATTAATTGGAGCATCCAAATGCTCCAAATAACACCGGAGGGTAAAAATAATTACCCGGGGGAAAAAGTAAAAATTTCCTCAAACGTCCATAATTACGCGAGAAACATAACGGTGGGACTTATACTCATAACTTGCGAAATCTTCGCGAGTTATATGTCAATTACTATAAACGATTAAGTTAATCAACATTAATTAGAATTCGGAAATCCTTGCTATTACAATAAAACTGTATAAATATACAACAAAGGTTTACAAAACACATCCGAGTACAAAATGGCAATGACATATCCATATACGTACAAAACATCCAAAAACCCTCGCGCAACCTAGTGTACGAAAGCCCTCGGCTGATCACCCATCTGGCTCACTCTACAGTCTTCCTATCCTGCAGAATGTCTACAACACGGTATAAAACCGTTAGCTAACGAATCATGAATAAGAATAAAAGTAATAGCACATACCAACACATCAACACTTCACAATATGCAATGCTCACATCAAAACCGTATATTATCTTCAATTACGTTACTAATTTAACTTCTTTTGTGACACGAGGAACCTTAGGACCCCGCCTCTTTCCCTTTCTCACAGGTTTTTCTTGGGGATCAACCTCCCCCGTGGAGTACCGGTTTGAGAGCACCTTCTCCACTCTCGGCGAGCTTTGATAGGTGGACACGACCCGCTATAATACACTTGGGCCTTTTAAATATACATATGTGGCCATCCTAGTCAGGTTTAGGTGATAATTGCAACAATCATATGCACAAGCACCACTATCACAATCACTCAAATCCACAACTGCTCGCTAAGTAAGTCCAATGGACTCACTTGATACAAATGTAAACA
The DNA here is from genome assembly GCA_033239045.1 of Fagopyrum esculentum. Taxonomy (NCBI): domain Eukaryota; kingdom Viridiplantae; phylum Streptophyta; class Magnoliopsida; order Caryophyllales; family Polygonaceae; genus Fagopyrum; species Fagopyrum esculentum. Next base: position 84,363,302 of record BSUD01000005.1, on the reverse strand, counting down.
TGTACCATGTCACACTTTTCCCTCGAGGAAATGATCAACGCCTGCATCAGCAAGGCACGCACAATATCAAACACTGTCAAGGTTACAAGGTCTACCTCCTACACCCCGTAATCAGATCCAAACCATAACTCGTATCTAAACCTCGATATCTCAACATAACTCATAGATGCCTAAGGCATAACCTCAACATGTGCATCATCAAACTCATCATACATAACAGTAGCCTAGTCTCACTCCTAGGCTAAGCCAAAAGGAAAAGGAAGGACACATACCAATCTTGGTATGTCCAGGACACGCACATGCAGAAGCAAGAAGGCACAAGAACGGCAACACACCACAGAGACGGTGACACTCAGTCGCAGGGGCGGCAACACAGCTCTGCCCCAGGGGCAGCGACTCCAATACGCGGGGGTGGTCGAACAACAAAGGGGTGCCTCTGAGACTTCTTTTCGATCTCTCGCTTGATATCTTCTCTTCTTCTTGTGCCAAAGGCCACAACAACATGTATACATTCATATACTCATCAAATAATGTCCAGGAAGATCAAACACAAGCTTATCTTGTGGATTTCCAAATCTAAGAAGAAGAAAGGAAGGAAAGAAGAAGGAATGAGAGGAAGGGAAGCTTACCACAACAAACTCAAACACAACACACTCAAGATGGCCTCTCAATCCTCCACCACCAGCAACCACATCAATCCATCATCTCATCCGTCAACATACACAACCAAAGCTTCAAACAAGAGGAAATATCCAAGGAAACTAAGAAAGAAACCAAGGCAAGTTGAGGAATAGAGAAAGAAGATCGTGGGAGAAGATGGAGAAGATGAAGACTGAAGCAAACCCTTTCACTAAGAGAGAGAGAGAGAGAGAGAGTCAAGACATATAGGGGAAGAAACGGGAAAAGAATAAGGTCAAGGAAGGCGACGCGCACCCTGCAAACCACGGGGGCGGGACGCCAAAGCCGCGGGGGCGGCACCACACCTGCGGTGAAGAAGACCGGGGGGGGGGGGGGGGGGGGGGGTTTCCCTATAAAACTAAGGCTCTGACATCAGATCCCCCTAAAAACAAGTTTTGTCCCGAAACTTGAACAATTCTCAAATCCTCTCGGACCCATACGCCGAGGTATACAACTCTCACTATTGGAGGTATCACATCTCCGCTCAAAAGGTTGCAACCAATAACGTTCTATAACCTCAAAACACAAGCATGGAGGAATCATCCACTCCAGCAACAAAATCACAAATACTAACCAAGGCATAGAGGAAAACCATCTCTACCCAACCTATAACCACATCACAAAGGCATGGAGGAAAACCATCTCCAGCCAAACCGTACTCATAACACAAACACGTAGAGGAAAACCATCTCCAATCAAACTAGGTACATAAACAATAGCATGGAGGAATAACCATCTCCAGCTAAACGTTAATCACATCTCGATAGCATGAAGTAAGAACCATCTCCAACTATAAACACAGCTCGCGCTAGCAAACAAGATCTAACAAGATCACATGCATACATCACAACTAGCACGAAAACACATCAAATCACATAATCATAACACTCACCAAGATAGCACTAAGATCTACTCGTGGATCCTACAGGTGCATCTATCTCGGCATAAAACTCTAGATAGTTCCTCTAGATACTATTATCAGTCTCCCATGTGGCCTCATCAGGTCCTCATTTAGACCACTGTATTATCAGCATAGGAATGTCCTTCGAACGCAGGCGTCTCACACCTCGCTCTAGGACTATAACTACATGCTCAACAAAAGTGTGATCCGGATCGACCACTAAGTCCTCATAGTTGAAGATATGACTCGGATCTGGTATGTACTCCCTCAGCTGAGACACATGAAACACAGGGTGAATACCTCCAACCTCGGTGGTAAACCCAATTTGTATTCTGCTCTCCCAACTTAGTCCAAAATCTCAAAAGGACCGACATATCGAGGACTCAGTTTCCCCTTTATGCCGAAACGTCTGACGCCACATGTCAGTGAAACTCTCAAGCAGACATGAGCTCCAACCCTGAACTCTAGAGGTCGACGCCTCTTGTCTGTATACGACTTCTGGCGACTTTGTGCAGCCATCATCCTCTTTGATCAGTGTTACTCGTGCAACGTCATCTTGAATCTGCTCAGGCGTTATACCAATGACACTGCTAGGCTCATCCCCGCATAACGGTGTACAACATCTCCGTCCATACAGTGCCTCATATGGGGTGTTCGCCACTTAGCGTGCGTGCAAATAAGCTTTAAATTTATAAAACTAGAATCAAGCAAGCGAACCCGCAGTGTACGGATCGATATAGTTAAGCAAGAATTTCAGAGTATCGAACACAGGGATTTGGGTGGGAACAAATTCAATTGCAGATTATCAAGCGAGTAAATGTAAGAAGCTTTGCAAGTATTGGGAAAACAACAATCCTAAAGATCCAGGAATCCAGCTGTGGCAATCGATTCAAGATATACTAATGATATAAGGACAGAGTTAAGATATGCAAAGGTGTGCTAAAGTAAGGTAATCGTACGGTGAAGTTCCAAAAACCTTATATGACTCACCTACAAGACACTCTCTATAAAGGTTGTTGAGGCTTCAATATAGAAAGGTTCTAGAGATAAGAATTAATGTCAAATACCCAAACTTATAATCCAAGGATCAAGACTAACTAAACCGATTAAGGTTGTGACACTCACAATCGAGGTAGAGGTTGTTGAGGCTTCACTACCACCTAGAAAAGGCAAGCCAAGACTAAGTTAAAGCAAATCTTTAACTTTGGATTAAAGTAAAAGCAGGTTCGTAAACTTAAGGAAAATCACGGTTAGTTCTTGAGGTTCCACGGTCGTGGACTCAAGAACAGGCCGTAATTTAGGGTTCGTCGGCGATTCTTTCTAACTCTCAGGGTCCAATCTGTTTATGATCAATCTATCATCATCTAAGCCACAACTATCAACCCTTCACCTTAGAATTGTTAAGGGTTTTTAGCCAACAATAGTCATATTGATATCAAATTTAAGAATTAAAAGATTGAAAGATGAAAACTTCCGAAAACCTTCAATAAACTTCAAACCAATCTCAAAGTCACAATCAAGAACAATTATCGTCACTAGATTCGGAATAGAACGAACAAACACAATCTTGGATAAGAAGGAAGAACGGGATGTCAATCCGTCTTCTAAATCAAACCTAAACAAGAAGAGGAATCTTCTTGCGAACAATCTTCCGAATCTTCAATCTTCCGTCAATCCGGAAATCTCAATCACAATCTCCACCAAAGTGCGAGATTAGGGCAACTCCAAGGATGAGCGCAAAATACGTCTTTTGCAAGAATCGCAAAGATCTCCAAGTCGCGGCGTAGGCGAAAGTGTAAAGCGTGGTCGCAAAAGTCTCTAAGCGGAGGTGACAGAATCTCTCTTCGTCCGTCCTTTTATAGGGCAAGATAAAATATCGGCCCGGCTCAATCTTCTAAAAGATCGTGGCTTAAAGTGTGGCGAAAAAGATCGCCAAGATCACGGTCGTGGAAGGGTTCCACAACCGTAATTTAGAGCGTGGAAATCAACACGGTTTGAACCAATGATTCCACGACCGTAGAAGCTACTGGAATGAACCACGCTTCCCTTGCATGGTTCCACGGCCGTGGACTTGAACGTGGAATGTAGTACGGCCGTATTTTAGAGCGTGGTTTAGGGCAAGAACGTGATTCTTCCTTAGCCTCGTGCATTCTTCAAGTTGGCACTCCTTTTGCTCCTAAGAATGTCCTCAATCCATGGACATGCTCAATCATCTCTATACTTGCTCAATTCCGTTCGGAAATAGCTCTCAATCACCTATAATCAACATGAAGCTTGTGTAGACATCCATATCGACAATATAGGCAAAATTGCTCACAAATGCATCAATGCTTAATCAAAGACTATCATAATGGATGAAATGCACTTAGAAAACGTTCCTAGAATATCACAATATTTCATGCTAACAAATAACCCCATACTTGCCACTTGCTTGTCCCTAAGCAAGGTCTTTCAAAAAGCTTTAAAACAAGAGTTAGGATGAAATATGTGTACCTTCTCAAAGCAATACTTCTTTTGGATGAATGTGCCTTCTAAACAATAGATCATTCTCAAATCTTGCTTCAATCGTTTATAAGACTTTCATACACTTAATCAAAGAGTAAAGGGTAAAGAAAAATCATGAATCAATCAAACTTCCATACAAGCATCATAACCTTCAAACATTATCAAAATCAAACATAAGAAACTTCAATTTAGATCACCAAGTCATATAACATTCTTTTGATCTTAAGGACTTTCAAAGAAAAAGGTCTAGAATGTGGAAAGGGAAGGAAACTTTTAAGGAATGTGGTGCATGAATCCGGGAAAGTGGATAACACTCTTTTCTTTTTCTCTTGCGGTTTCCGCACACCTTCGACTTAGAGCTTCGCTCTTTTCCTTTCATTTTTCGACTTTACTTTTGGAGTTATGGATAGAGGTGCACAAAAACCGAAGCCTAGGAGATTGACGTTTCTTAATTTTTATGAGATGCCTCAAACCCTTAGTGCACATACCATAATCCGCTAGGAATATCGCTCAATCCGACTTTGGCAAGACACAAACACCCGGCTATTTGAATGGTGCCGAGTTACTCATCGTCATGATTGACTTCCCCAAACCTACAATTTCTTTCTATTCTTTTGATTGCAAATAATTGCTCTCATGGCCCTCCCACATCAAACATGCCTTTTTTCATTCACTTCTCCAAATTCCCGGATAGGTAAAGGAGGTCAATATTTCAATGAGGAGCTAAATGATCAAAGAAAGAAGAAAGAAGAATCGAATTGCCTTAATCATCTCAACAAGAAGCATAGGAACTTATAACGTGATTTCAACTTCAATTTCTCAACATGATTTAGGTAACATTCATCACATTATGAAACTTGCAAAAAGAAGGTAAAATCAACACATTCAATTTCTTTTCGATTCACTAATTGTTTAAGCATGCAATTGTCATCAAACTCAATTCACAAGTAGCGATTATCATAGAAATCATCTCAATTCCTTAGAAGCACAAAATCTTCAAAATTTTTCAATTTTTTATGGGTTTTTCAAGTTCTTTTTCATGCAATGCAATAATGAAACGTGCAACAATATAATGAACATGCAAGATAGTCTCGAATAGAAGCAAACATAGTGAGTAAGAGTTATTACAAACTTTTAGTCACACCCCACCCCATACTTGGAACAAACATTGTCCCTAATGTTCAAATAAAAGAAAGAAAAGAAGAAAAGAAAAAGAAACTCACAAAATGGCGGTGGAGCGGCTAAAGCTAACGGTCATCATCATCATCACTGCGGCGCTGGTGGAGGCGGGAATGGAGAGAAGCTAGGATCATAAAACCGCCAAACTACTGGCGGTAGACATCTCTCATCATGTGATCGAGGTCGTCCAAGCGTCCATCTCTAGCATCGGCTCGAATCTCCAATGCTCCTACTCTCTCCGAAAGACCAGTAGCCCAATCCGGCATCTGCTCATACCATCCCGGAGCATGACTGTACCACTCTGGAGCGTCGGATGGTGTTGGTGCTGGTGCTGGTGCAGATGGTGTCTGTGTAGCCCATGGAGGTGGAGCTCCATACCATGCAGGAGGCGTAGCCATCCACGTAGGTCTCTCACTCACGCTAGCGCGGCGAGAAGACGATCCTGAAGCTCTGGATGGACGTGGAGAACGTCTAGGTACATCAGGGGCCGCATCCGGCTGATCCGGAAACGTGCTAAACTCCTGCTCTGCTCCTCCTCCATCCTCAAACTGATCCCTCATCTCCTCCTCCTCAACTACGGGCGGTGGTGGAACATACGGAGGAGCTGCAATCTTGTTTGCATGCATAGCAGCGAACGTCTCCTTCCAATTATGGCGTCCAGCCATAATGGAGTACTCCTGTAGCCACTCAATACACCTACCCGTCCTGCTCTCCCAAGGCATGGCCGCATAAGGCGGACCTCTATGTGTGGGGAAGATGAGACCTCTAGTCATGAAGGCATGAAGTCCTAAGGGTACGGCTGGTATGCGGGTACATGCAGAAAAATCAACTCCCAAACTCCTAGCAAGGTGGGTAACTATCCCACCGTATCCAATGTTGCCCTTCCTCTTGTTCTTAAGCTTGCTCATAGTAGCAGCTAAGAGGGTGGCACAGTCAGCTCGGCGTCCATACAACATAGAGTATAGCAGAAAGAGCTCATCCGTCTTGATCTTTTGGGGCGTCTCCGTCCTAGGGAAGAGACACTCCGAAAGAACACGGTGAGCAATCTTCAAGGCTAAGTGATACATCAACTTAGCCTTGGTGTCAGCTGGTTGCCCGCGGTCCTCGCTGGCGTAAACCATAGCAACCTCCTCCCAAAAATCTTTGGCGTAAACGCCACTAGGGAAACGACCGTTGAAGGTCTCTTGGAACCCAAAGAAGGTTCCGAACTCACGGATGGAAAAATCATACTTTCTTTCCATAAGATGGAAAGAAACGGTCCTATCCACATGGTTGTGCTCAAACGACGTCACAACCTCTCTCGTAATCTCATCATAAGCGTCTTCTCGGATAGCCGAGAAGACAACTAGTCCGGCTCTATCCAAGAGCCAAGTAAGGTCCTCTATGATGTTAAGAGGAGCTAGATCCTCTAACAATAAGTACCTAGGTCCAATCACATCCCTCTCCTGGATCCTCTCGAGTGCATCGAGGTGATCCTCATGAATGGTCGGTACTCTAGGGCTAGGAGGTGAGGGTGATGAAGGTGAGGATGGAGGTGAAGGGGAGGAAGGTGGTGGTGCTCTAGAGGATGAAGAAGAAGAGGGATTACCCTTCCTCTTCTTGTTTTGGTCATTCTTCTTCTCCTTGATTCTCCCAGAAACTCTCCTCACAAAGTCCATCACTGTTCAAAATTACGGGTTGTTCTTGATGATTCCACGGCCGTGGAACTATCAGCGACCGTGGTTCGTCTGGTTTTTTTTCACAAATCTCAACAAACAACACTCAAACTCAGCAATCAGGCAGCCCTAGTCTAATTTCCTCCAATTTCAATCAGTTCTTCCTAAAATTTCTAGCAAAAACGAAAAATTGACAAAGATCAAGAAGAGTGGAAAAAACCTAGGTTTCGTATTTTAAAATCCGAATTGTGTGATCCTTGGTGATTTGCCGCTTGATTCGTTGCTTGGATCTCGTTGGTGGTTGAATTTGCTTCAATTTGGGAAGAAGAATCGTTGAAAACGATTAACGAACGAAGATTTGGAAGGAGGGTCATGGAATCGGCGATTTGGGTCGTGGAAGGGGTTTTTGTGGAGTGTTTTTGTGAAGAACGTGGTTTATATAGTGACAGGCAAAACTTTGAAAATCACGGTCTGTCGGGGGTTCCACGGCCGTGGAATTGTACGGAACCGTGGTTTTGGTGATTTTTCAAAGGCTTTTGGAAATTACGGTCACTATAGCTGTCACGACCGTGGTTTAGGCCGTGGAACTCTCTGTAAAGCTCCAAAGTCCAAGTTTCGTCACTTTTCTTCAACATTACCATTCCCTTTTCCTTTTCCATCGTTCCTACATCCAAAAACATGAACATACCGGAAGAAATCGAAGGCAAAACAAAGCAAAAACGTCTAAACTAAGCTAAACTATGAATCGAAAACAAAAACAAAAATGCAATACCTTGGGTTGCCTCCCAAGAAGCACTTTGTTTAAGGTCCGTAGCTAGACCAATCTCGCACTTATTCGAGTGCGGTAGGTGCGAACTCTTCAGGTTGGAGTTCCGGCGTATACTTCTTGAGTCGTTGGCCGTTCACCTTAAAGCTTCCGCCCGCTTCACCCCATACTTCAACTGCACCATGGGGGAAAATACGCTTAATTAGAAAAGGTCCGGTCCAACGAGATTTAAGCTTACTTGGAAAGAGACGAAGCCTTGAATTGAAGAGGAGAACTTGATCTCCTTCTTTGAAGTCCTTTGGAATGATATGCTTATCATGCCAACGCTTTGCTCTCTCCTTATAGATCTTAGCATTTTCATAAGCGTTCAAGCGGAGTTCGTCCAGCTCATTAAGGTCTAGGAGACGCTTCTCTCCCGCTTCCTTCATGCTGAAATTCAACCACTTGATAGCCCAAAACGCCTTGTGCTCCAACTCCACCGGCAAGTGACAAGACTTCCCATACACAAGGTTGTATGGTGTGGTTCCTATGGGTGTCTTGTACGCAGTTCGGTACGCCCACAATGCGTCATCAAGCTTCAAAGACCAATCCTTCCTAGTCCTTGAAACCGTCTTCTCTAAGATTCCTTTGATCTCCCTATTTGAGATCTCAACTTGTCCACTTGTTTGTGGATGATAAGGGGTAGCGATCTTGTGAGTAACCCCATACTTAGCTAGAAGAGCTTCAAAGCGCCGGGCAATGAAGTGAGAACCTCCATCACTAATGATAGTCCTTGGCATCCCAAATCGTGAGAAAATGGTCTTGTTAAAGAACTTGACCACCACCATGGCATCATTAGTGGGAGAGGCAATTGCTTCCACCCATCTAGAAACGTAATCTACCATCAATAGTATGTATTGGTTTCCATAAGAGGATGGGAACAGTCCCATGAAATCAACTCCCCAAACATCGAAAATCTCCACCTCTTGGATGTTGTTGAGGGGCATCTCATTCCTCCTAGAGATATTACCTGTTCTTTGACAAGCATCGCAGCAAGAAACAAAGGATTGCACATCTCTAAACAAAGTAGGCCAAAAGAATCCAGATTGCAATACCTTTGCGCTAGTCTTGTTCGAACTAGCGTGTCCTCCACAAGGTAGTGAATGACAATGGCGGATGACACTTTGCATCTCATCTTCCGGCACACATCGCCGAATAATGCCATCTGGACCTCTCTTAAAAAGGAGAGGTTCGTTCCAAAAGTATTGCCGGACGTCCTTAAAGAACTTCTTTCTTTGTGCGTAGGATAATCCGGGCGGTATCTCCTGACAAACCAAATAGTTAACGAAATCAGCAAACCATGGTTCGTTACCTTTGGAGATCACATCGATGCACTCCTCTATAATGTGTAGGTGTTCGTCCGGGAAGGAGTCATCGATAGGTAAAGGGTCGTCCTCTAGATGTGTTAGGCGACTCAAATGATCCGCAACAGAATTCTCTGAACCTTTCTTGTCGCGGATCTCAAGATCGAATTCTTGTAGGAGAAGAATCCATCTAATTAGCCTTGGCTTCGCATCCTTCTTTGCAAGGAGGTACCGGATCGCAACATGATCCGTGTAGACAATCACCTTTGCACCTACAAGATAAGAGCGAAACTTGTCAATGGCATAGACAATGGCTAAAAACTCTTTTTCGGTAGTGGCGTAATTGAGCTGCGCTTCATCTAGCGTCTTGCTAGCATAGTATATGGCATGGGTTTGCCCTTCCTTTCGTTGTCCAAGAACAGCTCCTATGGCTACGTCACTAGCATCGCACATAACCTCAAAGGGAAGAGTCCAATCCGGAGGTTGGATAATAGGTGCTGAAATTAGAGCTTGCCGAATTGTGTTAAACGCATCCAAGCATTCCTGCGAAAACTCAAAAACTGCATCCTTCATCAATAGATTAGTGAGCGGTTTTGATATCTTAGAGAAGTCTTTAATGAAACGTCTATAAAATCCAGCATGTCCTAGGAAACTTCTTATCCCTTTCACCGAAGTTGGGGGAGGAAGCTTCTCTATGGTCTCTATCTTAGCTTTATCTACTTCTATCCCTCTATTAGAGATTAAGTGACCTAATACAATTCCTTCCTTAACCATAAATTGACACTTCTCCCAATTTAGAACTAGGTTAGTGTCTTCACACCTTTGTAAAACAAGAGAAAGGTTAGAAAGGCAATCGTTAAAACAGGAACCGTATACGGAGAAGTCGTCCATGAAGACCTCCATGATTTCCTCAATGTATTCGGAGAAGATGGCCATCATGCACCTTTGAAAGGTGGTTGGGGCGTTGCAAAGCCCGAACGGCATTCTCCTATAAGCAAATGTACCCCATGGGCACGTGAATGTGGTCTTCTCCTGATCGTCCGGGTGTATCGGGATCTGAAAGAAACCACTATAACCTTCAAGATAGCAAAAATGTGAATGTTGTGCTAACCTTTCAAGCATTTGATCGATGAATGGCAATGGGAAGTGATCCTTCCTTGTCGCATTGTTAAGCTTGCGGTAGTCTATGCACATCCGCCATCCCGTTACGGTTCGGGTAGGAATGAGTTCGTTGTTCTTGTTGGTGATGACCGTCATTCCTCCCTTCTTCGGAACTACTTGAACCGGACTCACCCACTTACTATCGGAGATAGGGTAGATGATACCTGCATCAAGAAGTTTAAGAATTTCCTTCTTGACAACCTCCTTCATGGTCGGATTCAACCGCCTTTGAGGTTGTCTTGAAGTTCTAAAATCTTCCTCCATTAGTATCTTATGCATGCATAGGGAGGGTTTAATTCCTACTAAGTCCTCAATAGTATAGCCTAAAGCTTTCCTATGTTTCCTAAGGACCATCATGAGCTGATTATGTTCATCTATGCTTAGATCGGAACTAACAATAACCGGAAAGGTAGAATTAGGTCCTAGAAAAGCGTACCTTAGATGAGTAGGAAGTGGTTTTAGTTCCATCGCTTTCGGAGCTTCCAATGATCCTTGAGGAGCATCCGATGTCTCCTTAGAAGTTTCTAAGGGTGTTGAATGTGTGGGAGAAGAATCAAAGGAGGTTGAAGAAGTGTCTCGATCACCCCTTTCCACGGCCAAAATTACGGTTTCCCTATGTCCTCCACGGCCGTGGTTTAGGGCGTGGAAGGGACATACGGTTGTTCCATTTTCTCCACGACCGTATAACTCTCTGGAGTGGGACACGGTTTTGTTTGTGAAATCCACGGCCGTGGAATATAGTGTATGACCGTGGATTCTCACGTTTTCTGCCTCATCGTGGAGTTTTTCAAACTCCACTTCATACATCTCTTCTTGTGCTTCTAAGGCTTCAACTGCCTCATTGCACTCCTCTTCTTCCCCTACATTTATTAGACTCATAGTGATAACCTTTTGTAAAGGATCGTTGAAGAGAATAGCACTTACCTCCTCCCTAGACAACCCTTCTTCATCTTGGATATTGAATATATCCTCATCAAAGATTGGCTCCTTCACTAGAGTGGAAAGAACGAACTCTACCTTCTCTTCTCCTATATCAAAAGCGAGTCTACCATTCTTGCAATCCACTATGCAGACGGAAGTTGCAAGAAACGGTCTTCCGAGTATGATCGGGACCGGACTATCTGCAGGAATGTCAAGCACGACAAAATCAATGGGAACAATGAATTTACCTAGCTTGACCGGGACGTCTTCTACAATACCGACGGGGCGAGTGATGGATCGATCCGCCATGTACAACATCATCTTCACCGGTTTAGGGTCACCTAAACCGATCTTCCTGCACAATGCAAGTGGTATGATGCTCACACTTGCTCCTAAGTCACATAAAGCGTCATATGTTACATCTCCCACTCCTATGGGAATGCAAAACGACCCCGGATCCTTTAGCTTTGGGGGCATTTTCTCCTTCATGGTCTTGATGAGATCCGAAGAATCCGAACTCATCTTAACCTCACCGAAATCCTCAAGCTTTCGCTTGTTAGAGAGGATTTCCTTTAAGAACTTGCCATAAGCCGGCATACCTACAATAGCATCAATGAAAGGTATATTAATGTGCAGCTTACTCATGAGTTCTATGAACTTACCAAATTGTTTATCTAGGCGCGCTCTCGCTCTAGATTGAGGGAATGGTAGGGGAGGTTTGTAAGCCGGAGGAGGAACATAGACATCTTCCTTCTCCTTCCCCTTCTCTTTGTCTTTCTCTACGGGGACTTCAACAAACTTAGGCTGCGGATCGGTGGTAGTCACTCCGCTCCTAGTTGTGATTGCCATAACCCTTCCCTTAGGGTTGTCCTCCGTCTTTCCTGGAAGTTTCCCTTGATTCCTAGGAACTTCCTCCGCTTGGCTGAACATTTGGTTTTCTAAAACCTTTTGGGCTTTATCAACCTTAGAAATCTGATCATCAACCTTAATGATGCGGTTCTCCAACCCTTGTAGCTTTCCCAAGATCATTTCCAACATAGGATCGGGCTTCTCCTTCCCCGAAGTGTTTCCTCCATTAGATGATTGCCCCTGGCTTTTCAAAGGAGTAGAGGAAGAGGAGGGTGGAGTTAGTGAATTAGAATTGGAAGGATAAGAGTTACCGGAATTTTATTGATTGGAGCGCCAATTGTTGTTGTTTGAACCCCTATTGTTGTTCCAATTGTTGTTCCGGTTGTTGTTGTTTCCATTCCAATTGTTCCGGTTGTTGTTCCGGTTATTGTTGTTATTGTTGCGGTTTGTGTTATCACCGCCATTGTTGTTGTTGCCCAAATAGCCAACGTCCTTTCCTTGTTGTTTTGGAAAGTTGGTCTTGATAGCCTCCTTCAACTCTTTAATCTCATTGTTGAGAGAAAAGATTTGAGTTTGAGCTTCATGTGTGAGCTTTGCTCCTTGCTCCACACGATTTCCCTCCACTTTCCGGTGGGAATACTTCTCTATGACTCTTGCTTGCTTCTCAATGAAGTCCCAAGCGTCATCTTCCCTCATGTCCATGAATGTACCACATGAGAGGGATTAGAGCTTGAATTGTGTCTCCACATCCAGCCCCTTATAGTATATCTCCAGCAAGGCAAGTTTGGATATGCCATGATGAGGGCAATCCAAAAGCAAATCCTGAAACATTTCCCAAGATTGAAACAAACTTTCGTTAGATCTCATGGAAAATGCATTGATCTTACCTCTAAGTTCCGCCGTTTTGGATGGCGGAAAGAATTTGGTGAGGACCTCCGTGGAAAGGTCTTCCCACGTGTCTAGTTTCCTACTAGGAAGAGCTTGGTACCAAGACAACGCTTTCCCTTTCAAGGAGAAGAAGAAAGGCTTGAGCTTATAGTTGTTGGTAGTAGCATTCTTCGGCCTCATTGTCTCCATCATACACTCAAAGTTTTGCAAGTGTTGGTGTGGAGATTCAGCGCTTGTCCCGCCAAATTGGTTTTGGCGAACAAGAGTAATAACTTGAGGGTTGAAGCTAAACCCTTGTACATCGTCAGCATCAAAATTCACGCCCAAACGGCGTGGTTGTTGTGTTGGATCCATCCTTTGGCCAAGAGTTCTTGGCTCATCATCCACACGTTCGATCCTCGCATTCCTAGGTGGAATGCGGCGATTAGCAGCTCCCCGTGGATGGAAAGGATTCACATTGATCGTGGGATCAATTTCCTCTAGTGGTGGCATGGAGGAATCGCTATCATCAGCGGATGAATGACTTCTTCTTCTTGATCTTGATACCCGTCTTGAGGATTTCTTGCTCCCCTTATTCTTAAGGTTGCTTAGTTCTATCCTCATCTGGAACATCATATCCTTTAGATCGTTAACTTGAGATTGATGACGATCCATTTCATCCCGACGAATATTCTCATTCCATTGGAGTTGAGCTTCTTTCTCCGCCAACTCCGCTTGAAGATCACGTTCGTGTTCTTCAGCCATCTTCTTTTCCTTGCGCTTTTGCCTTAGAGTCCTCTCAAGCTCTTGATCAAGAGGTAAGAGGTCCTTGGTGTTCCTAGACCTGCGCATGCACTCAAAGAAATATCAAATAACGAGAGCAAGCTCCCAAGCTTGACAACCGGCAACCGAATTCGGCCGAAACCAAATCCCCGGCAACGGCGCCAAAAACTTGTTCGCCACTTAGCGTGCGTGCAAATAAGCTTTAAATTTATAAAACTAGAATCAAGCAAGCAAACCCGCAGTGTACGGATCGATATAGTTAAGCAAGAATTCCAGAGTATCGAACACAGGGATTTGGGTGGGAACAAATTCAATTGCAGATTATCAAGCGAGTAAATGTAAGAAGCTTTGCAAGTATTGGGAAAACAACAATCCTAAAGATCCAGGAATCCAGCTGTGGTAATCGATTCAAGATATACTAATGATATAAGGACAGAGTTAAGATATGCAAAGGTATGCTAAAGTAAGGTAATCGTACGGTGAAGTTCCAAAAACCTTATATGACTCACCTAAAAGACACTCTCTATAAAGGTTGTTGAGGCTTCAATATAGAAAGGTTCTAGAGATAAGAATTAATGTCAAATACCCAAACTTATAATCCAAGGATCAAGACTAACTAAACCGATTAAGGTTGTGACACTCACAATCGAGGTAGAGGTTGTTGAGGCTTCACTACCACCTAGAAAAGGCACGCCAAGACTAAGTTAAAGCAAATCTTTAACTTTGGATTAAAGTAAAAGCAGGTTCGTAAACTTAAGGAAAATCACGGTTAGTTCTTGAGGTTCCACGGTCGTGGACTCAAGAACAGGCCGTAATTTAGGGTTCGTCGGCGATTCTTTCTAACTCTCAGGGTCCAATCTGTTTACGATCAATCTATCATCATCTAAGCCACAACTATCAACCCTTCACCTTAGAATTGTTAAGGGTTTTTAGCCAACAATAGTCATATTGATATCAAATTCAAGAATTAAAAGATTGAAAGATGAAAACTTCCGAAAACCTTCAATAAACTTCAAACCAATCTCAAAGTCACAATCAAGAACAATTATCGTCACTAGATTCGGAATAGAACGAACAAACACAATCTTGGATAAGAAGGAAGAACGGGATGTCAATCCGTCTTCTAAATCAAACCTAAACAAGAAGAGGAATCTTCTTGCGAACAATCTTCCGAATCTTCGATCTTCCGTCAATCCGGAAATCTCAATCACAATCTCCACCAAAGTGCGAGATTAGGGCAACTCCAAGGATGAGCGCAAAATACGTCTTTTGCAAGAATCGCAAAGATCTCTGATAGCATGAATTATAGTCTATATTTTGGGGTTTGTTTGGACGTTTTATCTTTCATATTCTGCATGTTTGTATGTACATTATGTGATTTTACTACCATTTCATCTACCTTTGCGAGAATCGAGGTCTACACCTAGTTTCGTTGTAATTGCAGGTAATTTGGTACGTTTTGCATCAAAAAGGAGCAAAAGAAGTCAAGAGTCATTTGGAGCTACATCCAAGGAGCATAGCCATGGATTGAAGATTCACTTTGGAGCAGATTTGAGAGATTCCACATTCTGAGTCACCTCGGTTGACCGGAGGTTCACCTCGACCGAGGCGATCCAGAGACACCGACTCGACCGAGGCGAATACCTAGGACGCTGCGAGAATATTTTATTCTTGGAAGAGATCTTTTAAATTTGGAAAGTGATCTTATATTTTTGGGCTGAGCTTCTGGAAGGAAGGAGATATGCAGAATATATATTTTACCTATATTTATGGGATAATATCTTCTTAAGATTTATTATCTTTGGAGGTTTATTTTTCCTATAAAAAGGGTTGGATTTCCACAATTTGAGGAGGCCGCATACAATCCGCTTACAGCTGAAATCACGCTATACCGTCGATCAGGGTTTACATACGCAGCAGCCACAGTACACTCCAATTTGGGGAGTTGTTGAAGAACCTTTTTTAAGGTTGAAGGAAGGTTGAAGATCATAGCTTTTTATAGCTTTTTGAAGGGTTTTGTAAGATTGTCTTCAATTCCCTCATTGATTGTCTTGTCTTGTTGGATTGCTATCCAAGGAACGTTTGTTGTGATATTTGATTCAGTTATTGAAGTCTTTTCATTAAATTCTTCTTTGTTCAAATATTCATCTTCTTCCATATATTTTAATACTTTCATTATGATGATGAGTGGCTAATTTCCTTGTGTGATTCTAGGGTGATTGGCTGAAGGTTGTGGGAAAAACAATGATAGAATAATCTTAGATTCCAGTAGGATCCTGAAAGTTCGAGTCTTTAACTTTAACCCTAAGCATCTCGTTCGGTTGATGAACATCTCGGCCGGGGTGGAATTCTTCTGACCGAGGTGACTTATCCGACCTAAAACAGAAAGTTAAGTGTTAGAGTTTGCTAAATCCTATTCTTATTTCACCTTCCTGGTTCAATGCAAGCTTAGGATGAGACTTACCCGGTAATTCCTTAGTTTGTGTATTAACGATCATAAGTGTAGGTAATAAAGGTTTATCCTTTATTGGGGTTTGAGTGTGCTTCCATCCCATCTTTGTGAGTTAGCCTGAGACTTACCCGGTAAAGGTTGATTCTATTCCCTTAGATGGTGTGTTAGTTTGAGGTTATAGTTCTTTATCTTGATTCCTTGAGACTTACCCGGTAATAGGAGTTACGGTTTAGGATTAGTGTGTAGTGAGACTTACCCGGTGATCTACTCCACTTTAGTAACACCTTCCCCACGCAAAAATCTCAGCTTTGTCCGCTTATCTATAGATCTTGAGTTAGAACCACAACTAGATGCTTTAATCCCTAGAATTGCATGTTTGCTTATTTGACATCTTATTCATCTTTGATTGTGTTAATCGCTTTTGTGGTTAGAACTAACGTAGCATACCGTGTTGACTTTGTTTCACCAAGTCCCTGTGATCGACCCCTGGAATTTTCTTGCTTTTACTACGATTGACCCGTACACTGCGGGTTCGCATCCTTGTTTTAAGCTTAAGTCTAGGGTTATAAATTTAAAGCTTGCACACACCGTTTGGAGCGAACAAGTTTTTGGCGCCGTTGCCGGGGATTTGGTCTAGACCGAGCCGGTACGGTTTGCTCTTGGGGCATTTGCCCTTGTTGCTACTTACTACTCTTTCTATGAGTTTTGTAGTTTTCAGGATTTCTGATGGCTACGTTTGATCCGGCCTGGATAGCAAGACAAAGTGCTAGGGCGGACCATTATGAGTACTTGGAGGAGAAGTACTCCTTCTATTGGTTCAACAATGAATGGGAAAGAGAAGAGACCATTCAGCGTGAACTTGCGATATGGGATGAGAAGAATATCCCTAGAACCACTTATGAGCAGCCTCTTGAAGATTCTCTCGAATCACGATTGGAAAAGATAATGAAGAGGGTGGCGGAACTCAAGGAAAGCACCCTATCCTATGCTAGGCCGCAAGAGGAGCATAAGGAAGTGTTGCACGTTCCAAGCATTCTCCCAGTCGAACCAAAAATTTCTCCTGAAACTTTTGAGGAAGAGGAGGATATGGAAGGTCTCGATCTGACTGTTGAGACCTCGGTCGAAGTGGAAGAGATCTCAGCCGAGATGGAAGAATCTGCAAAACTAGAAGCAGAAGATGCAGAGAACCTTGGTCAAATTACTGAGATTGTGACCAAGGTGGAAGAAAGATCAACTGAGTTGAGAGAGATTTCATGTGTTGGTTATCAACCTAACATGAAACCTGATCCGAGCTTTGGAGAACTTTACAAGGTAAGTTCTCTTACTCCATTCGAATTCCCTATTAAAATTTCTGAATTTTTCAGGAAAGCACCGGAGAGTTGGAGGTCTCTTCCGAAAGAACCTCCAAAGATTAAGATGAAGTCTTCCTTGAAATTATTGGAAGAGGAAGCTCCTCGGATCATGAGGAGTGGAGTTGGCAAGCACTACACCGTTGAGGCGATGAAGTGTCTCTTGTTCAAGTATGGGGTCCCTCGCATGCTAAGGACCTTGTACCATCCCCATGCTAAAGATGGGGAAGCTACTAGGAATCTCGAGAAGTTGTTTTCTCGATCAAGGAAAGGATGGGACGTAAGGCTAGATTATGTCCCATTGAAGTGCAGGAAGGCTAGAAGGATTCCGGTGAGAATCAAACCGTACAAGCTTGTACGTGGGGGATCTTACCATTTGCCAGTGAAATTAGGAACCGGAACCTTTTTGAAATTTTTTTATGATGGATGTGATGAGCACTCCATGGTGTTCAAGGTACATTGAGTAATTCTATGGAGAAGGGTCCAGCTAGCGACCTTAAACCAAGCGCTTCTTGGGAGGCAACCCAAGGTATTGCTTTCTTCTCCCTCTTCTAGTTTAGTTTAGATAGTTGCTTTGTTTTTGTTTTCCTCTAGACAACAACCAGGTATTCCAAAAGGAAGGATCACAGTTCAAGAGCTACACTGGAAGAACAAAATTTCGAGAAGTTGAGGAGACGAGCTTTACTGAGATACATCTCGGGTACTGTCAGAACACCTCGACCGAGATGTGCTTCGCCAACCGAGATGGTCTTATCTAGGAGCTGTTTCTTACTTCTTCATGCAGTTTAGCTATGTTCGGTGAGTATCCTGTCCTTAGAATTATTTTGACCCACTGGGACAGTGTGTCCCAAGTATGGGGTGTTTATTGATGTATTATTTGACACTTTTGATGTATGACTGTATTGACCGGATACTTATATTTATGCTTCACTTTTGCATCTATGTGTTTATCTGAGACTACATGCATACTTACAGGTTATTTGATTGAGAAAAACGTCGAAACTGAAAGAAAACTGGTTTTAAAAAAAAAATTTGGACCTCGACCGAGTCAGTCTTGGCCGAACGAGGTGTTTCACCTCGGTTGACCTAAGAACACCTCGACCGAGGTGGTTTAACTGAAAGTTTTTGAAACGATTCTTGTGCATTCTTATGTGGATATGATCTCAGTGAAGATCTTGTTTACTGACTGGTTTTAATGACTTTATGTGTTTGAAAGGTTTTATAATATGTTTAAGTTGCTAAATGCTTTGTTTGAAATTATTGGCATGTTTAATACTTTGTTTTTATCCAAATTATGTTGAATTTGAAGGTTGACACCACAAGATAAGTTCTCTCACTTTCTTCCTGGAAAGACCAAGGCAATTCATTCTTCTCTCTTCTTCTTCTTGATCATGCTTAGCCCCTCATATACATTTTGCCTCCCTTTACCTATCCGGGAATTTGGAAGCAAGCGAAGCGGTGAAAGCAAGTGAAGTTAAAGTTGAGAAGTTGGCTGGAAGTGAAAGTGTTAGAAAGTAATAATAGGTTTGGGAAAGTCAATCATGAAGATGAGTAACTCGGCACCATTCACATAGCCGGGTGTTTGTGTCTTGCCAAAGTCGGATTGAGCGATATTCCTAACGGGTCATGGTATGTGCATCAAGGGTTTGATGCATCTCAAGAAATTGATGATTGCTGATTTCCTAGGCTTCGGTTATTGTGCACCTCTGTCCATGCATCCCAAAAAGTAAAGTAAAAAGAAAAAAAGTGGAATAAACAAAGCTTATTGGTGGAAGATGTTGCAAGTCAAAGTGAAAGTGAAGTTCATCCTTTTCCCGGATTCTAGCACCACATTACCTTACATACATCCCTACCCTACACGTTTCTTGACCTTTTCTTTTGGGAAGCCCTTGAGACCTTGAGCTTGTTGATTGACTTAGTGGTTTAAACTGAATTATTCATGATTAATTTTGATAATTATGATTTATTATGCATTCTATGATTTTATGCAAAGATGAACAACTTTCTTATATTTATAAAATGTTTTGATCATATTGAGTTTTTAATTCCAGGAAGTATTCTCTTAGAGTGATCTATGATAGTTGCACACCATAAAATGTTTTTGAAAGACTTTTCATTGATTTTCTTGACTTATAATCCATTCTATCTTGTCTTCTATATGAGGAACTTGCTTGGGGACAAGCAAGGGCTAAGTATGGGGTATTTTGATAGCATGAATTATAGTCCATATTTTGGGGTTTGTTTGGACGTTTTATCTTTCATATTCTGCATGTTTGTATGTACATTATGTGATTTTACTACCATTTCATCTACCTTTGCGAGAATCGAGGTCTACACCTAGTTTCGTTGTAATTGCAGGTAATTTGGTACGTTTTGCATCAAAAAGGAGCAAAAGAAGTCAAGAGTCATTTGGAGCTACATCCAGGAAGCATAGCCATGGATTGAAGATTCACTTTGGAGCAGATTCGAGAGATTCCACATTCTGATCGTGAGCCACCTCGGTTGACCAGAGATTCACCTCGACCGAGGCGATCCAGAGACGCCGACTCGACCGAGGCGAATACCTAGGACGCGGCGAGAATATTTTATTCTTGGAAGAGATCTTTTAAATTTGGAAAGTGATCTTATATTTTTGGGCTGAGCTTCTGGAAGGAAGGAGATATGCAGAATCATATATTTTACCTATATTTATGGGATAATATCTTCTTAAGATTTATTATCTTTGGAGGTTTATTTTTCCTATAAAAAGGGTTGGATTTCCACAAATCCAACATCACGCTATACCGTCGATCAGGGTTTATACGACGCAGCAGCCGCAGTATACTCCAATTTGGGAGTTGTTGAAGAACCTTTTTGAAGGTTGAAGGAAGGTTGAAGATCATAGCTTTTTATAGCTTTTTGAAGGGTTTTGTAAGATTGTCTTCAATTCCTTCCTTGATTGTCTTGTCTTGTTGGATTGCTATCCAAGGAATGCTTTGTTTGTGATATTTGATTCAGTTATTGAAGTCTTTTCATTAAATTCTTCTTTGTTCAAATATTCACCTTCTTCCCACATATTTAATACTTTCATAATGATGATGAGTGGCTAATTTCCTTATGTGATTCTAGGGTAATTGGCTGAAGGTTGTGGGAAAAACAATGATAGAATAATCTTAGATTCCAGTAGGATCCTGAAAGTTCGAGTCTTTAACCTTAACCCTAAGCATCTCGTTCGGTTGATGAACATCTCGGCCGGGGTGGAATTCTTCTGACCGAGGTGACTTATCCGACTTAAAACAGAAAGTTAAGTGTTAGAGTTTGCTAAATCCTATTCTTATTTCACCTTCCTGGTTCAATGCAAGCTTAGGATGAGACTTACCCGGTAATTCCTTAGTTTGTGTATTAACGATCATAAGTGTAGGTAATAAAGGTTTATCCTTTATTGGGGTTTGAGTGTGCTTCCATCCCATCTTTGTGAGTTAGCCTGAGACTTACCCGGTAAAGGTTGATTCTATTCCCTTAGATGGTGTGTTAGTTTGAGGTTATAGTTCTTTATCTTGATTCCTTGAGACTTACCCGGTAATAGGAGTTACGGTTTAGGATTAGTGTGTAGTGAGACTTACCCGGTGATCTACTCCACTTTAGTAACACCTTCCCCACGCAAAAATCTCAGCTTTGTCCGCTTATCTATAGATCTTGAGTTAGAACCACAACTAGATGCTTTAATCCCTAGAATTGCATGTTTGCTTATTTGACATCTTATTCATCTTTGATTGTGTTAATCGCTTTTGTGGTTAGAACTAACGTAGCATACCGTGTTGACTTTGTTTCACCAAGTCCCTGTGATCGACCCCTGGAATTTTCTTGCTTTTACTACGATTGACCCGTACACTGCGGGTTCGCATCCTTGTTTTAAGCTTAAGTCTAGGGTTATAAATTTAAAGCTTGCACACACCGTTTGGAGCGAACAAGTTTTTGGCGCCGTTGCCGGGGATTTGGTCTAGACCGAGCCGGTACGGTTTGCTCTTGGGGCATTTGCCCCGTTTCATCTAACCACTCTACTTGAGTGACTTTTGCAGGTTCTTTCTTAGGTATATGCGAAGAACCCGCGCTGGGAAGGAAATCGTTCCTTACGATCCCGAACCGGAAAAGACATACAAGCGACGCTTGAGAGAAGCGAAAATGGCCCAACAAGACGATCACGATCTTGCGGCCCAATTGAGAGAGACGCAGGAGCTGCTACGTCTCAGTAAAGAAGAGCTAAGGCAAGAGAAAGAAGAGAATCATGCCAGGACTGCAGCAATCGAAGCTGAGATTGCAGCCATTCGGAACCAGATTCTACTTCGACCGATGCAGGATCCAGTAGTTGATCCTCGACCGAGGCAGGTTCCAGTACCAGACGCCCCGGTCGATGTACATCCACCTCGGATACCAGTCCGAGATGTTCTTCTTGCAGGAATCCCGCAAACCCTAGGTCAAAGGATGGACCCTAATCAGCAGCTGAGGCGTCCAGGGGTGAACCTAGGAGATCCAGGGGATCATGACTACGAACTTCGACCGCAAGTCCTAGCCATGATTCGCCAATGTCAATTCGGAGGGATAGAGAAGGAGTCGCCGCATCAACATCTTCAAAACTACGAGATCTTGATGGAGACCTTGCGGCCTTCTAGAATTGAAAATAACAACTACAAGCTAAGACCTTTTTACTTTTCTTTAAAAGATAGAGCTCTTACTTGGTATCAATCTCTTCCTCCAGGAAAAATTAGCACATGGGAGGAGATGACTACAGAATTCCTGACCAAATTCTTTCCACCCTCAAAGACTGCTGAAATGAGAGGGAAGATCAATGCTTTCATCATGAAGGACAAGGAGAGCTTGTCCAAATCTTGGGAGCGGTTCAAGGATATTCTTTTGGATTGCCCACATCATGGGATTCCAAAGATCGAATTGTTGGAGATCTACTTCAAAGGGCTGGACGGAAACACTCAGTTCAATCTCCAACTACTCTCCGCCGGTACCTTCATGGACATGGCGGTTGATGATGCATGGGACTTCATTGAGAAGCAAGCCTTGCACATGGAGAAGTATACCCACCAAGGAGCCGAAGGTGGAGTAAAAAGAGTCAACTTTCAAGAGACTCAACCCAACAACAATCAACTCACATCATTGAAGAATGACGTGAAGGAATTAAAAGAGCTCTTGATGGCTCAAACTAAGAAGGAAGAGCAAGGACAAAGGAACAACAACAACAACAACGGGTACCGTAACAACAATAACGGCCCCCGAAACAACAACTACAACAACAATAGAGGATCCAACAGCAACAACTGGAGGGCGAATAATCAAAACCACGGTAACAATTATTCGAACTCCAACTCTAATGATTCCTCTAATCCTATCCTCTCTTCCCCTTCTTCTTCTTCTACTCCATTGAAAAGCCAAGGGCAAGGATCAAGTTCGTCTCAGCCGGAAAAGAAGGACGCAGTTCTGGAGGCAATCTTGATCAAGCTTGGCGCTATGGAGAATTCTATGACTTCATTTTCGAGGGCCCAAAAGTCCCTTGAACAACAACTTGCTAATAGGGCGAATGAAGCGCCAAGAGATCCAGGGAAGCTTCCAGCAAAGACGGAAACTAACCCTAAGGGCCAGTGTATGGCCATAACGACGAGGAGTGGACTCAAAACTGCCGATCCAGTACCTCGCTCGACGCAGACCACCTCGGTCCAGATCCAGTCGAAGAACACCTCGACCGAGATGCCAACCGAGGCAGAGCAACAGAAAGCAGGAGGAACGACAGAAACTTATGTTCCACCTCCTGCATATAAACCACCACTTCCATTCCCTCAGTCCAGAGCCAGAGCACATCTAGACAAGCACTTTGGTAAGTTCCTTGACTTGATGAATAAGCTACATATTAACATCCCTTTCCTTGATGCTATTCTAGGTATGCCCGCCTATGGGAAGTTCTTAAAAGAAATCTTATCAAGGAAGAGGAAGCTGGAGGATGTTGGTGAAGTTAGGATGACATCTAAATCTTCGGAACTCATAAAGATCATGAAGGAGAAGATGCCACCTAAATTAAGAGATCCCGGCTCATTTTGCATTCCCATTCAAGTTGGGGATGTCACTTGTGAAGCCCTTTGCGATCTAGGAGCCAGCGTGAGCATCATCCCGCTGGAGCTATGCACTAAGATCGGTCTTGGAGAGCCCAAGCCGGTCAAGTTTCGACTTTACATGGCGGATCGCTCCATCACCCATCCCGTGGGCATTTTGGAGGACGTTCCGGTCAAGTTAGGTAACTTCTATCTACCTATAGATTTTGTCGTGCTTGACATTCCCGCAGATTACCCTGTTCCCATCATTCTCGGGAGGCCATTTCTAGCAACTTCGGGTTGCAATGTGGATTGCAAGAACGCCAAGTTGAAATTCAACGTTGGTGGCGATGAGGTGGAGTTCGCACTACTTACAGCCATGAAAGGGGAGCAACTAACTGATGATATCTTCAACATCTACGATGAAGAAGAATCAAGAGAATTGGTGAGCTCTATCCTTATTAACGATCCACTCGAAAGAGTTATTAGCTTCAGTTTAATGGAGGAAGGTATAGATGCTTCTTGTGATGCAGATATACAGAGCTTGAAGGCACTGGAAGAGGATCCAGGAGCTAAAACTGAGAAGCTAGTCCAGGAAACGAAGATTTCCAACCTCGGATCCAGTGGCAGTACCTCGACCGAGGCACCCTCTGGACAGAGCGAGGCGTCTGAAGAACACCTCGGTCAACGCCTTTGTGCCTCGACCGAGGTCGACAGCGAGACGATTCAAACTGAGACTGCATCTAGTCCAGTTTCTGACACCACTCCACAGGAAAGAGGAAGCACAGATCCCTCTCAGAAAGCACCCCCAGTTGTGGAGCTCAAACAACTCCCTAGTCACTTGAGGTATATCTTTCTTGGGCCGGATTCTACTTATCCCGTTATTGTTAGTGCTTCCCTTTCCGATTCTGAATTAACTAAGCTAATGCATGTCCTGAGAAAGCATCGAAAAGCCATAGGTTACACCACGGATGATCTTATTGGCATTAAACCTTCTTTCTGCATGCATAGAATTCTAATGGAAGATAATCATAAGACTTCACGGGAACCTCAAAGACGGTTAAATCCGATCATGAAAGAGGTTGTGAAGAAGGAAGTTCTTAAGTTGTTGGATGCAGGTATTATTTATCCTATCTCGGACAGCAAGTGGGTTAGCCTGGTGCATGTCGTTCCGAAGAAAGGAGGGATGACCGTTGTGACGAATAAGAACAACGAGTTGATCCCAACAAGGACCGTTACGGGCTTGAGAGTTTGCATCGACTATAGGAAGCTGAACACGGCTACTCGGAAGGATCATTTTCCGCTTCCCTTCATTGATCAAATGCTCGAACGGTTGGCCCAGCATTCACACTTTTGCTACTTGGACGGCTATAGTGGATTCTTCCAGATTCCTATCCATCCGGATGATCAGGAGAAGACCACTTTCACTTGTCCATGGGGGACGTTTGCCTATCGGAGGATGCCATTTGGATTGTGCAATGCACCGGCTACCTTCCAGCGATGCATGATGGCTATCTTTTCCGAGTACATAGAGGAGATCATGGAGGTATTTATGGATGATTTTTCTGTATATGGTTCCTCTTTTGATGATTGCCTATCTAACCTTTCTCTAGTGCTTAAAAGATGTGAAGACACTAACCTTGTTTTGAATTGGGAGAAGTGTCATTTTATGGTTAACGAAGGCATTGTGCTAGGACACCTCGTTTCTAATCGAGGTATTGAGGTCGATCGAGCTAAGATCGAGACTATTGAGAAACTCCCTCCTCCTTGCTCTGTTAAAGGTGTGAGGAGTTTTCTCGGGCATGCAGGTTTCTACAGGAGATTCATCAAGGACTTCTCCAAGATTTCTAAACCTCTAACTAACCTCTTGAATAAAGATGTTGTTTTTGAGTTTTCGCAAGAGTGTCTTGATGCTTTTTACAGGATTAAGGAAGCGTTGATCTCCGCTCCCATTATCCAGCCTCCTGATTGGACCTTGCCCTTTGAGGTCATGTGTGACGCTAGCGATGTAGCCGTAGGAGCGGTGCTTGGGCAGAAGAAGGATGGACGGACCACCGCCATTTACTATGCTAGCAAGACGCTAGATGAAGCACAACGCCACTACGCTACCACCGAAAAGGAGTTATTGGCGGTTGTATATGCTTTCGAGAAGTTTCGTTCCTATCTAGTAGGGGCGAAAGTCATTGTCTACACCGACCATGCAGCCATTCGTTACTTGATGGCTAAGAAAGATGCCAAGCCGCGTCTTATTCGATGGATTCTCTTGCTTCAAGAGTTTGACCTAGAGATCCGCGATAAGAAGGGATCCGAGAATTCAGTGGCGGATCACCTAAGCCGGCTACCGGAATCTTCCCGCGAGACGGATAGCCCACCCATAGACGATTCATTCCCCGATGAGCACTTGCACGTCTTGGAGCGTTTGATGGATCTACTTACTTCACCCCACGATGGAGGTGAAGTATGGGGTGAGGGCACCTCCTACCTCCTTTGAGACGCATTATGGTCCAGCTAGCGACCTTAAATCAAGCGCTTCTTGGGAGGCAACCCAAGGTATTGCTCTTCTTTCCCGTTTTCTAGTCTAGCTTAGATAGTTTTTGTTTTTGCTTTGCTTTGCTTTGTTTTTGGCGTTCTGGACAGACAACAGGGAGGAGCACATCTGGAAGGACAGAAGTTCGAGAATCTGAGAAGACAGAAGCACCTCGGTCACTATCAGAACACCTCGACCGAGTTGATTCTTGAAGCAACCGAGGCGACTAGGGTTTCTGCAGAACCGCCTCGGTCCACATCACCTCGGTCCAGTCGAGACCATCTCGACCGAGGTGACAGCAGATCCAGGAACGGTATAAAAAGGGAAAAATTACTTTTCACTTTTTTTACCCCATTTCGACCGCGGCGGACAGAGGCACTTCGCTCCTTCGTTTCTCGCTCGTTTTCGACGATTTCTGCTTCAAAACTGCAATTGAGGGGTAGAGGAATCGGTTGCAACTACAGATCTGCAAGAAATTTGAGTGTTTCGACCGAAACGAGGTAAAAACGTTCGAAAAACCTAACTCGTTCGTTTTCTGCAATTTGGGCTTTGGTTGCCCTTGATTCTGTTGAGGAAATCTATAAGTACCCCTTAGGAAGCATCGGTAGTGATTTTAGGGGGAAAAGAACTGAAAATCAGAGAGTGGAAATCGAACTGTCTTCGCCTCGGTCCAGTCGTTCTGCACCTCGGTCGAGGTGATTCTTGGAGTTGTCAGTCGACCGAGGTAGTCTGACAGTGTGTTTGGAAAATGAGTTCAGATCGCCGTTTAGCTCTTAGGGATAGATCTTCCCCTTCCCCTTCTCCTTCCTCATCCCGTCCCTACCGCCCGGTTATCCATGAGAGATGTCGGGTAGACTATGAGAGGATAGCTGGGCGTCCAGTCATCGCACCGCGATTTCTGGATGTATCAGCTTTTGACTGCCTAGGGTTAGATGCTGACCTTAGGAGGATGATTGCTACCGTCGGGCTGGATCAGTTTACTGAGATCCGAGCCCCAGCTTACATAGAGCCGACACTCGAGTTTGTTAGCTCCTTCTCCTACCTTCCCACAGAGCGATCTGTGAAGTACCGGTTGATGAGCCGGAACTTCATAGTTCCTTTAGAGATTTGGAGAGAGATCTTTGGCTTTCCTACCCCCACCGCTGTAGACTTCCCCTCCCGATCCGTAGCTAGGGAGTTCTGGGGACAGATAGCCCACATTACTACTCATGCAGACAGATGGCGCCCTGGAGATTCCAGGGAGAAGGTCATCTTTCACCCAGCCTTCAGACTCGCCCACAGGATCCTCAGTGAGACACTTCTGGCGCGTACTGAGACGCCCCAGAAGATCAGACAGGGTGAGCTCTTCTCCTTATACTGCATGGTCACAGGAGGTTTCCCAGACTTTGGCTTGCTCCTAGCAGAGGATCTGCATAGGATCAAGGCCAAGGCGAAGGGAGATATTTGCTGTGGAGGTCTAGTCACCCACATCGCCACTTACCACGGGATGGACCTCAGCGTATGCACATTGGCGGCGGCTCCGAAGCCGCTGGGATTGCAGGAGATGATTACACGGAGGATCCTAGTTCCCCGTGGGCTGACTACACCCTACGTTGCCATGCCTTGGGAGCGGACTGCACCTCAGGGCATCAGATGGTCTGCACAGTTCTCTGTCTCCGATCCGCATTTTTGGCAGACAGCATGGGCCCCACTTATGGAGGACCACAGAGAGGGAGCAGCTGCCCCTGCAGAGGAGGCTGAGGAGGCTGAGGATGAGGATGACGACGATGAGACAGTTGATGAGAGAGGAGGCGGCGTCCCGATGGACACAGGGACAGATACAGCAGGGATGAGCGCGCCTCCCATTATTGATCTGGATGAGGATGAGGAGGACACTGAGCCGGCGCCAGCTGAGACTTCTCCAGTCAGGCCCGCTAGGCGCAGGAGGCGAGGAGTTAGGGACAGAGCTGCACACCGACGGATCGATGACCTGACGGATCAGGTTATCGACTCATATGCTGCACTTTCATTGGACATCCGCGAGATGCAGGAGCGGCAGCATCATCAGCACATGATGGCTCAGCTACAGTTCCAGCATATCATGGGCTATCCCTACGATCCGACTCAGTTTCCCTACATACCACCACCACCACCGGATCAGGACTACTGAGGAGCTGCAGGGTTTTATTTATTATATTTTTATGCAGTTCGGCTCTTTATCCGGTGAGTCCTCTTTCATTTAGACTTTTATTATACCCACTGGGACAGTGTGTCTCAAGTATGGGGTATTTGTCTGTATTATTTGACTACGTGACTACTTGATGTATTCGATACCTTTTGATGTATTATATTCATCGGATACTTTCATATTTATGCTTCACTTGCCTTTATATGATTATCTGATATTACATGCATACCTACAGATTATTTGATTGAGAAAAA
>BSUD01000005.1:84284145-84334864 GCA_033239045.1 Fagopyrum esculentum | reverse complement strand
AAAAAAAAAATTGGTTTTAAAAAAAAAAAAAAAAAAAAAAAATTTTTGACCTCGACCGGGGAGATTCTGGCGAAACGAGGTGTTTCACCTCGGTTGAACCAAGAACACCTCGACCGAGGTGGCGTAACAGAAAGTTTTCGAAAACGATTTTTGTGTTACTTATCTGGATATGATCTCAGTGAAGATCTTGTTTACCTACTGTTTTTAAATTCTTTGTGTGTTTGAAAGGTTTTATAATATGTTTAAGTTGCTAAGTGCTTTGTTTGAAATTATTAGCATGTTTAATACTTTGTTTTTATCCAAATTATGTTGAATTTGAAGGTTGACACCGCAGGATAAGTTCTCTCACATTCTTCTTGGAAAGACCAAGGCAATTCATTCTCTTCCTCTTCTTCTTCTTGATCATGCTTAGCCCCTCATATACATTTTGCCTCCCTTTACCTATCCGGGAATTTGGAAGCAAGCGAAGTGGTGAAAGCAAGTTAAAGTTGAAGAGTGGGCTGGAAGTGAAGTGTTAGAAAGTAATTTTAGGTTTGGGGAAGTCAATCTTGATGATGAGTAACTCGGCACCATTCACATAGCCGGGTGTTTGTGTCTTGCCAAAGTCGGATTGAGCGATATTCCTAACGGGTCATGGTATGTGCATCAAGGGTTTGATGCATCTCGAGAAATTGATGATTGCAGATTTCCTAGGCTTCGGTTATTGTGCACCTCTGTCCATGCATCCCAAAAAGTAAAATAAAAAGAAAAAGTGCGAAATAAGCAAAGCTTATTGGTGGAAGATGTTGCAAGTCAAAGTGAAAGTGAAGTTCATCCTTTTCCCGGATTCTAGCACCACATTACCTTACATACATCCCTACCCTACACGTTTCTTGACCTTTTCTTTTGAGAAGACCTTGAGACCTTGAGCTTGTTGATTGACTTAGCGGTTTAAATTGGATTATACATGATTAATTTTGATAATTATGATTTATTATGCATTCTATGATTTTATGCAAAGATGAACAACTTTCTTATATTTATAAAATGTTTTGAGCATATTAAGTTTTTAATTCCAGGAAGTATTCTCTTAGAGTGATCTATGATAGTTGCACACCATAAAATAATTTTTGAAAGACTTTTTTATTGATTTTCTTGACTTATAATCCATTCTATCTTGTCTTTTATATGAGGAACTTGCTTGGGGACAAGCAAGGGCTAAGTATGGGGTATTTTGATAGCATGAATTATAGTCTATATTTTGGGGTTTGTTTGGACGTTTTATCTTTCATATTCTGCATGTTTGTATGTACATTATGTGATTTTACTACCATTTCATCTACCTTTGCGAGAATCGAGGTCTACACCTAGTTTCGTTGTAATTGCAGGTAATATGGTACGTTTTGCATCAAAAAGGAGCAAAAGGAGTCAAGAGTCATTTGGAGCTACATCCAGGAAGCATAGCCATGGATTGAAGATTCACTTTGGAGCAGATTCAAGAGATTCCACATTCTGAGTCACCTCGGTTGACCAGAGGTTCACCTCGACCGAGGCGATCCAGAGACGCCGACTCGACCGAGGCGAATACCTAGGACGCGGCGAGAATATTTTATTCTTGGCTGAGATCTTTTAAAATTGGAAAGTGATCTCATATTTTTGGGCTTGGCTTCTAGAAGGAAGGAGATATGCAGAATCATATATTTTACCTATATTTATGGGATAATATCTTCTTAAGATTTATTATCTTTGGAGGTTTATTTTTCCTATAAAAAGGGTTGGATTTCCACAAATCCGGGATCACGCTATACCGTCGATCAGGGTTTATACGACGCAGCAGCCGCAGCATACTACAAGTTGGGAGAGATTTGAAGAACCTTTTTGAAGGTTGAAGGAAGGTTGAAGATCATAGCTTTTTATAGCTTTTGAAGGGTTTTGTAAGATTGTCTTCAATTCCTTCCTTGATTGTCTTGTCTTGTTGGATTGCTATCCAAGGAACGCTTTGTTTGTGATATTTGATTCAATTATTGAAGTCTTTTCATTAAATTCTTCTTTGTTCAAATATTCACCTTCTTCCCATATATTTAATACTTTCATTATGATGATGAGTGGCTAATTTCCTTGTGTGATTCTAGGGTGATTGGCTGAAGGTTGTGGGAAAAACAATGATAGAATAGTCTTAGATTCCAGTAGGATCCTGAAAGTTCGAGTCTTTAACCTTAACCCTAAGCATCTCGTTCGGTTGATGAACATCTCGGCCGGGGTGGAATTCTTCTGACCGAGGTGACTTATCCGACCTAAAACAGAAAGTTAAGTGTTAGAGTTTGCTAAATCCTATTCTTATTACACCTTCCTGGTTCAATGCAAGCTTAGGATGAGACTTACCCGGTAATTCCTTAGTTTGTGTATTAACGATCATAAGTGTAGGTAATAAAGGTTTATCCTTTATTGGGGTTTGAGTGTGCTTCCATCCCATCTTTGTGAGTTAGCCTGAGACTTACCCGGTAAAGGTTGATTCTATTCCCTTAGATGGTGTGTTAGTTTGAGGTTATAGTTCTTTATCTTAATTCCTTGAGACTTACCCGGTAATAGGAGTTACGGTTTAGGATTAGTGTGTAGTGAGACTTACCCGGTGATCTACTCCACTTTAGTAACACCTTCCCCACGCAAAAATCTCAGCTTGTCCGCTTATCTATAGATCTTGAGTTGGAACCACAACTAGATGCTTTAATCCCTAGAATTGCATGTTTGCTTTATTTGACATCTTATTCATCTTTGATTGTATTGATTGCTCTTGTGGTTAGCATTGACATTAGCATACCGTATTGGACTTTGTTTCACCAAGTCCCTGTGATCGACCCCTGGAATTTTCTTGCTTTTACTACGATTGACCCGTACACTGCGGGTTCGCATCCTTGTTTTAAGCTTAAGTCTAGGGTTATAAATTTAAAGCTTGCACACACCGTTTGGAGCGAACAAGTTTTTGGCGCCGTTGCCGGGGACTTGGTCTAGACCGAGCCGGTTGCGGTTTGCTTTCGGGGCACTTGCCCCTGTTGCTACTAACTACTCTTTCTATGAGTTTTGTAGTTTTCAGGATTTCCGATGACTACATTTGATCCAGCCTGGATAGCAAGGCAAAGTGCTAGGGCGGACCATTATGAATACTTGGAGGAGAAGTACTCCTTCTATTGGTTCAACAATGAATGGGAAAGAGAAGAGGCCATTCAACATGAACTTGCGATATGGGATGAAAAGAATGTCCCTAAAAACATTTATGAGCAACCTTTTGAAGACTCTCTCGAATCAAGATTGGAGAAGTTGATGAAGAAGGTGGAGGAGCTCAAGGAAAGCACCATATCCTATGCTAAGCCGGAAGAGGAGCATAAGGAAGTGTTGCACGTTCCAAGCATTCCTCTGGTCGGACCGGAAGCTTCTCCTGAAGTTTTTGTGGAAGAGGAGGATGTGGAGGATCTCGATCCAATTGCCGAGACCTCGGCCGAGGTGGAAAAGATCTCGACCGAGATGGAAGAAGAATTTGTA
Source organism: Fagopyrum esculentum (assembly GCA_033239045.1). NCBI lineage: Eukaryota > Viridiplantae > Streptophyta > Magnoliopsida > Caryophyllales > Polygonaceae > Fagopyrum > Fagopyrum esculentum. The sequence goes on along the minus strand of BSUD01000005.1, from coordinate 84,331,348 downwards.
GAACTACAAGATGCGGCGAACCTTGGCCAAATTACTGAGACTGTGGTCAAGGTGGAAGAAAGGCCAGTTGAGTTGGGAGAGATTTCGTGTGTGGACTATCAACCCAACATGAAACTTGTCTCAAACTTTGGAGAACTTTACAAGGTACATTCTCCTACTTTATTTGAAATTCCTATTAAAATTTTTGAATTTTTCAGGAACGCACCGGAAAGTTGGAGGTCTCTTCCGAAAGAACCTCCTAAGATCACGATGAAATCTCTCTTGAAATTGTTGGAGGAAGATGCTCCTTGGATTATAAGGAGTGAAGTTAACAAGCGCTTCACCGCTAAGGCAACGAAGTGTTATTTGTTCAAGTATGGGGTCCCTCGCATGCTCAGGACCCTGTACCATCCCCAAGCTATAGATGGGGAAGCTGCTATGATTCTCGAGAAACTATTTTCTCGATCAAGGAAAGGATGGGACGCAAGGCTAGATTATGTCCCATTGAAGTGCAGGAAGGCTAGAAGGATTCCGATGAGAATCAAACCGTACAAGCTTGTACGTAGGAGATCTTACCATTTGCCGGTGAAATTAGGAACCGGAACCTTTTTGGAAGAATTTTATGATGGATGTGATGAGCACTCCATGGTGTTCAAGGTACATTGAGTAATTCTATGGAGAAGGGTCCAGCTAGCGACCTTAAATCAAGCGCTTCTTGGGAGGCAACCCAAGGTATTGCTCTTCTTTCCCGTTTTCTAGTTTAGTTTAGATAGTTGCTTTGTTTTTGTTTTCCTCTAGACAACAACCAGGTATTCCAAAAGGAAGGATCACAGTTCAGGAGCTACACTAGAAGAACGAAGTTTCGAGAAGTTGAGGAAACGAGCTTTACTGAGATACATCTCGGGGACTGTCAGAACACCTCGACCGAGATGTACTTCGCCAACCGAGATGGTCTTATCTGGGAGCTGTTTCTTACTTCTTCATGCAGTTTAGCTATGTTCGGTGCGTATCCTGTCCTTAGACTTATTTCGACCCACTGGGACAGTGTGTCCCAAGTGTGGGGTGTTTATGTAATATTTGATATTTTATGCTTCAGTTGCTTCTACATGTTTATCTGAGATTTCATGCATACTTACAGGTTATTTGATTGAGAAAAACGTCGAAACCGAAAAAAAAAGGGTTTTAAAAAAAAAATTTTTGACCTCGACCGGGACAGTTCTGGCAAAACGAGGTGTTTCACCTCGGTTGAACCAAGAACATCTCGACCGAGGCGGGTTAACTGAGAGTTTTCGAAAACGATTTTTGTGTTACTTATCTGGATATGATCTCAGTGAAGATTTTGTTTACCGACTGGATTTAAATTCTTTATATGTTTGAAATGTTTTATGATATGTTTAAGTTGCTAAATGCTTTGTTTGAAATTATTGGCATGTTTAATACCTTATTTTTATCCAAATTATGTTGAATTTGAAGGTTGACACCGCAGCATAAGTTCTCTCACGTTCTTCTTGGAAAGACCAAGGCAATTCATTCTTCTTCTTCTTCTTCTTCTTGATCATGCTTAGCCCCTCATATACATATTGCCTCCCTTTACCTATCCGGGAATTTGGAAGCAAGCGAAGTGGTGAAAGCAAGTGGAGTTAAAGTTGAGAAGTGGCTGGAAGTGAAAGTGTTAGAAAGCAATAATAGGTTTGGGGAAGTCAATCATGAAGATGAGTAACTCGGCACCATTCACATAGCCGGGTGTTTGTGTCTTGCCAAAGTTGGATTGAGCGATATTCCTAACGGGTCATGGTATGTGCATCAAGGGTTTGATGCATCTCGAGAAATTGATGATTGCAGATTTCCTAGGCTTCGGTTATTGTGCACCTCTGTCCATGCATCCCAAAAAGTAAAGTAAAAAAGGGAAAGTGTGAGATAAGCAAAGCTTATTGGTGGAAGATGTTGCAAGTTGAAGTGAAGTGAAGTTCATCCTTTTCCCGGATTCTAGCACCACATTACCTTACATACATCCCTACCCTACACGTTTCTTGACCTTTTCTTTTGGGAAGCCCTTGAGACCTTGAACTTGTTGATTGACTTAGCGGTTTAAATTGGATTATACATGATTAATTTTGATAATTATGATTTATTATGCATTCTATGATTTTATGCAAAGATGAACAACTTTCTTATATTTATAAAATGTTTTGAGCATATTAAGTTTTTAATTCCAGGAAGTATTCTCTTAGAGTGATCTATGATAGTTGCACGCCATAAAATGTTTTTGAAAGATTTCTTGACTTATAATCCATTCTATCTTGTCTTTTATATGAGGAACTTGCTTGGGGACAAGCAAGGGCTAAGTATGGGGTATTTTGATAGCATGAATTATAGTCTATATTTTGGGGTTTGTTTGGACGTTTTATCTTTCATATTCTGCATGTTTGTATGTACATTATGTGATTTTACTACCATTTCATCTACCTTTGCGAGAATCGAGGTCTACACCTAGTTTCGTTGTAATTGCAGGTAATTTGGTACGTTTTGCATCAAAAAGGAGCAAAAGAAGTCAAGAGTCATTTGGAGCTACATCCAGGGAGCATAGCCATGGATTGAAGATTCACTTTGGAGCAGATTCGAGAGATTCCACATTCTGAGTCACCTCGGTTGACCGGAGGTTCACCTCGACCGAGGCGATCCAGAGACACCGACTCGACCGAGGCGAATACCTAGGACGCTGCGAGAATATTTTATTCTTAGAAGAGATCTTTTAAATTTGGAAAGTGATCTTATATTTTTGGGCTGAGCTTCTGGAAGGAAGGAGATATGCAGAATATATATTTTACCTATATTTATGGGATAATATCTTCTTAAGATTTATTATCTTTGGAGGTTTATTTTTCCTATAAAAAGGGTTGGATTTCCACAATTTGAGGAGGCCGCATACAATCCGCTTACAGCTGAAATCACGCTATACCGTCGATCAGGGTTTACATACGCAGCAGCCGCAGTACACTCCAATTTGGGGAGTTGTTGAAGAACCTTTTTTAAGGTTGAAGGAAGGTTGAAGATCATAGCTTTTTATAGCTTTTTGAAGGGTTTTGTAAGATTGTCTTCAATTCCCTCATTGATTGTCTTGTCTTGTTGGATTGCTATCCAAGGAACGTTTGTTGTGATATTTGATTCAGTTATTGAAGTCTTTTCATTAAATTCTTCTTTGTTCAAATATTCATCTTCTTCCATATATTTTAATACTTTCATTATGATGATGAGTGGCTAATTTCCTTGTGTGATTCTAGGGTGATTGGCTGAAGGTTGTGGGAAAAACAATGATAGAATAATCTTAGATTCCAGTAGGATCCTGAAAGTTCGAGTCTTTAACTTTAACCCTAAGCATCTCGTTCGGTTGATGAACATCTCGGCCGGGGTGGAATTCTTCTGACCGAGGTGACTTATCCGACCTAAAACAGAAAGTTAAGTGTTAGAGTTTGCTAAATCCTATTCTTATTTCACCTTCCTGGTTCAATGCAAGCTTAGGATGAGACTTACCCGGTAATTCCTTAGTTTGTGTATTAACGATCATAAGTGTAGGTAATAAAGGTTTATCCTTTATTGGGGTTTGAGTGTGCTTCCATCCCATCTTTGTGAGTTAGCCTGAGACTTACCCGGTAAAGGTTGATTCTATTCCCTTAGATGGTATGTTAGTTTGAGGTTATAATTCTTTATCTTGATTCCTTGAGACTTACCCGGTAATAGGAGTTACGGTTTAGGATTAGTGTGTAGTGAGACTTACCCGGTGATCTACTCCACTTTAGCAGCGCCTTCCCCACGCAAAAATCTCAGCTTTGTCCGCTTATCTATAGGATCTTGAGTTGGAACCACAACTTGATGCTTTAATCCCTAGAATTGCATGTTTGCTTTATTGACTTCTTATTCATCTTTGATTGTGTTAAATTGCTCTTGTGGTTAGTATTGACATTAGCATACCGTATTGACTCTGTTTCACCGAGTCCCTGTGATCGACCCCTGGAATTTTCTTGCTTTTACTACGATTGACCCGTACACTGCGGGTTCGCATCCTTGTTTTAAGCTTAAGTCTAGGGTTATAAATTTAAAGCTTGCACACACCTTTTGGAGCGAACAAGTTTTTGGCGCCGTTGCCGGGGACTTGGTCTAGACCGAGCCGGTTGCGGTTTGCTTTCGGGGCACTTGCCCCTGTTGCTACTAACTACTCTTTCTATGAGTTTTGTAGTTTTCAGGATTTCTGATGGCTATGTTTGATCCAGCCTGGATAGCAAGACAAAGTGCTAGGGCGGACCATTATGAATACTTGGAGGAGAAGTACTCCTTCTATTGGTTCAACAATGAATGGGAAAGAGAAGAGGCCATTCAACATGAACTTGCGATATGGGATGAGAAGAATGTCCCTAAAAACATTTATGAGCAACCTTTTGAAGACTCTCTCGAATCAAGATTGGAGAAGTTGATGAAGAAGGTGAAGGAGCTCAGGGAAAGCACCATATCCTATGCTAAGCCGGAAGAGGAGCATAAGGAAGTGTTGCACGTTCCAAGCATTCCTCTGGTCGGACCGGAAGCTTCTCCTGATGTTTTTGTGGAAGAGGAGGATGTGGAGGATCTCGATCCGACTGTTGAGACTTCGGCCGAGGTGGAAGAGATCTCGACCGAGATGGAAGAAGAATCTGCAAAACCAGAAATGGAAGATGCAGAGAACCTTGGCCAAATTACTGAGATTGTGGTCAAGGTGGAAGAAAGACCAGCAGAACTGAGAGAGATTTCGTGGGTGGATTATCAACCCAACACGAAACTTGTCTCAAGCTTTGGAGAACTTTGCAAGGTACATTCTCCTACTTCATTTGAATTCCCTATTAATATTTCTGAATTTTTCAGGAATGCACCGGAGAGTTGGAGGTCTCTTCCGAAAGAACCTCCTAAGATCAAGATGAAATCTCTCTTGAAATTGTTGGAGGAAGATGCTCCTTGGATTATAAGGAGTGAAGTTAACAAGCGCTTCACCGCTAAGGCAACGAAGTGTTATTTGTTCAAGTATGGGGTCCCTCGCATGCTCAGGACCCTGTACCATCCCCAAGCTATAGATGGGGAAGCTGCTATGATTCTCGAGAAACTGTTTTCTCGATCAAGGAAAGGATGGGACACGAGGAATGTCCCATTGAAGTGCAGGAAGTCTAGAAGGATTCCGGTGAGAATCAAACCGTACAAGCTTGTACGTGGGAGATCTTACCATTTGCCGGTGAAATTAGGAACCGGAACCTTTTTGGAAGAATTTTATGATAGATGTGATGAGCACTCCATGGTGTTCAAGGTACATTGAGTAATTCTATGGAGAAGGGTCCAGCTAGCGACCTTAAACCAAGCGCTTCTTGGGAGGCAACCCAAGGTATTGCTCTTCTTTCCCGTTTTCTAGTTTAGTTTAGATAGTTTTTGTTTTTGTTTTCCTCTAGACAACAACCAGGTATTCCAAAAGGAAGGATCACAGTTCAGGAGCTACACTGGAAGAACAAAATTTCGAGAAGTTGAGGAAACGAGCTTTACTGAGATACATCTCGGGTACTGTCAGAACATCTCGACCGAGATGTGCTTCGCCAACCGAGATGGTCTTATCTGGGAGCTATTTCTTACTTCTTCATGCAGTTCGGCTCTTTATCCGGTGAGTCCTCTTTCATTTAGACTTTTATTATACCCACTGGGACAGTGTGTCTCAAGTATGGGGTATTTGTCTGTATTATTTGACTACGTGATGATGTATTCGATACCTTTGATGTATTATATTCATCGGATACTTTCATATTTATGCTTCACTTGCCTTTATATGATTATCTGATATTACATGCATACCTACAGATTATTTGATTGAGAAAAACGTCGAAACCGAAAAAAAAAATTGGTCTTAAAATTTTTTTTTCGACCTCGACCGAGTCAGTATTGGCGAAACGAGGTGTTTCACCTCGGTTGAACCAAGAACACCTCGACCGAGGTGGCGTAACAGAAAGTTTTCGAAAACGATTTTTGTGTTACTTATCTGGATATGATCTCAGTGAAGATCTTGTTTACCTACTGTTTTTAAATTCTTTGTGTGTTTGAAAGGTTTTATAATATGTTTAAGTTGCTAAGTGCTTTGTTTGAAATTATTAGCATGTTTAATACTTTGTTTTTATCCAAATTATGTTGAATTTGAAGGTTGACACCGCAGGATAAGTTCTCTCACATTCTTCTTGGAAAGACCAAGGCAATTCATTCTCTTCCTCTTCTTCTTCTTGATCATGCTTAGCCCCTCATATACATTTTGCCTCCCTTTACCTATCCGGGAATTTGGAAGCAAGCGAAGTGGTGAAAGCAAGTTAAAGTTGAAGAGTGGGCTGGAAGTGAAGTGTTAGAAAGTAATTTTAGGTTTGGGGAAGTCAATCTTGATGATGAGTAACTCGGCACCATTCACATAGCCGGGTGTTTGTGTCTTGCCAAAGTCGGATTGAGCGATATTCCTAACGGGTCATGGTATGTGCATCAAGGGTTTGATGCATCTCGAGAAATTGATGATTGCAGATTTCCTAGGCTTCGGTTATTGTGCACCTCTGTCCATGCATCCCAAAAAGTAAAGTAAAAAAGGGAAAGTGTGAGATAAGCAAAGCTTATTGGTGGAAGATGTTGCAAGTTGAAGTGAAGTGAAGTTCATCCTTTTCCCGGATTCTAGCACCACATTACCTTACATACATCCCTACCCTACACGTTTCTTGACCTTTTCTTTTGGGAAGCCCTTGAGACCTTGAACTTGTTGATTGACTTAGCGGTTTAAATTGGATTATACATGATTAATTTTGATAATTATGATTTATTATGCATTCTATGATTTTATGCAAAGATGAACAACTTTCTTATATTTATAAAATGTTTTGAGCATATTAAGTTTTTAATTCCAGGAAGTATTCTCTTAGAGTGATCTATGATAGTTGCACGCCATAAAATGTTTTTGAAAGATTTCTTGACTTATAATCCATTCTATCTTGTCTTTTATATGAGGAACTTGCTTGGGGACAAGCAAGGGCTAAGTATGGGGTATTTTGATAGCATGAATTATAGTCTATATTTTGGGGTTTGTTTGGACGTTTTATCTTTCATATTCTGCATGTTTGTATGTACATTATGTGATTTTACTACCATTTCATCTACCTTTGCGAGAATCGAGGTCTACACCTAGTTTCGTTGTAATTGCAGGTAATTTGGTACGTTTTGCATCAAAAAGGAGCAAAAGAAGTCAAGAGTCATTTGGAGCTACATCCAGGGAGCATAGCCATGGATTGAAGATTCACTTTGGAGCAGATTCGAGAGATTCCACATTCTGAGTCACCTCGGTTGACCGGAGGTTCACCTCGACCGAGGCGATCCAGAGACACCGACTCGACCGAGGCGAATACCTAGGACGCTGCGAGAATATTTTATTCTTAGAAGAGATCTTTTAAATTTGGAAAGTGATCTTATATTTTTGGGCTGAGCTTCTGGAAGGAAGGAGATATGCAGAATATATATTTTACCTATATTTATGGGATAATATCTTCTTAAGATTTATTATCTTTGGAGGTTTATTTTTCCTATAAAAAGGGTTGGATTTCCACAATTTGAGGAGGCCGCATACATCGATCAAGATCCAGCATACACCAATTTACATACGCAGCAGCCGCAGTACACTCCAATTTGGGGAGTTGTTGAAGAACCTTTTTTAAGGTTGAAGGAAGGTTGAAGATCATAGCTTTTTATAGCTTTTTGAAGGGTTTTGTAAGATTGTCTTCAATTCCCTCATTGATTGTCTTGTCTTGTTGGATTGCTATCCAAGGAACGTTTGTTGTGATATTTGATTCAGTTATTGAAGTCTTTTCATTAAATTCTTCTTTGTTCAAATATTCATCTTCTTCCATATATTTTAATACTTTCATTATGATGATGAGTGGCTAATTTCCTTGTGTGATTCTAGGGTGATTGGCTGAAGGTTGTGGGAAAAACAATGATAGAATAATCTTAGATTCCAGTAGGATCCTGAAAGTTCGAGTCTTTAACTTTAACCCTAAGCATCTCGTTCGGTTGATGAACATCTCGGCCGGGGTGGAATTCTTCTGACCGAGGTGACTTATCCGACCTAAAACAGAAAGTTAAGTGTTAGAGTTTGCTAAATCCTATTCTTATTTCACCTTCCTGGTTCAATGCAAGCTTAGGATGAGACTTACCCGGTAATTCCTTAGTTTGTGTATTAACGATCATAAGTGTAGGTAATAAAGGTTTATCCTTTATTGGGGTTTGAGTGTGCTTCCATCCCATCTTTGTGAGTTAGCCTGAGACTTACCCGGTAAAGGTTGATTCTATTCCCTTAGATGGTGTGTTAGTTTGAGGTTATAGTTCTTTATCTTGATTCCTTGAGACTTACCCGGTAATAGGAGTTACGGTTTAGGATTAGTGTGTAGTGAGACTTACCCGGTGATCTACTCCACTTTAGTAACACCTTCCCCACGCAAAAATCTCAGCTTTGTCCGCTTATCTATAGATCTTGAGTTAGAACCACAACTAGATGCTTTAATCCCTAGAATTGCATGTTTGCTTATTTGACATCTTATTCATCTTTGATTGTGTTAATCGCTTTTGTGGTTAGAACTAACGTAGCATACCGTGTTGACTTTGTTTCACCAAGTCCCTGTGATCGACCCCTGGAATTTTCTTGCTTTTACTACGATTGACCCGTACACTGCGGGTTCGCATCCTTGTTTTAAGCTTAAGTCTAGGGTTATAAATTTAAAGCTTGCACACACCGTTTGGAGCGAACAATCTCCAAGTCGCGGCGTAGGCGAAAGTGTAAAGCGAGGTCGCAAAAGTCTCTAAGCGGAGGTGACGGAATCTCTCTTCGTCCGTCCTTTTATAGGGCAAGATAAAATATCGGCGCGGCTCAATCTTCTAAAAGATCGTGGCTTAAAGTGTGGCGAAAAAGATCGCCAAGATCACGGTCGTGGAAGGGTTCCACAACCGTAATTTAGAGCGTGGAAATCAACACGGTTTGAACCAATGATTCCACGACCGTAGAAGCTACTGGAATGAACCACGCTTCCCTTGCATGGTTCCACGGCCGTGGACTTGAACGTGGAATGTAGTACGGCCGTATTTTAGAGCGTGGTTTAGGGCAAGAACGTGATTCTTCCTTAGCCTCGTGCATTCTTCAAGTTGGCACTCCTTTTGCTCCTAAGAATGTCCTCAATCCATGGACATGCTCAATCATCTCTATACTTTCTCAATTCCGTTCGGAAATAGCTCTCAATCACCTATAATCAACATGAAGCTTGTGTAGACATCCATATCGACAATATAGGCAAAATAGCTCACAAATGCATCAATGCTTAATCAAAGACTATCATAATGGATGAAATGCACTTAGAAAACGTGCCTAGAATATCACAATATTTCATGCTAACATGGGGCCATCCCTATCAATGCATGACAACTGTCGTTGTATGTAAACTCAACTAATGGGAGGTGATCTGACCACACCTGTCCTCAGTCCAACACACAAGCTCGCAGCATATCCTCTAGGGTTTGAATGGTCCTCTTTGACTGATCATCTATCTAAGGATGAAATGCAGTCGTGAAATGCAAACTCATACCCAGGGTTGTCTGTATCTGCTGCCAAAACCTCGAGGTGAATCGTCCATCTCGATCTGAGACGATCGTCCTCGGCACACCATGAAGTCTCATTATTTTCCTAGTGAAATCCTCAACCAATCTACTCACTGGCCATATTTCTCGAATAGGGATAAAACATGCAGTCTTTGTCAGTCTGTCAACCACAACCCACTCGGCCTCAATCCTGTCAGAAAGTCCATAGAGATGTCCACCCACTTCCACTGCGGTACTGGCAGTGTGTGGAGCTCTCCTCCTGGTCTACAATGCTCTATCTTGACCTTCTGGCAAGTCGCACACTATGTAACAAATTTGGCCACATCGGGCTTCAACCCTCCCTACCAATATGAACGTCTCATATCTTGATACATCTTACTCGCACATGGGTGCATTGAGTAAGGTGTGGAGTTAGCCCTTCTGTAAAATCCTCTGTCTCAGCTCCGTATCAACGGGTACAGAGACGCACTAACGGCGTCTCATCACTCCATCTACTCCTATGGAGAACTGTGGAGCCTCGCCATGAGAGATCATATCCCGTATCCTCGTCAGCATCGGGCAAGTCTCCTATTTTTGTTGGATCTCAGCCAACAGATCAGGTAGAACCTCTAAGGTACTCAACTGGGCATCCTCGTCAAGGAACTAGATGTCCATCTTTAGTCACTCTAGATCTCTCTGTAGTTGTGGCTAAATTGTCAATCGTGCAATAACCTTCTCTCGAGGCGTCGTCCTGCTCAGAGCGTCGGCGACAACGTTCTCCTTCTCTGGATGGTACAGAATCTCAAGGTCAAAGTCCTTGATCAGCTCAAGCCATCTATGCTGACAGTTATTCGATTTCCGATGCATGAAAATATACTTCAGACTCTTATGGTCTATGAAGATCTAACATGTAGCACAATACAGGTAATGTCTTCGGATCTTCAATGCATGAACTACCACTATCAACTCCAGATCATGAGTCAGGTAGTTCTCCTCATACGTCTTCAACTATCTAGACGAATAGGCAATCACTCTACCATGCTGCATCAAAATACATCTCAAGCCTAGCTTGGTTGTGTCACTGTAGACTATGAAGTTCTTTGTGCCCTCTGGCTGCGCTAAGATGGGAGACGAAGTCAAACATCTCTTCAACTCCTCAAAACTCTGAATACACGGCTCGGACCATACAAACCGGGTAGTCTTCCTCAACAGGTTGGTAAGTGGACGGGTAATCACAAAGAATCTCTTCACAAACCGTCGGTAAGAATCGGCTAAGCAAGGAAGTTGCTTACTTCCTTGACATTTGTCGGTGTCGTCCACGCTGCTACAGACTCAATCTTCACCGGATCAACCTTGATCCCTTCGACGGAAATAACATGACCCAGAAATGCTACCTTTGGCATCCAGAACTCGCATTTAGAAAACTTGGCATATAGTTCTCTATCCCGAAAAACTCGTAACACAGTCCTCAAATGTCCTGCATGCTTCTCTTTGTTACGAGAGTAAACCAGGATATCGTCTATGAAGACCACAATAAACTGATTCAGGAAGTCGATGAATATGTCATTCATCAACTCCATAAAGACGGCGGATGCATTAGTGAGCCCGAATGGCATCACTACAAACTCGTAGTGGTCATAACGAGTCCAAAATGTCGTCTTATGCACATCTGCTCTCTCATCCTCAGCTGGTGACATCCTGAGCACAAGTCGATCCTAGAGAACACAGTCGCTCCCTAAAGCTGTTCTAATAAGTCATCAATGTGGGGCAAAGGATACTTGTTCTTGATGGTCAGCTTGTTCAGCTCTCTGCAGTCGATGCACAATCTCAACGATCCGTCCTTCTTCCGCACGAAGAGGACAGGTGCTCCCCACGAGGATCCACTAGGGCGGATGAAGCCCTTCTCAGCCAGCTCTTCGAGTTGCTTCTTCAGCTCTAACAACTCGATAGGCGTCATACGGTATGGGGTCTTCGAGATCGGTATCGTCCTCGACTCCAACTCTATGCCGAAGTCCACGCTCCTCTAAGGCGGAAAACTGGATGGCTCGGAAAACACATCCAGAAACTCTTAAACCACGGGGATATCCTCTAACGTTGGACTCTCTCCCTCCTTCATGGCATAACACCAGAAGGCCTGACAACCATGTGCAATCAATCTCGTAGCTCGGACTACGTTGATAACCATACACGACTTTCCAAGGTTCCAACCTCGGAAAATCTCCATCTGACCTGACTCGGTAGAGACCGTCACGGTCCTCCTACCTACATCTAACACATCACGATGTCTATCCATCCAATCCATACCCAGAATGACATCTTCATGCACCAGCGGTATGACAAAGAAGTCTATTAACAAATCACGGTTTTCTAAATGCATATGACAACCATGTAAGGTCAGTCTATCATATAAATTTCGGGTACCTCTCACCTGACCCCCATCGGGTAACCCTATAACAAAGGGTCTCCCCTCTACCATATCTAAGGTCAGTCTATCAACACATGCATCAGAAATGAAAGAGTTCGTAACACCCTTATCAAACAAAACTCTAACAGGTAAACCATTAACCATTAAGGTACCTGTAGCAGCTGGCGCTGGCGGCTCCTCAACTCAAAAACTCTACCTCTAGCTCCCCTGGTATCACTGGTACCTCTATCACGACCTCTGCCTCTACTCGGTCCTGGAGTGGAACCTTGAGTAGGAGGATGGTCCGGGACTCTCTGATGTCCCTACGTCTGGTATTGAGGCGGCCTCTACCCACCTTCCGCTGCACCAGCAGGGGAAGATCCCTACTGCGACGACGCCTTACTGTGACGGCAAAAAGTAGCCCGATGTCCTGGCTTCCCACAAGAGAAGCAAGTCACTGGTGCTATCGGGCAATTAGCTCTCACATGCTCTGACCCTTCGCATTTGTAACACTGCCAGCCTCTATCAAAAGTTTGTGCAAAAACTGGATAACTCGAGCGACCCTGAGTTTGGCCTCGCCCATAGCTTGATGCTCTTGCACCTGTCTGCCCAATATGTTGTCTCTTCTCAGGCCTTCCTGTTTGAGAAGTCCTCCTCTAACTGTCCCACTCACACTCGTAAGTTGAGGCTCTATCCTGATAATCTGTCAAAGACTCGCAATGGAACCCCTCCATGTAGGAATGGATACTCTCCCTCCGTCGGAGGGAGAATAGATACACATGTCGATCCTTTGGAGGTACAGCTGGACCGAGTAGTGTCAGCTCCTCCTGGAATTTGCTAATCGCATCTCTTATCGGCACATCCTCAAAGCCAGCCTCGACAAAGTCTTGTTGTTTCTCCCTCCTCAAAGAGGCACGGAAGAAACGCTCTCTGATCATACTCCGCATCTGACATAACTGGTGGCTCGAAATCGCATGGTCCTCCACCACTACTAGGCTAGGTCACGGAATAGAGTTTGTACCAACTCTATCCGTCTGTCCTCTAGACATCTGATAGACTCAAGGGTTGAGTCTACATGCCCAATCCATATCTCCACCTCTAACCCCACCTTCCGAGAGAAAGGGGGTACTCTCATCTGATGAAATCCCGGTATGACTGGCACTTGAGTAGCTCCCTGGGACATCTTTAACAATCCCATTTGTGCTGGCAGATACGGGACACATCTACCTGCCATGGTAGCCTCCACAACTCGTTTGATATACGCGCAGAACTCTGGTCCCCTCTTGGAGACATGATTTGAGTCATCTGAGTGGACTCGTTGAGATCTCTGTCTCGCAGCTACACCGCTCCTAGTCTCAAGAATGACGCTCTTAGCAACCTCCTCGTGAACCTTCTCCGTTGTTGGCGGACCAACAATGGGAACATGTCATGGCCTACCAATACTAGAGGTAGAGGGGGTCTACCCCTACCTCATCCTACTGTAGATGTTGCTCTAGTTTGAGTCATCTGCGGGGTATGCACACCTAACTTATAAAGCTATATATATGCCATATGTATATATATATATATATATATAGAGAGAGAGAGAGAGAGAGTATAGATCCTATGAGAACACCCCTAACGTGTATACATGAGAATAGATTCGTAATTATTATTAGTTTGTTACGAAGGTGTCATATCATTTAATTTATTATTCGTAGTTATTGTTGGTTGAGTCGATTATTCGTAGTTATTATTGGATTCCTAATTATTATTATTCGTAGTTATAATTAATTATGATATCTACTCTAAATCTCAACCCTTAATACTCACCATCTAACGGTGTACGATTGTTCTCATGTATACACGTTAGAGGTGTTCTCATGGGAACCACACCCTATATATATATATATATATATATATATATATATATATATATATATATATATATATATATGACATATATATATATAGGGTGCAGTTCCCATGAGAACAGACTTATCGTGTAATCATGAGAACAATCTTAGACCGTCGAATGGTGTGTACTAAGGGTCGAGATTTAGAGTAGATATTATAATTAATAATAACTACGAAAAATAATAATTAGGAATAATTCATTCAACCAACAATAACTACGAATAATACATTAAACGATACGACACCTTCGTAACAAAACTAATAATAATTACGAATTTGTTCTCATGATTACACGACAAGCCTGTTCTCATATGATCTAATATATATATATATATATATATATATATATATAAAATACTTAAATCCAGCATACATCCACAGTTCAACACATAATATATATATATATATATATACTGTCGAGATCCTCTGAACGGTGATGACTTCCCGTACACTCTACCCTAAAACAGTTGTACACTTTTCAAAACCAAAATCCTTTTCAAGAGTCAGACCCCTTTCGGGTTTTGTTTATTTATCTATTCGATCTTTATCGCAAATTGCACTTGCCATTGTTGTCAACCTAAGGCTCTGATACCAACTTTGTAACACCCCAAATCTGCAAGACTCGGAGCGCTACTAGGCTAGGATCTCATAGTGGATCCTGACCCTAGTCTAACAACAAGTTCACTCGATCTTACAACAAGACATAAATAAATATAAAACCAAATACATAAAACTGTATAAATATACACCAAAGGTTTACAAAACACATCCGAGTACAAAACGACAATCACATATCCATACATGTACAAAACTTCCCAAAAACCTCGCACAACCTAGTGTACGGAAACCCTCGGCTGATTACCCATTTAGCTCACTCTGCAGTCTTCCTATCCTGTTGAATATCTACAACACGGTATAAAACCGTTAGCTAACAAATCATGAATAAGAATAAAAGTAATAGCACATACCAACACATCAACACATCACAATATGCAATGCTCACATCAAAACCGTTTATTATCTTCAATTACGTTATATCGTTACTAATTCAACTTCTTTTGTGACACGAAGAACCTTAGAACCCCGCTTGTCCCTTTTCACACAGGTTTTGCATGGGGATCTACCTCCCCCTTGGAGTACCGGTTTCAGAGCAGCTTCTCCACTCTCGATGAGCTTTGATAGGTGGACACGACCCGTTATAATACACTTGGGCCTTTTAAATATACATATGTGGTCATCCTAGTCAGGTTTAGGTTATAAATGCAACAATCATATGCACAAGCACCACTATCACAATCACTCAAATCCACAACTGTTCGCTAAGTAAGTCAAATGGACTTACGTGATACAAACATAAACATGTACCACGTCACAGATTCCCCTCGAGGAAATGATCAGCGCCTACATAAGCAAGGCACACACAATATCAAACACTGTCAAGGTTAGGAGGTCCACCTCTTACACCCTATAATCAGATCCAAATCATAACTCGTATCTAAACCTTGATATCTCAACATAACTCACTTATATGTGTAAGGCATAACCTCAACATGTGCATCATCAAACCCATCATACACACCACTAGCCTAGTTTCACCCCTAGGCTAAGCCAAAAGGAAAAGGAAGGACACATACCAATCTTGGTATGTCCTGGACACGCACCTGCGGAAGAAAGAAGGCGCAGGAGTGGCGACACACCGCAGGGGTAGTGACACTCAGCCGCAGGGGTGGCGACATAGCTCCGCCGCAGGGGCGACGACTCCAATCTGCGTCGGTCGAACTGCAGAGGGGTGCCTCTGAAACTTCTTTTCGATCTCTCACTTGATCTCTTCACTTCTTCTTGTGCCAAAGGCCACAACAACAAGTATACATACATATACTCATCAACAAATGTCCAAGAAGATCAAACATAAGCCTAGCTTGTGGATTTTCTAATCTAAGAAGAAGAGCGGAAGGAAAGAAAAGGGAAGGAGAGGAAGGAAAGCTTACCATAGCAAACTCAAACACAACACACTCAATTTGGCATCTCAATCCTCAACCACCAGCAACAGGATCAATCAATCATCTCAGCCGTCAACATACACAACCAAAGCTTCAACCAAGAGGAAAGGTCCAAGGAAACTAAGAAAGAAACCAAGGGAAGATGAGCAAAAGAGAAAGAAGATTGTGGGAGAAGATAAAGAAGATGGAGAAGATGAAGACTGAAGCAAACCCTTTCACAAGAGAGAGAAAGAGAGAGAGGGCCAAGACTTATAGGGGAAGAAACAGGAAAAGAATAAGGTCAAGGAAGGCGACGCACACCCTGCAAACCGCGAGCACCAGAGCCGCGAGGACGGCACTACACCTACGGTGAAGAAGACCGCAGGGACAATTTCCCTATAAAACTAAGGCTCTTACATTTCAGACCTTTAAAAGTTCTTGAACGGAGGCAAGAAGAAGAAGAAGTAAGGAAGAATGAGAGGGTAGGATGGTAAAAAAATGGCAAATTCAAACCCAAATCTCTCAAAATCTATATTACAAAGATTTTTTAAATCTCAATTTCAAACCTAATAATATATGTTTCACAATTCAAAGTTGTTTTTCAAATTTTAAACCAAACGACTTGCTTATTTACAAAAATCATGTTCAAAAGTTCAAAAAACCCTCCTCAACTATATAACAAAACATGCCTTAATATTTTTAGATGTGTTTAATTTAAGTTTAATGGCTTATGATTCTAGTAAAAAATTTATGAAAAGATTTTAAAATTTTGATAAAATAAGATTTTGGAGTTTTCAAATGTATTTTGATCTATCTCAACGAAATCAAGCAAATGCACTCAATGTTGAGCATCGATTTATAACCGACCCCAACCGACCAAAATCAAACTGAAACGAAACTAAAAAATAATAAAACCGTAACCGTAACCGAAAACCTCGGTTCGATTTAGGTTTGGACCGAAAATGAAGAAAATCATAAGTAGAATTGAAGAACATCATAAATAGAAACAAAAATGTAGCCAGACGCTCACAAATTTAAAACAATGCAAATTGATACAGAGAATCACATATTCAAACAACATTTAACAAATATAAACAATATCCATAATTCGAAACAATATCTCAACCAAAAACCACAACTTCAAAGAAAGATGACACTATGACAAATCTAAATGGATACAAATTTTGTCAACATTTCATAAATCTAGATCTAGATTGAAGAAAATGAGAAAGAAAAAAGGAAGAACTAAAATTGAAAAACCGTTGGATTCAAAATCCATTTGCGAGTCTTCCGACGATATCACCTCCAATAGACTTGATCATATTCGGGCCGGACTTTTTAACCCAAAGGGTATTGAGGACCTTGTGGTGTATAGCGATGCATCCAAAATAGGCCTAGGATATGTTCTCATGCAAAGAGGTAAAGTGATTGCATATGCTTCTCGCTAGTTGAAGACGTATGAGGAGAACTACCCTACACATGATCTAGAGTTGACGGAAGTTATTCATGCTCTAAAGATTTGGCGTCACTACCTATATGGGACAACGTATCGGATATTCACTGACCACAAGAGCCTAAAATATGTTCACTCAATGGGATTTGAATAACCGCCAGCAGAGATGGTTGGAATTGATCAAAGATTTTGACCTCGGGATTTATATCATCCCTGAAAGGCAAATGTCGTAGTCGATGCTCTAATCCAAAAGACACCTCTTGAGAAGGCGATAGCCCGCTTGACAGTTCAACCTCAGTTCTTTTCAATCTTTAAAAGGTACAAAGACTGAAATTTTTTATGATAGTTAGAAATCCTCGAAGTAAACAGTAGGATCAAATCCCTTAAATCATGCTCTTTTTAAATCTTTCCGATAAAACCATCACGCTTTTGGCGGAAGACCATTTTTATCAAAAATCCCGTATAAACGTCACTTCTTTCGAAGCTAAATAAACATAAGAACGATGTACTTTGAAAAGAAGCAAGTTCACAATCTCAATTCAATTCATATATGCAATTATAAATCAAATAGTTATAGGGATCAATCAATCCTTCCATCAAGATGAAGATTAGCTATACATTATTGAACATAAAACATAATTTATTATATATAAAATATGCATGAATAACACTCACAACTGTTCGGTTCCAACACTACGAGACGAACCTTCACGGGAATTGAAATCTAAACTTGATTGACGGTTGTGGAGTCTGGCTCAGTATATTGAACATACCTAAAACCCTAGGTTGGTATGTATTTATATAGGGTAGGAAAAACGGATCAAAAAGGGTAAAAAAAAATATATATTTTTTGAAACATAAGATCAAAATATATGATCTCGTATAAACATAAAACTCGAGACGGCTTGGAGATGGCCTGAAGACGGCATGGGTGACGGCCTATGCTCGTCTCCAAGTGGTTTGGGAGAGATTCTAGATTGGATTAGTGTTGGGTTTCACGGTGAAGGAGATGACCATGAGACGGTCACTAGACGGCTTGGGATGCCGTTTGGTAATAGTTTGGTATGTGGTCTCACTTCAGTGTTTGCAGCGATCTTCAATCTCGTATTTAGGGCTTTTTTAGGGGGTTTTGTTTTGCTTGACTCTTCAAACATGTATTCATGTATGATGCTTCTTTGTGACTCAAATTTCAGGGATGAGCGAATACTTCGTATTTTATACCAAAGGATGATAAATTTGGCCTTAAATGCCACAAATACAAAATAATGAAGGTAGGCACTGAAATATGAAAAAAAGAAAGCTTTATATACTAAAAGTGAAGTATAAGAAAGCAAATGATGCATGAAATGCATGATTTTAAAGGATATATGATGTTACATTTGAAACTCATCATAGAAGTATGTTGAACTTTAACCTCAACAAAACCAGCATGTATAATAAGAGATTTTCATCTATGCATTCATACATAGGGAAATAAACTCATCATGATTATAAGATCAACATGCTCCCTAACAGGATCGTTATAATTGGAAATAGGCACTTTGTGATCCCAAGATGCATCAACAATTTTCTCATCAATAAAATCACCATGTATCGTATTCATCATCTAGATCATTATTTAATTCACATGAGTCGTTACCAACTAACTCTTTATCATCATGAGCATGTTCATCTAACTTAGAGATAGTAGGTGTAGAATCACTCTCTGAAGGTTCCTCTATGCTTTCTTATGGGTCCGAATGGCAGGGTGGAGTAGGTGTGCTACAGTTGGCCCGTGTTTCATCCTCTTTGGAATCCCTTTGCATTGTGGCCTTGTTTTCAGTTAGCTTCGTATATCACTGCTTATCACCGAATAGTGTTATTTCTTCAGGGCGCATTGGTTTAAGGGTGGGTGTTTTTCCCTGAAATTCAAAGATATAGCAATTAGTTTTTTCCTTATGGGTAATATCCCTATCATATTGCTAAGGACGGCTTAACAACAAATGACAAAGTTTCATAGGAGCAACATCACATAAGATGGTGTCTATATACTTTCCTAAGCATATGGCCACGTCTACTTGTTTGTCAACTTTCAATTTTTTAGTCTCATTCATCAAAGACAGTTTGTAAGGTGATGGGTGATCATTCAAGGTAAGTTGTAATTTATTTACCATTTCAATACTAGTAATGTTGCAACAACTACCTCCATCAATTATCATATTACACACCTTTTTCTTAACCACACATCTAGTACAAAATGCATTTCCTCTTTGCTCTAGATTAAAAACATTTGTCATTAAGGTCTTTTTAGTATCACATTTAGATAAAGATAATAAAGATAAGTTAAGAGTACTCCCTAAGAGAGCTTCTAGTCTTTGTTGGTTCATCCTTCATTTTATTACCATGTCTTGTTATGGGTATATTGATGACATGAATTATATATCATTATAATCATGCATATTGTGGAGGTTTTACCTCAATTTACCTTGTATTCGGTGAGAATTGTGTACCTTTAAGGTTTATTTCATTGATATACCGGAAATAGAGGTCTACACGAGTTTTGGTTGAATTATAGGTGAATTAAGTGGAATTGGAAGCAAAAGTGGAGCAAAGAGTATATAAGGTCAATAAGGATGCTTAAGGAATCTTAGAGGAGTCATGAAGAGCAAAGAAAGTGTGTGAAAGGGTCACTAAAGGAAGGAAGGAAACAAGTCAAGAGACGAGCACTTTCTGTTGAAGAAAATCGCCTCATTTATATAGAAAATCGGACGATTTTCCTGTGCAAAAATCGGGTGGTTCATTTGCCTTTGAGTCGAGCGATTTTCCTTTATAAATCATCTAAAAATATTAAGATCAAAAGCCCATCACTTGTGGGCCTGAGAAGTGATATGCCAAGCAGCCCATTAGTGAGGAAGTATATATTGGAACCCTATGATAAAAAATCGGGGGTTCGCAGCGTGGAAGATTTACAAGATTTTGCGGAATTGAAGGTTCTTGGAGAGAGAGGATTGAAGGAAAGAAACAAGAAGTCAAGATTCAAAGAAGTTTGTGAGATCTTTTGTTTCCCTTCTGATTCTTGTGATTTGTGAACACATTGTTGAGTGTTTTGAGAGATTCTTTGAAATATTTTAAGGTTTGATTACAGATTCGGAGATTATTTGGTTTTTATACAAAGTTTGAGTTTTATTTGGTTTTCTTTATTCAAGCTTGATTTTGATTTGAATATGAAAATGGTTGGCTAAAAACCTTGTGATTTTGGGGAGAATAGTTGATGATTGAGGCTTAGATGATGATAGACTAAACTCATTTAACCATTCGGACCCTGAGAGTTGAGATATAACTTCGCGACAGCAGATAAATCGACCTGTTCTTGAGTAAATCGACCGATTTTATCAAGAACAGAGCGATTTTTCTTTCTGACGATCTTTAATTGATTTATCCTTTAACCAAAGTTAACCCTTGCCTAAATCCTAACCTTGCTTAACCTTTTTAACCCTTACTCAAGTGTGAGAAAAGACTTCATCATTGATTCTTCACTTGATAACTAAAGTTTGTAAGATTTGAGTAATAGAGAGACTCAACATACTCTATTTAGGTTTGAGTGTACTTTCCATCTTTACCTTCGAGAGTCATATCCTTGCGTTTGGGTGGTTAGTTTGAGTGTTAATATCATTCTTAGATCTTTCTATATTGCATCCTCAACAACCTTTATAGAGAGAGCCTTTGGGTGAGACATATAGGTTTTGGAACTTCACCGTACAATACCTTCTTTCGAAACGCATAACCTTGGCAACGCCAACTCTGTCCTTTGATCTTTAGAAGTGTCTTGAATCGAAAGCCGCAGTCGGATACTTGAATCCTTGGAATCATTTGTCTCCTTATTAATTACAAAAGCTTTTGCACTTTGCCAGATAATTTGAAATCGACTTTATTCTCACCAAATCCATGAGTTCAACTCTGGAATTTCTTGCCTTACTACAGCTGATTCGTACATGTTCGCTCCAAACGGTGTGTGCAAGCTTTAAATTTATAACCCAAGATGTATGCTTAAAACAAGGATGCGAACCCGCAGTGTACGGGTCAATCGTAGTAAAAGAAAGAATTCCGGGGTGTCGATCTCAGGGACTTAGGTAAAACAAAGCAAGTATAGGTTGTCAATATTGCAACTAACCACAAAAGCAATTAAAGCAATCAAAGATGATAAAAAGTCAATTAAAGGAATATGAAATTCTAGGGATTAAAGCATCTAGTTGTGGTTCCAACTCAAGATCTAAAGATAAGCGGACAAAGCTGAGATTTTTTTTGCAAAGGGAAAGTGTTACTAAAGTGGAATAGATCACCGGGTAAGTCTCACTACTCACTGATCCCAAACCGTAACTCCTATTACCGGGTAAGTCTCAAGGAATTAAGGAAAAGAACTATAACCTCAAACCAACACACCACCTAAGGGAATAGAATCAACCTTTACCGGGTAAGTCTCAGGCTAACTCACAAAGATGGAATGAAAGCACACTCAAACCCCAATAAAGGATAAACCTTTATTACCTACACTTATGATCTTGGGTAAACAAACTAAGGAATTACCGGGTAAGTCTCATCCTAGGCTTGCATTGAACCAGGAAAGGTGTAATAAGAATAGGATTTGGCAAACTCTAATACTTAACTCTCAGTTACGGATCAGAAAGGTCACCTCGGTCAGACGAATTCCACCCCAGCCGAGATATTCATCGACTGAGCGAAATACTCTAGGGTTAAGGATAAAGACTCGAGCTTTTAAGGTCCTACTGGAATTTAAGATTATTCTATCATTGTTTTTCCCACAACCTTCAGCCAATCACCCTAGAATCACACAAAGAAATTAGTCAATCATCATCATGAAAGCAATAATCAAATATAAGGGAAGAAAGTGAATACTTGAACACAAAAACCTTAAGAACAAGGCTTCAATAACTGAATCAATTATCAAACAAACAAGCGTTCCTGGGATCACAATCCAATAAGACAATCAACAAGAAGAGAATCTAAGAAAACCTTACAAAACCTTCACAAAAGCTATAAAAGCTATCAACTTCCTTCCTTCAATCTTCCTTCCTTCAATCTTCCAAAAATCCTTCCTAACTGTTGGATGCTCTAAGCATGGTTGAATTTGTGGAAAATCCAACCCTTTATATAGGAAAACTATCTTCCAAAGATAAAATATCTTGAAAAGATATTATCCTAATAAAATATATCTATCTCTCATAAATAAATTCCTAAAATATATGATCTTCCTTCCAGAAATCCAGCCTAAAAATATAAGATCTCTCCTTCCAAAAATAAAAGATCTCAACCAAGAATAAAATATATCTCGCCGCGTCCAAGGTGTTCGCCTCAGTCGGGACGCTCCTCTGGATCACCTCGGTCGAGATGGTACTGTAGCTGACCGAGGTGGCTCTAAACTGAATGTGAAATCTCTTAAATCTGGTCCAAAGTGAATCTTTAATCCATTTCCATGCTTCCTGGATTCTTCCTTAAGCTCCTGAATGTAGCTTCAATGACTCCTTAGCTCCTTTAGCTCCATTTTAGTCCAAAATGTGCCATTTTACCTACGATTACAACGAAACTTGGTGTGGACCTCGATTCCCGCAAAGGTAGATGAAACGACGATATAATCACATAATATACATCCAAACATGCAGATTATTGAAGATAAAACGTCTAAACAGGCCCCAAAATATAGACTATAATTCATGCTATCAAAATACCCCATACTTGTCCCTTGCTTGTCCCCAAGCAAGTTCCAAATCTTAGATACAAGATAGAATGGATTATAAGTCAGAAAAATCAATGAAAAGTATTTCAAAACATTTTTGGTGGTGTGCTCCACTCATAGATCACTCTAAGAGAATGCTTCATGGAATTTAAAATCAAAATATGATCAAAACATTTCATAAATATAAGAAAGTTGTTCATCTTTGCATAAAATCATAGAATGCATAGTAAATCATAATTATCTAAATTAATCATATATAATCCAGTTTAAACCACTAAGTCAATCAACAAGCTCGAGGTCTCAAGGGCTTTTCAAATGAAAGGTCAAGAAACGTGTGAGGGTGGGATGTGTATAGGGAATGTGGTGCTAGAATCCGGGAAAAGGGATCTTATTTCACTTCCTTTGAACTTCAACATCTTCCACCAATAAGCTTTGCTTATTTTTACTTTTTTACTTTTTGGGATGCATGGACAGAGGTGCACAATAACCGAAGCCTAGGAGATCAGCAATCATCAATTTCTCGAGATGCCTCAAACCCTTGATGCACATACCATGACCCGTTAGGAATATTGTTCAATCCAACTTTAACAAGACACAAACACCCGGCTATGTGAATGGTACCAAGTTACTCATCATCATGATTGACTTCCCCAAACCTATATGTTTCTTTCTAACTTTCAGGCAACATCTCAACTTTTCTTTCACTTGCTTTTCACTTGCTTGCTTCCAAATTCCCGGATAGGTAAAGGGAGGCAAATATGTAAATGAGGGGCTAAGCATGATCAAGAAGAAGAAGATAAGAGAATGTATTGCCTTGGTCTTTCCAGGAAGAGAGTGAGAGAACTCATAATGTGGTGTCAACCTTCAAATTCAACATAATTTGGATAAAAACAGAGTATTAAACATGCCACATAGTTCAAACAAAGCACTTAGCAACTTAGACATATCATAAAACCTTTCAAACATATAAAGATTTCAAAACCAATCTGCAAACAAAATCTTCACTGAGGTCATATCCAGATAAGACGCACAAAAATCGTTTCAAAAACTTTTCCAGTTAAGCCACCTCGGTCGAGATGTGCTAAGTCAACCAAGGTACTGTACCTCGATTGGTCAGAGCCACATCAGTCGAGGTCAATAAAAAAAATTTCAAACCAGTTTTTGACGTTTTTCTCAATCAAAAAACCTGTATGCATGCATGTAATCTCAGATAAGCACATAGAGCATAAAGAAAATCATAAACATGCGAATCAAGTCATACAAGCATACATAATGTCGAATAATACATCCAAATACCCCATACTTGGGACACATTGTCCCAATGAGTCAAATAAGTCTAAGGAAACAGAGTACTCACCGAACAATACTGAGCTGCATAATAAATAAAGAAAAGAAATCTTGCAAGCTCTAATCCCAATCCGGTGGTGGTGGTGGTGGTACGTACGGGTACTGAGATGGGTCAAAAGGATAGCCCATGATATGCTGAAACTGAATCTCAGTCATCCTGTGCTGGTAATGTTGTCTCTCCTGCATCTCTCTCATATCTAGGGATAAGGCGGCGTAGGAATCTATCATCTGATCCGTCAGATCATCGATCCGGCAGTGAGCGACTTGATCCCTCTGCCTGCGTACCCTACGCCTGGCAGGACGTGCTGGTGCTGTAGCTGGCTCCTCCTCTGTCTCCTCGTCGTCTAGATCGACAATTGGCACACTAGTCCTAGTTGTATCTGTACCTGTGTCCATGGCAGCACCGCCATCCTCATCCTCATCCTCCTACTCATCAGCCTCATCATCCTCATCCTGTCCCTGAGCTGTTGCTGCATCTCTCGCGTCCTCCATAAGCGAAATCCATGCGGTATGCCAGTAATGCGGGTCATAAACGAAGAACTAAGCTGACCATCTAATACCCTGAGGTGCAGTCTGCTCATAGGGCATCGCCACATACGGCGTAGTAAGTCCGCGAGGAACCAATATCCTCCTAGTGATCATCTCCTGCAGCCCGAGCGGCTTGGCAGCCGCCACCATAGTACATGCACTCAAGTCAAGATCCATGTAACTCGCAATGTGAGTCACTATACCTCCACATCAGATGTCTCCCTTCGCCTTCGCCTTTATCTTATGCAAATCCTCCGCTAGCATCACTCCAAAATCCGGAACTCCTCCGGTCACCATACAGTATAGACTCAGCATCTCCCCCTGTCTAATCTTCTGGGGCGTCTCAGTACGCGCCAGAAGAGTCTCGCTAAAAATCCGGTGAGCAAGTCTATAGGCCAGGTGGAAGATAATACGCTCCCTGGAGTCTCCAGGTCTCCACCTGTCAGCATGCTCAACTACATGAGCTATCTGTCCCCAAAACTCTCGAGCTACAGCTCGAGAAGGAAAATCAACAACAGTGGGGCCGGGAAGCCAAAGATGTCCCCCCAGTGGTCCATAGGAACTAAATAGTTCCGGTTCGTCAACCGGTACTTGATGGCGCGCTCACTAGGTAAGTAAGTAACGGAGCTAACAAACTCCAAGGTGGGCTCGAGGTATGCTGGAGCTCTAATCTTAGTAAACTGCTCCAGCCCCACCATAGAAATCATCCGCCTCAAGTCCTCATCCACATAGAGGCAATCAAAAGCAGGAATATCCAGAAACCGTGGTGCAACAACTGGACGTGCCGCTATGCGGTCATAATCTACCTGGTGACGCTCATGGAACACCGGTATGGAGCGGCGTGAAGAAGAAGAAGAAGAAGGAGAAGGAGAGGATCTATCTCTCAGAACAAGCTGCCTGTCAGAACTCATCTTTTTCTCCCACTGTCAGACCACCTCGGTTGTCCTGACAACTCTCAAGAACACCTCGGCCGAGGCACAGGCCGACTGGACCGAGGCGAAGTGCTGCTCGATCGTAACTCTCAAAAATCCAGTTCTTTTCCTCCGATATCACTACCAATGATTCCTATGGGGTACTTAATCCTTTTCCAGCACAATGCAAGGGCAACCAAAGCCAAAATTGATCAAAAACAGTGAAGAAGGGAGAATTAGGGTTTTTTTTCGAATTACCCCAGATTTGGTCGATTTGGAGCATTTTTGTTGCAGATTGTTGCTTGCAAACCGATCCTCTACCCTTTCCTTGCAGTTTGGAAGTGAGAATCATCGAAAACGAGCGAAAATCAGAGAATAAGGTGATTTGGGGCGTTTCGGTCAAGAGGGTGAGAGAGGGAAGAGAGAGAAATCTCAGCCCCCTTTTATACCCTTTTCTGGAATTGTTGTCACCTCGGTCAAGATGGTCTCGACTGGACCGAGGTGGTACGGACCGAGGTGGATCTTCAGTATCCCTAGTCGCCTCGGTTGCTCAAGAATCCTCTCGGTCGAGGTGCTGTGACAGCAACCGAGAAGCGCTTGATTTAAGGTCGCTAGCTGGACCGTACGGCATCCCTCAAATAAGGTATAGTGGTGCAACTTCCTCAACCGGGATTTCCGGTTTGTATTTCTTAAGTCTATGACCATTGACCTTGAAGTTTCCACTTGTTTCTCCCCAAATCTCAACTGCACCATAAGGGAAAACATGTTTCCAACATAAGGTCCGGTCCATCTAGATTTCAACTTACCTGGAAAGAGGTGGAGGCGGGAGTTGAAGAGTAGAACTAAGTCTCCTTCTTTGAGCTCCTTAGGAATGATACGCTTGTCATGCCATTTATTCGTCCTTTATTTATAGATCTTGGTATTCTCATAAGCGTTCAAACGCAGCTCCTCCAGCTCATTGATATCCAATAGCCGCTTCTCACCGGCTTCCTTGATGTCGAAGTTCAACCATTTGATTGCCCAATATGCCTTGTTTTCTAACTCAACGGGCAAATGACAAGACTTCCCATATACCAAATTATAAGGGGTGGTACCAATAGGAGTCTTGAATGCGGTCCTGTAAGCCCAAAGAGCGTCGTCCAACTTCATGGACCAATCCTTCCTCGTCCTAGAGACGGTCTTCTCCAAGATTGCTTTAATTTCTCTATTTGAGATCTCGACCTGTCCAGTATTTTGAGGGTGATAAGGGGTTGCTACCTTGTGGGTCACCCCATACTTCGATAGAAGTGCCTTAAACTTCCGGTTGATGAAATGCGTCCCTCCATCGCTGATGATGATGCGTGGAGTCCCAAAATGTGGAAAGATAGTCATGTTAAAGAACTTCACAACCACCTTGGCATCATTAGTGGGAGAGGCAATGGCTTCAACCCATCTAGAGACGTAGTCGACAGCTAGGAGAATGAAGAGGTTTCCTCCGGATGACGGTAAAGGTCCCATGAAATCTACTCCCCATACATCAAAGATTTCAACCTCCTGTATGTTGTTGAGTGGCATCTCATTCCTCCTAGATAAATTCCTTGTTCTTTGGCATGCATCACAAGAGAAAACAAACGATTGCACATCCTTAAATAATGTAGGCCAAAAGAAACCGGAACGTAATACCTTTGTGCACGTTTTGTGAGCGCTAGCATGCCCTCCACAAGGAAGCGAGTGACAATGCCGTAAAACACTAGTAACTTCATCTTCCGGAATGCATCTTCGAAGCATCCTATCTGGACCTCTCTTAAATAGTAGAGGTTCATCCCAATAGTAATGGCGCACGTCTTTAAAGAATTTCTTCCTTTGAGCGTACGTCAATCCGGGCGGTATCTCCTGGCAAACAAGATAATTAACTATGTCAGCATACCAAGGCCCTTTATTATCAGAAGTGTGGTGGAGAAAGTGTTCCACCAACTGAGGATGTATGTCAGAAAAGGGAGTAAGAGGTTTGTTATTCTCAGTTGATATCATCTCGCTTTCGACCTCGGTCGAGGTACAGAGAGGGTGACCGAGATGTTCTTCAGTCAAGAACACCTCGCTTGGTCCAGAAAGTGCCTCGGTCGAGGTACTGCAACTAGGACCGAAACTGGAGATCTTCTTCTCCTGGATTAGTTTCTTAAATTTAGCTCCTGGATCTTCTTCCAGTGCTTTTAAGCTCCGTATATCTGCATCATAAGAAACATCTATACCTTCCTCCATTAAGCTAAAACTAATAACTCTCTCAAGTGGATCTTTAATAAGGATAGAGCTCACCAATTCTCTCGATTCTTCTTCATCATAGATGTTGAAGATATCATCTCCTAGCTGCTATCACTTCATTGCCGCAAGCAATACAAACTCCACTTCATCTCCGCCAATGTTGAATTTTAACTTGGCGTTCTTACAATCCACATTGCAACCCGAAGTTGCTAGAAATGGCCTCCCGAGAATGATAGGAACGGGATAATCTGCGGGAATGTCAAGTACAACAAAGTCTATAGGTAAATAGAAGTTACCTAACTTAACCGGAACGTCTTCCAAAATGCCCACGGGATGGGTAATGGAGCGGTCCGCCATGTATAACCGTATCTTCACCGGCTTGAGCTCTCCAAGTCCGATCTTCACACATAGCTCCAGCGGAATGATGCTCACGTTGGCTCCTAGATCGCACAACGCCTCACAAGTGACATCCCCAACTTGAATGGGAATGCAAAATAAGCCGGGATCTCTTAATTTGGGTGGCATCTTCTCTCTCATGATTTGAATAAGCTCCGAGGATTTAGATGTCATCCTTACTTCACCAAAGTCTTCCAACTTCCTCTTCCTTGATAGAATCTCTTTTAAGAACTTCCCATAGGCGGGCATCCCTAGAATAGCATCAAGGAAAGGGATATTAATATGTAGTTTATTCATCAAATCAAGGAACTTACCAAAATGCTTGTCTAAATGTGCTCTGGCCCTTGACTGGGGGAATGGAAGTGGTGGTTTATATGCAGGAGGTGGAACATAAACTTTAGTTTTGTCCGACGCTCTCTGTGGCTCAACCTCGGTTGGCACCTCGGCCGAAGTGTTCTTCGACTGTGCCTGGACCGAGGTGTTCTTCGTCTGTACTGGCATCGACCGAGGCACTGGATCTGCAGTCTTCAATCCACTTCTCGTCGTTATTGTCATGATTTGTCCCTTGGGGTTGCTTTCCGTCCTTGCTGGAAGCTTCCCTGGATCTCTTGGCGCTTCATTCACCTTGTTAAAGAATTGTTGTTCTAAGGCTTTTTGTGCCTTCGAAAATGAAGTCATGGATGTCTCCATAGAGTTGAGCTTGATCAAGATGGCCTCCAGCACCGCATCTTTCTTTTCCGGCTGGGACGAACTCGATCCTTGCTCCTGGCTCTTCAATGGAGTAGAAGAAGAAGAAGAAGAAGAAGAGAGGAAAGGATTAGAGGAGTCATTCGAATTCGAGTTAGAGTAAGGGTTACCCAAATTTTGATTGTTTGCCCTCCAATTATTGATGTTGGATCCTCTATTGTTGTTGTAGTTGTTGTTCCGAGAACCGTTGTTGTTGTTCCGGTAACCGTTGCTCCTTGAATTTTGATATCCTTCCTCCTCTTTCTTGGTTTGCGCAACCAAAAGGTCTTTCAATTGCTTCACATCATTCTTCAAAGAGGTGAGTTGATCATTGTTTGGTGGAGCTTCTTGAAAGTTGACTCTTTTAACTCCACCTTCAGCTCCTTGGTGGGAGTATTTCTCCATGTGCAAAGCTTGCTTCTCTATGAACTCCCAAGCTTCGTCAATCGGCATGTCCATGAACGTGCCTGCGGATAGTAGTTGAAAGTTGAACTTGGTGTTTCCGTCCAGTCCCTTGAAGTATATCTCCAACAACTCTATCTTTGGAATCCCATGATGTGGGCAATCCAAAAGAATGTCTTTAAATCTCTCCCATGACTTGGACAAGCTCTCCTTGTCCTTCATGATGAATGCATTGATTTTCCCTCTCATTTCAGCGGTTTTAGAGGGGGGAAAGAATTTAGTCAAGAACTCCGTCGTCATCTCCTCCCAAGTATTGATTTTTCCTGGAGGGAGAGATTGATACCAAGTAAGCGCCCTATCTTTCAAAGAGAAGTAGAAAGGCCTTAGCTTGTAATTGTTGTTTTCCAGCCTTGAAGGTCTCAAGGTCTCCATCAAGATCTCATAGTTTTGTAGATGTTGATGCGGAGACTCCCTCTCTAACCCTCCAAACTAGTATTGGCGAATCATGGAAAGAACTTGCGGTCGAAGCTCATAATCATGGTCCGCTGGATCACCTAGGTTGACTCCTGGACGCCTCAGTTGTTGGTTGGGGTCCATCCTCTGCCCTAGGGTCTGTGGAATACCTGCAAAAAGAGCATCTCGGACTGGTATCCGAGGTGGAAGTATCTCGGCCGGGGCAGCTGGAGCTGGGTCCTGCCTCGGTCGAGGAGTTGGAGCCGGTCAAGGTAGATATTGGTCCCGTAAAGTCGTCATATCTGCTTCGATCGCTTCCGTCCTTGCGCGAGTTTCTTCCTTTTCCAGTCGCAATTCTTCTTTGTTGAGGCGTAGTTGTTCCAATGCCTCCTTTAATTCGGCCTCAAGATCGCGATTCTCTTGATTGGCCATCTTAGCTTCTTTCAAGCGTCTTTTGTATGTCTTTTCTGGTTCGGGGTCGTAAGGAACGATTTCCTTCCCAGCACAGGTTCTTCGCATAAACCTAAGAAAAAGAACCTGCGAAAGTCACTCAAGTAGAGTGGTTAGTAGAAACAGGGGCAAGCGCCCCGGAAGACAACCGCAACCGGCTTGGTCTAGACCAAGTCCCCGGCAACGGCGCCAAAAACTTGTTCGCTCCAAACGGTGTGTGCAAGCTTTAAATTTATAACCCAAGATGTATGCTTAAAACAAGGATGCGAACCCGCAGTGTACGGGTCAATCGTAGTAAAAGCAAAAAATCCGGGGTGTCGATCTCAGGGACTTAGGTGAAACAAAGCAAGTATAGGTTGTCAACATTGAAACTAACCACAAAACCAATTAAAGCAATCAAAGATGATAAAAAGTCAATTAAAGGAATATGCAATTTTAGGGATTAAAGCATCTAGTTGTGGTTCCAACTCAAGATCTAAAGATAAGCGGACAAAGCTGAGATTTTTTTGTAAAGGGAAAGTGTTACTAAAGTGGAATAGATCACCGGGTAAGTCTCACTACTCACTGATCCCAAACCGTAACTCCTATTATCGGGTAAGTCTCAAGGAATTAAGGAAAAGAACTATAACCTCAAACAAACACACCACCTAAGGGAATAGAATCAACCTTTACCGGGTAAGTCTCAGGCTAACTCACAAAGATGGAATGAAAGCACACTCAAACCCCAATAAAGGATAAACCTTTATTACCTACACATATGATCTTGGGTAAACAAACTAAGGAATTACCGGGTAAGTCTCATCCTAGGCTTGCATTGAACCAGGAAAGGTGTAATAAGAATAGGATTTGGCAAACTCTAACACTTAACTCTCAGTTACGGATCAGAAAGGTCACCTCGGTCAGACGAATTCCACCCCGGCCGAGATATTCATCGACTGAGCGAGATACTCTAGGGTTAAGGATAAAGACTCGAGCTTTCAGGGTCCTACTGGAATTTAAGATTATTCTATCATTATTTTTCCCACAACCTTCAGCCAATCACCATAGAATCACACAAAGAAATTAGTCAATCATCATCATGAAAGCAATAATCAAATATAAGGGAAGAAAGTGAATAGTTGAACACAAAAACCTTAAGAACAAGGCTTCAATAACTGAATCAATTATCAAACAAACAAGCGTTCCTTGGATCACAATCCAATAAGACAATCAACAAGAAGGGAATCTAAGAAAACCTTACAAAACCCTTCACAAAAGCTATAAAAGCTATTAACTTCCTTCCTTCAACCTTCCAAAAATCCTTCCTAACTGCTGGATGCTCTAAGCATGGTTGAATTTGTGGAAAATCCAACCCTTTATATAGGAAAACTATCTTCCAAAGAGAAAATATCTTGAAAAGATATTATCCTAATAAAATATATCTATCTCTCATAAATAAATTCCTAAAATATATGATCTTCCTTCCCGAAATCCAGCCTAAAAATATAAGATCTCTCCTTCCAAAAATAAAAGATCTCAACCAAGAATAAAATATATCTCTCCGCATCCAAGGTGTTCGCCTCGGTCGGGACGCTCCTCTGGATCACCTCGGTCGAGATGGTACTGTAGCTGACCGAGGTGGCTCTAAACTGAATGTGAAATCTCTTAAAGCTGGTCCAAAGTGAATCTTTAATCCATTTTCATGCTTCCTGGATTCTTCCTTAAGCTCCTGAATGTAGCTTCAATGACTCCTTAGCTCCTTTAGCTCCATTTTAGTCCAAAATGTGCCATTTTACCTACGATTACAACGAAACTTGGTGTAGACCTCGATTCCCGCTAAGGTAGATGAAACGACGATATAATCACATAATATACATCCAAACATGCAGATTATTGAAGATAAAACGTCTAAACACGCCCCAAAATATAGATTATAATTCATGCTATCAGTACACTACAGGTTCGCTTTTGCATAAGTTCAAGATATAAATTTTAAGACTTTGACGCACACACTTTTGAGTGAACATATATCATTCTCGACCTTCCTTGTGAAAGAACAAACCAGAAATAGAAAACATGTTAAGTTAGTAAAAATCGAAACCATCCTCTCAAGTGTATTTCTCTTTATCCCTCGTTGTATGTGTTGCCTTCAAGCTTATCTTAGCCGAATTGTAAGGTTCTCCTGCAATCGCAAGTGGAATTCTCAAACAAAAGCACAAGTCAATGTGTTTGGGAGTTACTATCAATAAAAGAGTCCGACTTTGATCTCAAAGGAAAAAGGTTTTATAAAAGTGGTGTTAAAGGTTACAAAAGCAAAACTAAACTCGTCTACTTTCTCAATCAAAAACAAGAAATTATAAAAGACAATTGTAGTCCAAAATAAGTTCAGGAAAACAGTAGAGAGGTGAGTATGATATGGTAAAGTTTTAGCTTCACTACAGTCCAAAAATAGCACACAATCTTCAAACCGAAAAGATAGAATTATACAACTAAAGTTTAATCTTTATTTTACTTTTGTTTTTTTTACTAGTTACAAACTGGATTTTTTTTAAAACTAAAATAACAAAAATTATTTAAAAAAAATTCCCTACGAACCCTAATCGGGTTCTTCTTCTTGATTTGAATTGGCGGTGGCTCATGGTACTGGGGTTGGGGTTGTACTAGGGTGAACCGGGTCTCACTGGACTAGAGGTGGTTCAAATTCGACCTTCCTAGGCTGGGTAGTTTTGAGCGGATAGGTTTTGGGTTTACGCTAGCGGGTTTGCGCAGGTTCACATCTTGGGTCTGAGGGTTCAAGTTTGAGCAGGTTGCGAGCGGGTTTGGTTCAGGTTTTAACGGGTAAGAGTTTAGGGTTTTTGCATTGAATGATGAGCGAGTAACGGTTGGAGGTTCTCTAGTGGTGGTTGGTGGCCACTAGTGGTAACAGGAAGGGGATGGAGGTTTCTAGTAGAGGAGTTATTGCCACAGGACATTGGTGGTGGAGGTGGGTGTCGGCAACGGGACGCACACAAACCGGGCTTAAGGATCCGTTTTTAAAGTGATCCGAAAGAGGTTTCCGGCGATGGGTTCCAGTGATATTTCGGTGGGTTTGGGATGAAAAAGGATAGATTTTGAAAGCATGCCACAATTTAATATTTTAAAGAAATTGTAATTGAAATCGAAAATTAGTAAAGAACGAGAATAGTAGACTAACTGAAACGGTATTTGATCCCGTGACTCTTTTTTTCTTGAACTTCTTGATGGATCTTGAAGTTCTTGATTTTCTTGAGGTTGATGAATTCATTTATAATACCACTTTGATACAGGGATAAATTGTTGTTGAGTCACGATCTTTCTACACCAATGATAGACGCGTGTCAATCCTTATTATAAGGATTGATTAGAAAAATGATAGATCTTTAGGGGGTCGGCTGACTTTTATGGATGATGGGTGGGACGTGTGATACGATGGTGTTGGTGAATCAATAGTTGGATAGATAAGGTTGAAACCTATGAAACTACTTGGAGCATGATAGGGAAACTAAGGCTCTAACACATAACCAAGAACGATTGTAGAACTCTTTCACTACAATCTTGACTAATGGAATGTCGTCTAAGAGAACAAAAGGAGACTTGTGAATGGCCTGAGAAGATACCAACTTGTAGACACAAGTAGAAAAACACAAAACAGTCCATCTATAGGACGAACGAGAGGTCACATGCCTACGTGTATGTGGGCATGCTTATCCTCTCTTCCACTAGAAATGTCATTCTCTATGCATGGATCACATGCCCTCATTTTAAGCAATAGTGCCTTCTAGATATGATCAAAGTATGCAAATTAGTGAGTATTTTAAACAGAGCAACCAAATATTGCATTAATCAATCATCGGAATACAAAATTCATAAACTACCATAATTGCTCGAAAGATCACTTCCAAATCAACCACATTCCGAACATAAAATTTCATTACAAATCATCACGAAGAGGAACCTAGAGAGAGAGAGAGGGGAAAAGGTGGAACAAAACCTCAATTTTCTTACAGGTCTTCTCTATTCCCATTATGGGAACTCATCAAGGACTTCACAATCCAGTTGTTACTTGCAAAAGATTAAAATGGCTCAGAGTTGCGGACCTGCACAATACTACTTCACCAAATTTGTGAAGCCCTTCTAGCTCCAAATCAGACACCATATGCAACAATTATTTATAACACTAAATTAGGTGAAGTATGATATTTTTCTTAAGAACAAAAAAGTTATAATCCCAAAGGGTTTGATCATCCACAAACAGAGAATTACAGCATTCGCGAACCATTAAAACAACATCTAAGCAAAGGATCAAATTAGACTTGTTTGATGCACAAAACTTGTCAAGTTATTTTGACTGATAACAACAAAATGCTCCAAAATCAAACATAAACTTGAAAATCGCACACTCAAAGCTCTAGGTTCAAAATAAATTGAAAAAGTTAATAAATAAAACAATATAAAGATGAGGGGTAACCTTAATCTTATTCAAAAGTACCTATCTTGTTATGGAAGATTTTGTTCTTCAATTTAACTTCCGGTTGATAATCAAAGCAAAAAATCGATCAGACTTTTGAAAGAAGACACAATCTACAAGGGTAACAATGTTAGGATGATTCAAAAGCTATGATTCAAAGGATTCATAACATCAAAGAGTTATACCTCATGGACATATCCAAACTTGCTTATCAATGAAGTTAAGCGGTTTCGAGTTTAGCCTTTAAGTGTTCTTATTGCGATGTGTTAGAAGACATGAGATAACAGAGAGAGATATTGACAGATAGTGAAATTGACTGAATTGTTATGTTGTATTATTTCTCTTGCTTTGAGTATTTATACAGATAATGTGTAACTAATTTTGTTACACTTGGGTCTTATATTCAACATCCCCCCTCAAACTAGGAGGTGGACACATTCCTAGTTTGCGTAGAAGTAAATTTTGTTGTCTAGAAGGTAAAGTCTTTGTAAGAACATCCGCCAGCTGCTCTTGTGTGGGTATGTGCTGAAGCTGTAGTAAGCCTTCCATCACCTTATCTCTTGTAAAATGACAATCAATTTCTATATGCTTAGTTCTTTCGTGGAAAACATGATTTTTTTCCAATCTGAATGGCTGCATTATTATCACAGTGAAGATGACTTGGCTAAAGAGGTTGCATGCCTAATTCCTGAAGTAACCGGACGAGCCAAGTGACGCTTCGTTTGGAGAATGCACAAGAGCCCCAATCTGAATTTGTGTATGCCAGAACTGTGGGGTTGTCACAACTATTAAGAAGTATACCATTACCAACAGTCCCTTGTATGTATCGGAGAGTATGATTGAGAGCATCCATGTGAGCAGTGTATGGTTGTTGCATAAATTGGCTTAGACATTGAACGGCATAACAAATGTTTGGACATGTATGTGTTAAGAAATTCAATTTTCCTACAAGAGAAAGATATAATGTAGGATCTTGTAGTGGCTCACCATCATCAGGAATGAGTTTCAAGTGCAAAGGTAGAGGAGTAACACTAGATGGAGCAGGTGATAGACTAGCCTCATGTAATAATTCCATGGTGAGCTTTCTTTGACTGAGAACAATACCCTGAGGTGTATGAGCAGCTTCAATGCCTAAGAAAAAATATAAGATGCCTAGGTCTTTGATGCTGAAAGTAGAATCCAGGAACGCTTTAAGAGCAATAATCTCATCATCATTCGAACCAGTGACTAGTAAATCGTCCACATATATGGCAATAATAGTGATATTAGAGCCAGATATCTTGAGAAATAACGAGTAATCGTTCTTGGACTGGTGAAAACCTTGTGTGATAAGTGATGTTGTCAAGCGATGGAACCATTGTCGAGATGCCTGCTTCAATCCGTAGAGAGATTTTTTCATCTTGCATACAAGTGATAAGGGGTTGGAGATGTCAGGAGGGAGCTTCATATATACATCTTCAAATAGATTTCCATGCAAAAACGCGTTATTAACGTCCATCTGGTGTAAAGTCCATGACTTAGCGCCTGCTATGGCAACTATACTTCTGATTGTTGTCATCTTAACAACAGGAGAGAATGTGTCATGGAAGTCAATGCCTTCTCTCTGATTGAATCCCTTTGCAACCAGTCGGGCTTTGTATCGTTCTAGACTTCCATCAGATTTCAGCTTGACTTTATATACCCATTTACAACCTATGGCCTTCTTGTTAGGTGGTAAAGGTACCAAATCCCAGGTATGATTAGCTTGTAGTTCCTGATACTCTTTGCTCATTGCTTCAACCCAATTTGGATCCTTAGAGGCTTCGGTAAATGTTGTTGGTTCGACAAAAGAGGTTAGTGATGATATAAAAGCAAAATGAGAAGCAGGAAGAGAATGGGAAGGGAACATACCTGGTTATTGAGAGCATGAACTATATGTACATATGAAGTCAGACGGATATGGAGGAGGATTGGAGGGACGAGTAGAACGTCTAATGACAGGAGGTATTTCATTAGAAACAGGAGAAGAATTATTATTAGAAACAGAAGGTGATATTGGTGAATGATTGTTGATGCTTGAAGAAGAAATAGAATTCATTAATGGGTTGTGTTCAGATTGAGGAGAATTATCATTGTTGATATCATTTGGAGGAGTGATGTTAAGAGTAGATAAAGGAAGAAAAATGGTAGAATCAAGGGTATTTGTTTGTGGAGATATGGGATAGATGGGAGGTTCCAGGAAAGAAATATGATGAAAGGGTAGTATGGACTCATGAAAAGTAACATCACAAGACACAAATATCTCCTTGGTAGAGATGTTCAAAATTTTAAAGCCTTTTTGAGAGTAAGGGTATCCCATAAAGACGCATGGTTGAGCTCGAGGTTGGAATTTGTCTTTGTGAACTTTGGGAACA
This sequence comes from Fagopyrum esculentum, assembly GCA_033239045.1. Taxonomy (NCBI): domain Eukaryota; kingdom Viridiplantae; phylum Streptophyta; class Magnoliopsida; order Caryophyllales; family Polygonaceae; genus Fagopyrum; species Fagopyrum esculentum. Next base: position 84,293,952 of record BSUD01000005.1, on the reverse strand, counting down.
TGTACAAAGCATAAGCATCCGAATACTCTAAGATGTATATAGGAGGGTTCTTTGTGGAAGAGAAGCTCATAAGGGGTTTTATTGTGTAGTATAGGGGCTGGCCTTCGATTGATGAGATAGGTTGCAGTTAAGATGCACTCTCCCCAATAGTCTATAGGAAGTTTAGACTGGAAATAGAGGGATCTAACAACCTCTAATAAATGTCTATATTTTCGTTCAACCACTCCATTTTGTTGGGGTGTATGTGCACAAGAGGTCTGGTGGACAATACCTGTTGTAGAATAGAAAAGACAAGCTTCTTTACTAGAAAATTCTAATGCATTGTCTGTCCGGATAGTTTTGATAGTTGTGTTGAACTGGGTTTGGATAAGTTTGACAAATGATTGAATGATAGGCAAGGCATTGCTTTTGTGGGACATCATATAAGTCCAGGTACATCGGGTATGGTCATCGACAATGGTTAAAAAATAGGAAAAGCCATTGTGTGTAGAGTGTCTATAGGGTCCCCATGTGTCTATGTGAACTAGATCAAAAGAAGAAATGGCTCGTGTAGAGGCATGAGGAAAAGCTTGTCGATGTTGTTTGGCTTTAGGACAAATAGTGCAAATTGAGTGCTTCTTTACTATTGGAACATTATCAATAACAGCATGTAATTGATCAAAGGAAAAATGGCCTAATCTGCAATGCAATATGTCAAGAGGAATTTTATTTGAAGAAAAAGAAGTTGCATTATTACAATGGGAAGAATCAAGAGAAGTTCGATTACATGGAGAATTGTCTACTACATATAGTCCTTTAGTAGCTCGACCAATCACCAGTTGTCTCCTCATCGAAGGGTCCTAAAGAAAACATGTAGCAGAGGTAAAGAGAATGTGAGAAGCAAGATCATGAGAAAGTTTCTGTATGGAAATCAAGTTGAATTGAAAATCAGGTACATGTAGAACATGGGATAATATGATGTTATTAGGTAAAGAAATAGTGCCATAATGAGATATAGAAGCACGTTTACCATTAGGCATTGTAATGAAGGATGGATAAGGGATAGTGGTGTAGGATATAAAGAGTTGGAGGTTAGGTGTAATGTGGTCGGTAGCGCTGCTATCAAGGATCCATTTCGAGTTGAAGTTAGAGGAAAAGAGACATATAGACCTACCAGCTAGGAGTGTCGTTTTCTCATGAGGAGGAGTTGTTGGTTGCTTATCCAGTAATGCAAGAATGTGTGAAACTTGCTCATTGGTGAAGCTATTGTTGATTGAAGTAGCAACAAGCTTATGACCTTTAGGATAGCCAACAACTTTCCAGCATTTTGCAGAATCATGTCCAACAATCTTGCACGTATTGCACCAAGAAACCCCTGGAATTGGTGTAGTAGGATAACCAATTAATTTCCAACATTTATCTGCTGTGTATCCAAGATTCTTGCAGTGTTCACAGTAAGGACGAGATCCTTGACCAGAATTGGGCTTAGATTCATTTGGCGAATAATTGCGAGTTGTAGGTCGAGAAGAGTTGGCACGATGATGAGAATAAAGTGCAGAAGCACTATCATCTATGTTAGAGACATTCGATAGAGTTCTTTGGCTTTCTTCTTGAAGAACAAGCTTATAAACGTCATTTAAATTGGGACTTGAAGACATCATTAATATGTGGGAACGAACTTGAGAGAAAGATTCGTTCAGGATAACAAGGGATTGAAGAACCGGTTGATCTTGAATCATATTCAGAATAGCCTGATTAGATCCACACTTGCAGATTTGGTTAGACAGACCAAGAGTGTATTCATCCCAAACCTTCTTTAGATTTGTGAAGTATGAGGTAATCGATTGATTACCTTGAGCCATTGTAGTAAGTTCTTTCTGAATCTGATATAGAGTGGTGCGATTCGATTTGCCAGATCGAGTTTCAAGTTCAGACCAGATTTGTGAAGCAGATAGACAAAATAGAACAGATTCACCAATATCTTTATCCATAGAATGCAAAAGCCAAGAAATAAGCATGCTATTACACTGATCCCATTTAGCAATCAATTTGGGATCAGTTTTAGGTCTAGAACAAGTACCAGTGATGAATCCAGATTTTTTCTTGGCATAGAGAGATAGTTCGACCGAACGTTTCCGTCGAAAGTAGTTAGAACTTGTGAGAAGTGTTGTTGACAGCTTGAGCGAAGGTGAATCCTAATGATGGAGTTCAAGTTGCGGAAGCATTTCTTCTGGGAAAGAATCATCGGTAGAAGCCATTGAAGATGAAATTGACAGAGTTTGGTGTTTTAACCTTCCTCTGATACCATGTTAGAAGACATGAGATAATAGAGAGAGATATTGACAGAGAGTGAAATTGACTGAATTGTTATGCTGTATTATTTCTCTTTGCTTTGAGTATTTATACAGATAATGTGTAACTAATTCTGTTACACTTGGGTCTTATACTCAACACGGTGGTGATGCACTTTCATGTCTAAGCTTAAGGCTTTAGATAGCCTCATCCAACAATTCATTCGTTTCACAACAATAATTCTGAGTAAACACAATCAGACAAGCCGATACATAAAAACTTTAGCCTCTAACATGGTGTATGGGCTACACTTGTCAAATTTTATGATATGGATGATCACAGACGCGATACAATGTAATATCAAATGACCAACCAATCACAACACTTATCTTGAAGTAGAAAACGAAGCAATTATTTAAATTCAATTACAATAAACATGCGTACAAAATAGAGAAGGGTTTGATTCGTAAATACTTAAACCGATAAACCAAATCGAGGGTAAAGATGGGAGAATACCATGAGGAATCGCAGAGGATAGATAGAATAGAGATAGCAGAAAAAGAACATCTAAATGGTGAAAACTGAAGGAGGTGGGAGACATGGATGAAGGGGGAGGAGATGGAGGTCCATGTAAAGCGATGCATATATTCGAACAAGACCGTGATATGGATGGTACGTGATGTCTTCTCCTCTCATATGCATGTCAAACGCTATAGTAAGCCAAGATTAGCGCTTGCTTTCAAGATTCTTCTGATTCATATATAAAACAAAATATAACCAGTTCAATGAAATTAAAATGCAAAAATTCAACAATAGTAGGATGGAATGTAACATCCTAATTGATGAGTGATGCGAGGTAAAGTCTTGTAAACTGCTGAAGAGGGCATTTGGATTCAAAGAAGAACACTCAAATTTAGATATGGAAAGAGGAAATTGAAGGAATATAAAATTGGGACCCTAGACATAATATCCAAGAGAAGCCAAAGAATCACATAAAAAAACATGAAGAGAAGAGGAGGATCGTAGTACAAAAAGGGTAGAATCAAATCTAAATCAAAACTAAAATTACCTAATTCCATTTGACGTTGCACGCAACCTGATCAACTACAACCCTAAAACAGAAAGACGGTAAGAATGATTCAGGAGAGGTGTTCGATTGAAGAGTTTGAAGCGGTTGAAGAATCCGAAGCTCTAGTCGTCCGAAGAAATAACTTGTAATCGAAGAAAGTAAACGAGATGAAAAACAAAGGAGAATAGAAAACCCTAGGAAAACAAATTGTCACAAATCTAGAGTTTGGGATACTAAAACGCCGAAACAAAGGAGAGAAGAGGTTGAAAAGTTTACCCCAAGGCAAGAGTAGGTGGAGACGCTATCTAGAGCTGTCAAAAGTTGACCCGACCCATGAAACCGACTTAATGAACCCGAACTGGCCCCGAAATTTTGAAAAAAGAGAATATCTAGAACTAACTCCCTCAAAACCGATTTATCCCGAATTAATAAATTACTTGAAGTAACCCGGCCAGGATGACCCAAATAACCCGACCTAATATCCCCTAATATGCCCGGATAGCCCGAAGTAACCCGATCTGAATTAACTCGATAGCCCAAGTAACCCAACCCAAATGACTCGATAGCCAAAATAACCCGACCCAAATGACCCGATATCCCAAAGTAACTCAACAAGTATCGTCACCCGATAGCCCAAATTAACCCGACTTGAAATGATCTAATAACCCAGTCTATTTTAATGCTTACAAATAGGGTAATTTAAGTTACGTTGATAATTTTGAGTTAAATTGATAAATATTACATGCTTTAAGAGAAAAAAAAAATAGATGAAAACCCTAGTGGCGACTCTCATGGCGAATCCCGAAGCAATATCCCAACTTCCCCCTCCCCGTGCCGCTCCTGATCCCCCCTCGGTTCCCGTTGTCCCCTCTGTACCCTCTTCTGACGTCGCCCCAGTTGGGCCACAAAGGAAACAACTGATAACGGATTCTGTTATACCTGCAGTACGAGAGTTACCCACTCGGGAAGCAAACCAAGCCCCTTCTTGGAGTGAAATGCTTTTTGGTGAAGAAGCTTGGAAGAGATTACCAATTCTGCCGGAAGATCTAGTTGAGACTGGTAAAATTCGCATTGATTATCCGAAAGGAAGGGATGCTACACCAGTTATTAATGTTGACCCCAAAGTAATTAGTATCTTGAATGCACCATGGAGAAATTCGATTGTGGTTAAGCTCCTTGGAAGGATGGTCTCCTACGCGGCACTGGAAAAGACGCTCCGCAACATGTGGAAGTTGGTAGGCGGTTGGTCCATTATTGATCTTCCTAACGATTTTTTTCTGGTAAGATTCGAGAAGGAGTCTGATATGCTTGATATTCTTACGAAGGGTCCGTGGAAAATTTTCGGTCACTATCTTATGATGCAACAGTGGGAGGATGATTTTGATCCTTTTTGAATCTGTTCTGACATCGACAAGTGTTTGGGTTCGGATCTCGGGTCTCCCTTTTGCCATGTATAACTTCAATGTCCTCAAGGCTATAGCTTCTGCTATAGGTACTCCTTTGAGAATGGACTCGAATACGTTGGGGGTGTCAAGGGGGAAGTTTGCTAGAGTATGTGTGAATGTGGATTTAACAAGACCGTTGAAGGGAGATGTGATTCTCAACGAGAAACGATTACTCTTGGAGTATGAGAACCTACATACCATCTGTTTCAGTTGTGGCTGCTATGGTCATGTACAAGAGAATTGTGTAATTTCTGGGAGAGGTAAAGAGGTAGTCGAGAATGCTGGTATAGATTCCCAAAAAGACCTGGTTGTAGCTGAGCCCCAACAGATAGAGAGAGTACCCGTAGGAGAGGAGAAGGGTAAACAGATAGTGGAAGAGTTGGAGGAGGGACATGGCCCTTGGATGATAGTACCACGTCGTAGACAAGGCTACCAAGGAAAGGAGAGGCCCAGATTTTTGGGAAAGACTAATACTACAACTGTTTATCAAGGTGTTATACTATCTTCTACTCCGAGTAAGGCGAATAGTCTTCTGAATACGGTTAGGAGGAGTGATAATGAACAGGGTACACAGGGGCAACCGGGAAAGCCTTTGAACAAAACGCATCCTCGGAAAAGAGGGCGTGGTAACCCAATTTCGCTTGTTGTGAAAGATGCCACAAAGGGCCCGACTAGGAAAGGGACGCAGGTTTTATATGGTAAAACTGAGGAGTATAACAGACCCCAAGGGATGGAGATCGACTCCCAACAAGTCAGGATCCTCAATAGATCAGTCCCTGCTGATGTGGTGTTTGTAGCAAAGTTAGCCGATGGTAACGAAGGAACTAGTATGGACCAGATGAACAAGTCCCCTAATGATAGGGTAGTGGGAATGGAGACACAGGATTCCTATGTTCCAGATTCGCAGTAATATATGACTTGAGGAAGTAGCATCCTTCTCCCAATTCCTTATGATAGGTCTTCTATGGAACTGTTGTGGGACAGTTAAGAAAAGTTTTAAATGCTCGATGAGCTATATAAAGAGGAAACATGATCCACATTTTGTGGTTCTTTTTGAAACCCACTGTAATGGAGCAGTAGCGAATAAGATTTGTGAGAGTTTGGGGTTTGATTCGTTCGATAGAGTGGAGGCAGTCGGCCATGGAGGAGAAATTTGGCTTTTATAGGATTCCAGTAGATGCTCAATCCAAGTCATTTCCAAAGATAGACAGTTCATGCAAGCTGTTATTGGGATAGGAGCCTCGTCAGCCTTGTTTATTTTAACCTACATTGATCCCAATCGAAATAGGAGGGGAGATGTGTGGACCAGACTAGCGGAGATCATTAACAGCGCTACAGGGCCGGTGTTCGTTGGAGGAGACTTGAACAGTACTAGAAATTTTGAGGAATGTCAAGGGGGAGCCGGGCGTCTCTCACATAGTTCAGTTAAATTTGGCGACTGGATTGATTCCAATAATCTGATTGATTTGGGATACATCGGATCCCCTTTCACTTGGGCTAGAGGTTTGTCCTTGCAATCGAGGATTGCCAAGAGGCTGGATAGAGTCTTGGTTAGCCCGACTGGTAGACTTCAATGGCCCCATGCGTCCGTCAGGCATCTCCCCCGGCTTTCCTCGGACCATAACCCGCTTCTTTTATGCCTTGAAAGTAGCAATTCGGGCAACTATAAGTGTAGGCCTTTTAGGTTCCAAGCAGCATGGTTCTCTCACCCGGATTTTGAATCTCTTATTGCTGAAGCATGGGATAGATTGAGCTTCTTACCCATGGCCCTAATGAGACTATAGAAGGTACTAAGAGCATGGAATAAAGAAACTTTTGGTTGTATTCATAGTAGAAAGGAGGCTTTAGTGCGAAGACTGGAAGAGATTCATGTTTGTTTGGCAACACAACCTACTGAAGCATTGCTAGAGGAAGAGAGGGAGGTTGGTGTGAACTTTGAAAGTGTCCTAGCACAAGAAGAGATGTTGTGGTGTCAAAAATTAAGGCAGCAGTGGCTCGCATGTGGTGATCGAAATACCTCTTTTTTCCATCTTTCGATAGTTATCAGAAGACGTCGGAATAGAATTGAGGCTCTCAAATCTGAAGAGGGAGTTTGGTGTCTTGACCAAAGGGAGCTGGAACTTATGGCGACAGGATTCTTCAAGGAATTGTATGGAGCTCCTGACCTACCCCCCTTAACGCAGATCCCGAGAGGAAGTTTCCCTTCACTGTCGAGGGCTCAAATCGCAGATCTCTCTCATCCCTTCTCGGATCAAGAAATTGAGGGAGCTATTAAAAGCATGGGCGCACTGAAAGCGCCGGGTCCAGATGGGTTTCAGCCCGTCTTTTATCAGAAGCTATGGCACACTGTGGGCTCTTCGTTGATTGGCTTTGTGAGAGAATTCCTGGAGAATGGCTCTCTTCCGGTAAATGCTAACGAGACATTGATTGTACTTATAGGGAAGATGGCCAACCCTGAATTGTTAAAACATTACAGGCCCATCAGCTTATGTAATGTCTCTTATAAGGTGATTATAAAAATGCTCTCTAACCGTTTAAAACACATTATGAACTTCATGGTGAGTCCTCTCCAATCTAGCTTCATTCCGGGAAGGCTTATTTCAGATAATGTTGTTCTTGCGCAAGAGGCCATCCATTCAATGAAGAGAAAGAGAGGGAAAAAGGGGTGGATGGTTCTAAAACTTGACCTAGAAAAGGCATATGATAGGCTTAGATGGGAGTTCATTATCGATACGCTGCATGATATGAATCTATCGTCGTGGTGGGTGAGTAGAATTAGGGAGTGTTTGAGATCAAGTTCGATGAGTATCCTCTGAAATGGGGAACGTACGGAGAAATTTAAGATGAAGAGAGGATTACGCCAAGGTGACCCCATTTCCCCGTATCTCTTTGTATTGTGTCTTGAAAGACTTGGTCATTTGATTGAAGTTGTAGTTAACGAGGGTAAATGGAAGCCTATAAGGATGGCAAGAGGAGGTCCAATGCTTTCTCATTTATTTTTTGTGGACGATATCCTTCTTTTTGTGGAAGCATCGGTCTCTCAAGGGAGAGTGATAAGGGAGATCCTTGAAAAATTTTGTGGAGCATCGGGGCAGAAGGTGAGTCTTTCAAAATCCCGTATTTATGTGTCACAGAATATGTGGGGAGCTCTTGAAAGTCAGCTGAGTGAGGACTGTGGAATTCCGCACACAAGGAATCTGGGAGCTTATTTAGGCATACCAATCTTCCATGAGAATGTTTCCAAGGAGGTCTTTAATCCCCTTGTTGAACGGGTTTCTGCTAGATTGGCGGGATGGAAAGTGGGCAAGCTGAGCTTGGCTGGACGCACTACTTTGGTGAAATCAGTTCTTAGTGCTATGCCTCTTTATTATATGAACACCATACTACTTTCTGTTAGTGTTACTAATAGACTGGATAAAATTTGTCGTGATTTTATGTGGGGAAGTACCGAAGGGAGGAGAAGGATACACTTGCTTCAATGGGAGAAAGTTTGCCAACCGAAGGATAAAGGGGGGCTGGGCATTCGCAGAGCGTCTGAATCCAATATTGCCATGTGCTCAGTAAGCTAGGTTGGAGGGTTTATGCTAATAAAGACCAGTTATGGGCTCAAGTGCTGCTGAGAAAATATACTGTGGGTTCACAGGAGTGGCCGGGTAGTCTAAGCTGTCCTTCTGGAGCCTCACATGTATGGAGAGGGATTGTTAAGGTTTATAATATGGTAATATCCCCTAATCTTGGGTGGAGTATTAAGGATGGCAGATCAGCTCGCTTTTGGAGTGACTCGTGGGTTGCAAAGGAGCCGTTGAGCCTCGACTGTCAGTTTGATCTCTCAGTTACAAATAGGGAGATGAAGGTTAGAGATGTTTGGCTCGAAGAAGGCGGATGGAACTTGGACTACCTAGCGAACCGTCTTAATAATACGAGTCTCCTCAGGATTATGGCTGTTAGTTTACGTGATCATTGCGGACAGGATACGATCAGATGGATGCCGTCTAAGGATGGTAAATTTACTGTTGCTTCTGCATATCAGACAATGAGAGAGGGAAGTACGTCTCAGTATGGAAGGGAGGCGTTATTTGCATTGATATGGAATTTAAGGGTACAGGAAAGGATCAGGTTTTTCCTTTGGCAGCTTATTTGGGAGATACCCTTGACAAATAAGGAGCGGTATAGGAGGCATATGGCTACCTCTTCTTGTTGTCATGCATGTCCGGATGAGGAAGAAAGCCTACTCCATGTACTCAGAGACTGCCCGTTTGCACGTGTAGTATGGGATGTACTGCTCCCTTCGGTTCTGAGCCAAAGCTTTTACGTATTAAATTGGGAGGAGTGGTTGTTTCAATACCTGAGTGTGAAGAAGGTGATAGTGCAGCAGAGAGCTTGGCCCATGATTTTTGCTATCTCCCTTTGGTGGCTGTGGAGATGGCGTAACGCCAGAATTTTTGAGGAAGGGTACATCTCTCAGGATAAGCCTAATCACATTTTTCGGTTCTATGATGAATTTATGAAGGCATCGGCTAGGGGTATTAATTCTCAGTCTCAACAGAAGAAGGAGATTCTCGTTAGCTGGCGGAAACCAAAAGCAGATTGGGTTAAGATTAATTCCGATGGTGCTTCAAGAGGGTCCCAAATGATGGCAGCGGTGGGGCAGTTATTAGAGATGATTCTGGTGCATGGTTGCATGGAGTTGTAGCTAATCTGGGAGTGGCAACAGCACCGGTGGCTGAGTTGTGGGAGTGATTCATGGTTTGGAATTATCTTGGGATTTGGGTTATCGAAAGGTGGAGGCGGAAATCGACTCGCTATTGGTGATCGATTTAATTGAGAAAGGGGTCAGTCCAGCGCACCCGCTTTCTAGCTTGGTAGCACACTGCCATAGCTTCATTATTAGAGACTGGGTGATCAGTTTCAAGCATATTTATAGGGAAGGAAACCGGGTGGCGGATGCTCTTGCAAACGCGGCTTTTTCGTTTGGGATAGGTGTTCATCACCTTAACTCTCCCCCCCCCCCCCCCCCCCCCC
>BSUD01000005.1:84264426-84283854 GCA_033239045.1 Fagopyrum esculentum | reverse complement strand
CCCCCCTTAGTATTAGAGCTTTAGTCTTGGAGGATGTTAGAGGGGTTGCTCACCCTCATTTTTCACGTTTGTAATTTCTTTTTCAATAAAATGCCTCACGGCAGGGAGCCTTCGGCTCCTTCCCCATCAAAAAAAGAGAAAAAATATAGATAATTTACCTATTTCTAGGGTAATTTACAAAATAAGTTAGTAATACACCGACTCTTTTTTATGCAAGCACCGGCTATTTTAATGCATACATCGACTATTTTAGTGCAAATATCGATTAAATTATGATAATGAAGGTCAAAATCATAATCACTCGTCCAATTGATACTTATTCAATGTGACGTCTTTGAAGCATTTAGCTGAACATTCTTAAATGAGTTTTATTATTTGATTTTACAGGAAAGGGAAGTGTCAATTCCAAAATTATAATCACACATCCAATTGCACTTTGTCAAGCATTCCTTTCTACTAGAGAAGGTGAAAAACCGAAAACAAGCATCGGAATAATGACGATACTAAAGGTCAAAACACATGGTTACTTCTGTTGGGAAGTAACATATAGCACACACAAGTCCATTGGTAAGAAAAGATTCAAGCATTGTGTATTCCTGAAATATCAAATCAAAAAATGATGAAGATTAACCCCATAATTTCTTTGAGAGTAGGTAATAATGATCTTATTGTTTCAAAACACAATGCTTGGATCTATTCTTACCCATGGACTTGTTGGTTTCGAGAAAACAATCAAGCATCTAGATGTACCTGGTTGAAGTTGGTTCAAAGGTATGCTTAACAACTACTACAGCTGAGAATAATACACAATAATCATTGTAGCTTAACTTATCCCAAAATCTTGAGAGAATTACAAAACCAAAGAAAGTAAATAAAGTCAAAGGGGAAGGAATGCCATTGTATAGTTGCATTAAGAAAGGGGATCTATACGTAAATTATGAGGTCCTATTCACCACGTCATTAACAGAAGGCCAAAAGACTAAGATCAAGGAGATCCTCGGTTAGAGTTAAACATTGAGTTATGTAATGAACTAGTAGCACTATTTAATATTTCTTTCTATCGAGTTTTGAGTCCATAGAATAGTTGCGGCTTCAGTTGTATTAGCAGGGATTCAGAGGAACCTGAAGCTATGGTAGAAATAGTTTGTCGTGGAATCTGAAAGTAGACATTGGACATCTTGCTTTGGCACACTACACAGTTTGATATTGAAAGTATTAAAATGTCAGCGGTTGTTGCAACGTATACATGCCCTTTCTGCGTCTTTTTACCCGCACGTTATTTAGCGCATTTTTTTTACTAAATAACGCACATTTATCCGTTACGGACAAATGTGCGTTATTTAGTAAATTTCTTCAATTTGTCCGTGACGGACAAATGTCCACTGTCCGTGACGGACACATAAAACTATATAATATGACTATTTTGTTGATTAAAGTTCTAAAATTTGGTTTGTTTGAAAGAAATTTGTAATCCTTTGAATAACATAAATTTGATTTGATTTTCTTTTGTTAACAGAAAGTTTAAATCTTTTCAATAACGTTATTTTGATTTGATCGTATTTATGTTTGAAGTTCATCGTCAGGTTTAAAAACGTAACAGTGATCTTGAAACTTTGATTCCTTTGTAATTCTTATGTTTGTAAGTAACTTTGATTTCTTTGTTGAAAGAAACTTTTAATCCTTTGAATAAAATATCTTTGATTTGATCGTCTTTTGTAAAAGAAAGTTTAAATCCTTTCAATAACATAACTTTGATTTGATCGTAGATATGTATGATAGAAAGTTACGTTTATTTCTTAAAACTTTATATGTTCGATATCAAATCTTAAAACTTTGAATGATAGTAACGTTTATTTCTTGAACATTTATATGTTCGTTACGAAATCTATAAGTTTTAAGAAATAAACGTTACTCATTAATTTGACGAAAATGTTTCTTGAACATTTATATGTTCGTTACTAAATTAAAATTTGAATGATAGTATCCGTCCATGACGGACAGATCTAAAATACCCTATAAGATGCACGCTCATTTTCTTTCCCTTCTTCTTCTTCCCTTCTTCGCCGCCACAAACAACAAAAAATCCGGTGCATCTCTTCGCTCGATCTCTCTCTCTCTCTCTCTCTCTCTCTCTCTCTCTCTCTCTCTCTCTCGACATTTCTCCTAATTTCAACTACAATCTAAGGTAAACACTTCACTTTCTCGCTTTAGTTTTGTTTAAATTTAATTGTTTTAGTTAGGTTTAGGGTTTAATTTGTGCGATTTAGGGTTTTGTAGATGTATTTAGGGTTTATATGTTACAAAAATGGATGAATATGAGTTAGGATTGATAGTTGATTATTTATTTTGGGTTTTATTGTAGGTTTAACGAGTTTAGGGTTAGGGTTTGAAAAAACGCCATTGTTGGCGTTCGCGAGGTGGAGGGGTTTGAGAAGACACTTGTCCGTCAACGGACAAGTGTCTTCTGTCCGCGACGGACAAAAATAAGTTGTCCGCTACGGACAGCTTGTTTCTGTTTCTTTTTTTTGTAACAGTGATTGTCTTTTGTTTGCAGATGGACAGAAACAACAACAAAGACGGTAAAAAATTCACCGGATTGGGGTACTTCCGAAAGGTTTCCCACAGCGGCATGCGTTCTCTCAAGGGACAGCGCGAGGTCCATTCGAGACATGAGGCCCGACATCCGAATCCATATGCTGGAGGTGCTTCGGTGGAGGAGCAGTTCCCCACACAGGAGTCGGGAGTCACGCGGCATAGTATTTCTGGCATCCCACATGACATTGCTCCACCCAGCCCTCCTCACCAGGCTTCTGCTGGAGGCAGACATAGCATCTCTTCTGCTGGACACCCACACTTCATCTCATCAGCTCATGGAGAGCAGACCCCTTATGGAGGGGGTTATTCTCAAGCGGAGGACTTGTCTGCTCCTTCGCATCAGTGCGCTCCTTTCATTTAGGAGCACCAGTATGATCCTTACCAGCAGGAGCAACAGCCTGCTCCTTCCCAATAGGATTTTTTTGATGGGAACGGCCCCATGCGATTCTACTAAAATATCAGGTTATAACTTGGAGTTTGCATGGGTTTAGTTCTCTTTGAAGGAGTTTTGGGTTGTAAATCGGTATTAGGAGATGGACTTGGCACTGGTGTTGGATTTTGATGGTTTACTGGGTGGTATAGGGTTCTTTCGGGGTAGACCTCTTTGTTTTTTGGGTGGGGTACCCCCTAGCTCCCAATCGGAAGGCAATCTTTTGTTTGGACTGTCCTTCGGTCTTCCTTTAGTCACAACCCTAGCAGGTTCCCGTAAACTGGTACTCTCCGGGAAAGCAGTTTCTATACCTTTATTTACAACTTCCAACTGACGAGTAGGGCTCAGATCTGAAAAATCTTTCTCGTAGAACTCCGACATTAGATTTCTTGCAACACAACGCGCGTGTCGTCCTTCTTTTGATTCTGGAACCACGTCATCAACATCTAACTTTTTTTCAGAATTCATGCACATCTGTAAGAGGGATAGACATTCCTTTCTTCATATAACCCCAAATAAAGTGCATACATGTACATGTGCACGGATGATCGGGCTTGTCAGCACGAGCCTTTATTGTACTGATCGATAATAAGTAAAAAAGCCTTGCGGGGGGATGTTGTGGTACAACGATTGAAATTGTTTAACACAAGAAGTTCATGTGATCTTTTTCGACATGCTCTCGTTGAACGAACCGAGGATCTTGTCTAACTGAATCCTCATCAAAGAGTGGTAGAACCTGAAAACTGTATCCAACTTCGCAGAATTTATTTTCATGAATTGTTTCAGAACAGAGTGTGCAGTTTCTGCCCTGTTGAGAAATAACAAAGTTAACGTCAAATCGGGTAAATATAATTGTCCGTCAGGGACAAACATACATCGTCCGTCACGGACAGAGGTATGTTGTCCGTAACAGACACTGTGACATTGTCCCTGACGGACGATTTACTTGTAAAAAAATTTAAATTGCTGTGGAATACGTACCTATTTGTCGTGTTACTGTTGAAGTTCAGATATTGATCCGTCCACGTGAAAACAATTCGTCTCTTGTAAGGATCTAGCCATTGCGCCCTCACATATTGCAGAAGATGTCCTCTCCTTTTCCACTTGTTTTCAATTTGAGTTAACCGTCTCTCGTAAGACTCTTCTGTTTTGGATTTAAATAAACCCATGTAACTATTGGCAAATATTCGAGCGAGTTCTTTATCCATGTGATTATTCCTAGCCCTTCCATCAATGTTTTTGTATATGTGACGGCGACATAACAAAAACTGGGTTTCTGGGAAAATACGATCAAGAGCATTCATAAGAGCCTTCTCTCGATCCGTGACAATTGTAGTTGGTTTCCTCTCGACGCGCCTACAAAGCTTTGCAAGTTGCTCAATCGCCCAAACATAATTATCTTCCTTCTCCATGGATAGAAATGCACCGGCAACGTTAAAGTTCAGCCATGTCGATGTAAACCCAACAATTTCAAAAAATGGCAACTTGTATTTTTTAAAAATATCATAAAAACGTTAAGTTTACATACATAAAAAAAGGTCATCTTACGGAAAAGTTAACAACTGTGAAAGCTTACGTGTTAGTGTTGTATGTTGAGTCCATTACCAATACGTAAGGGAATGCCTTAAGGAGGGCAACTGATTCCGGATGTGCGAAGAAAATGTTGCTCACTTCACCGTCCTTGTTTCCCCTGTGCTCACAGAAACAACCCTCTTTACGACATTCGAAAAAGAATTGTTGAGCGACTGTCCTTTGATCCAAACCTTCTTTACGTAATTTTTGCCTCTCATTGTAGATTTGTCTCATCTTGGTGTTGTTACCCTTATCAATGCTCAAAGCACTAGCAATTTGGGCAGGGGTGCAGTTACTGGTCCACATGTTCTTTACTAACTTCTTCTCCTCCTCATTCATCCTTCCCGCAAATGCATGACCCTTTAAATTTTTTCCAAGCTTGTGGTTGTGAACACCACACTGCACGTGAACTTTCCACAAACCTTGGTAAGTCTCATAAACCCTAATCATGAATTCACACCCGCTCTTCTTCGTCGATGCATTCTTCCTCTGAGCTGGTTGCACCTTTTTTTGTGTTGTATGCTCCATATTTCTCGCACGAAAGCCATGTCTTTTCCGAACTTCTGAGGACCGACTTCTGTACGCGACTAACAAAAAAACCATTTTATTTTCCTCTCCAACTTTTCGAACCCATTTCATGACCTCCGGTCGACTATTGAAGCTTCTGTCGGTTGTGAACAGGCTAGAATAATCCTTATTCCTCGCTTCTGAGGCGGATGCATTTACGTTTTTTGTTGATCCTTCATATATGCTGAGATTGTCAACGTCCGCATCTATCTCCTCTGAACCCTAAAAAAATAAAAATAAAAATCGGTTAATGTTCATTCTGTAATAGGGTTGTCCGTAGCGAACAAAATAAGAATGTCCGTGACTGACAAAATTACTTTGTCCGTGACGGACAGGTTGTTTTCTGAATTTCGTTACGAAGCCAAAATAATGTTACATTCTTTCAAAACATGGCTAGGATTGATCAATGGTTAAAAATCTAAGTTCAATCACGATTGAAAACCTAAACTACGATTAAAGTTTTCAACTTTATTAATCAAAAAAACCAAATTTACTTACCTCAATATTATCTTCGTCTTCGTTCACAAAACTCAAAGATATTTCTTCATCATCAATATCATAATCTTCCTCGTATGACATTATAAGTTGTTTTTTCAAAAAGAATAGATTGTCTACTGGTTGAATTTGAGAAACAGATATGAAAATAAGGTTGAATGAGGGTTGGAAGGGAATGACTACGGTTTTTATAGGATGAAAAAAATTGATTTAAGATTTATGGTTGTTAAATTATGAAAATAATGATATTATTTATCCGAAAATAACCTTTTTTATTTTATCTAAATTAAAAGATAAGTCGGTTGAAGCGTTTCCGGATTTTAGTGTCAAGGGTTGTTTGTAACGGACATAATATGGTTGTCCGTGACGGACAAATTGAAGAAAATTACTAAATACCGCACATTTGTCCGTTACGAACAAATGTACAGTATTTAGTAAAAAAAATGCGCTAAATAGCAGCCGTCTTTTCATTGTTTTCGTGCAATAATAGCATGATAAAAATTCACAACGCGCATATATAATACGTGCGCCACAACTAGTCAGAATGAAATGGCAAAGTTGAGAATAACGGCAAACACAATGGGCAAAAGCGAGAACCACCGAACAGAAGGGGCAAAATAGAAAGTACCCTATTTTGAAGAAGAACTATCACTTATAATGTATATATACAATAGGATTTGCATTGTTGTAATTTTAAACATAGATTGTATATCTGAAGAAAAATCAAACCAATGAGTGCTTTAAAATTTCAAGGGTGGTTGTGTACTTTGATCATGATCATAATACTTTCATTCCCAGCTATAGAAAAACTTGGATAGTATGAGGAGCATGTGTCGAGGGCATTGAGGTGGTTAGAAGCTAATGAATTACAACAAAACATACATGCACTTTCTACTTCTTGCTGCTCTTCTACAATGCCTTCATGGGATTCTGCAAAGCAATCGTGTGTTCCTTGAACGAGGTTGCAGCTTTCTCCCGTTCGTTGCTGTTTCCCAGCTTGTCGTAAACAACGGCCAGCAAATAGAATGCCTCTATAGCCAACTCATGATACTGCAAAAGACCACATTCACACCAATTACAATAATATTCTTTCTAAACGAGTCAAAGATTTAACTCCCAATTCCAAACTCATGTTTTCAAGTCCTCTACATTATTACAAAAATTTGGACTTGGATTGACTTGCAACGAAACTGAAAGGATCACTCAACTTACCTCTAGAACCTCTAGTGCTTCACACGCTTGCATTAAAGGATCAACCACAAGCTCCGGCTCTTCTGAAACTACAAACGGATTTAAAGAGAATGAGATGTTGATGACGACTTGAGAAAGAGGGATCATTTGCTCTCTATTACCCAACTAACACATAGAAGATGCATTCCTGTTTCCTCACCTCCATGTTACAGAACATTATCCTCTAAAGGTTTACCAAACAATTTCAATTATAGCCTCACGTTTGCAATTGTAAAGTAATACCTACAATCTAAATTCTTTCACATGAGTTTCTTAAGTTGACTACAAAAGGAAATGCCTGCAAAATTTGGCCATAAACATATTGTACTGGACAGATTAACTCAGAGAGAGAGAGAGAGACCTGAATACTTATCATCAGATAGATAACATTTTGCCTCTAAGATGTGAGCTCGGGCACGAAGCTCCAAACCCCCATGACCAAGAATCATAGGGAAGGTACCGTGAAGGAGGTTTAATGCTTTCTTTGCTTCACAAGATCCAAGTGACAACCACAACTCAGCCAACGTAAGCGAAGCAGATGCTTTGAGAAGATCCAAGTTGTATGATTGGCAGAATGAAAGGCTTGCCAACACATATGGAAGGGCAAGAACAGGATTGCCTGATTTCTGTAATACAAAATTCAATTATATAGGCCACATGGAACGTTGTCAGCACAGTCATGAAAAATAGATACATAAAAAAAATCCAGAATTCCAGAAAAACTAAAGTTGTATTCAGTATGACTGAAAATCACAAAGAACAGTCTTAAATAGAAGTTTAACGGAACAGGAAATTGTGTACTGCCTGAAACTTCAAAACGACTTCTCCTTATGCCTTTTCAGCATGTTCTTTAAACCTCTAAGTGGATTTTTTTTACTTCTATAAAGATAATAACGTTGAAAAGTTTTCTATGCCAAGTGATTGGCAGCGTAATCGTAATTTCTGTCCCCTTGAATTGTAGAAGGCCACACAGATAACTTGACAAGCATCTTTAGATTGTCAACAGATCATGAAATTAGCAATTTCTTTTCTTTTCCATATGTAAGAGAGTAAAACCAAGAAAATGTCCGAGAAAAACAATAATATTAAAATAATGAAGTTCTACTTTGTGGAGTAGATGATCGCAATGTTAACCTTCCACCACTAACTGACTAACATTCTCAAACAAGAAATAACCTTATACAATTGGACAGTTACCTTGAACTGCCGTTTGATCATGTTCATGTATATCTCTCTTTAACAACCATGGCAAATGGAAATATTCTACTTCCGTTTCATAATAATAGCGTCTTTACAAACTGACTGGAAAAGGAGTTTAGAGGAAATTGCATATAAGGAAACATCTGTGTTCCTACAGGAATGGAGAATATACCTTGTGGATTTCAGCAAGCAACAGTAAAACAGTAGCATTTTCGACCTCGAGATTAAATTTGTAACACATGCAAAATAGTGAGTTTGCAACCTCTGCTGCCTGCAAGAGATTACCACGTAAGAAAAATTAGATATTGAAAAAAGTGCAAGAGGATAAGACATACTCCAACAAAAGAACAAATGAAACAGCGTAAATCAACTAGTAATTTGCAATTGGTTTAAAGAAAACCAATTTGAACCACTATCAACTTAGGGATACAAAGGGTTCACCATAACCCCAAGCAAACAGCAATATTAAGATTCATGGCAGTGTAAAGTTAAATTCTTCAGTTTGAATCAAGTCGGAAATTACGACCAACTCCCTCTCTATGCTTCCTTTTCTAGGAATCAACCGCTGGAAAATCAATCTAGCAATTTGCATTTAGTTTAAATCAAGCCAATTTGATCCCTAGTAACTTAGGGAGACAAATGGACCACCATAAACCAAGCAAATAGCAGAGATAAGATCCATGTCCGTGCAAAGATAAGATCCATGTCAGTGTAAAGAAAATAGCAAAGATAAGATACATGTCAGCACTGTAGTTTTGCTCCAGCAAGACTGGAGCAGAACAACAGTGCTGACGCATTTATAAAGAACCGCTAGCTTTATAACAAACCTGAAGACTTATAGGGACTGCTCTTTTGGGCAAAAACAATACTAGTGGTTTGTTATAACAAAGCTAGGCTTGTAAAGCAATGTCTCTGGATGTTTGTGCAATGTTTTACAAGCCTAGCTTTGTTATACCAAACCACTAGTATTGTTTTTGCCCAAAAGAGCAGTACATCTAAGTCTTCAGGTCTAACCATCTAAACCATCTAAACCACTTTATGGAGTCATTGTTTGCATAATCATTGAACACCCAGTTAGCAGCATTCGATGCTTCTTTGGAGACTCTAATCAAATAAAAAGCTCAAATACAAAGTTTCACTGGTTCAATATCCACCATCTATTCATTTTACAGATAGCAGTGGAAAGATCCAGCTGCATACCTATGTTCATTCTTATAACTGCACAAACTAGAAGAGCCTGCCACAACTCTATTTGTGTAAACTAGTAAGGTCATATAAATTAAGAAACTAAACCAACCTGAATGGAAAATTTCCATACCACTCCTTTTCCCCAACTAATAAGGTGAAGAAAAAGCCTTACACACATTGAATACATCATTCTGTACAAGAAATTATGGACCTGGATATACTGTTTCCCAGCAAGCAATGTACGAGCATGACGAAGGCTGGCTTCAACTTTCAATTCCATGTCAACGCCAGTAACAGGGGATGCCAAAACCCCAAGCTCGTCACATACCTGTTGAGCAAGCTTTGCATGTCCCCTGTATCACAATCATGTTCAATTTGAACTTAATCAATTCAATGATTCGGCAAAGCATGACTGAAAAATAAATAAAGCGGACGTCAATTTACCTATGTACAGCAAGATCGTGTAGCAGTTGTAACTTGAGTCGCACAACTCGTGGCCTTGAGATATCAAGGAACTTCTCTTCGACTACTCTAAAAGCAGCAAATGCCTCTGAAAGCAAACATACGATGCATTAGTAAGGTGATTTGAAGATGTCATTCTCTTGTACAACTTCCCTCCGAACAAAGTATTACAGCTGAACTGTGACAACTAAAAGAAATGCCATCTCTTACTGACCTTTGTATCCTTTATAAACAGCAAGATGCTGGACAAGTTTCACATAAGATAATGCCAGATCGTCCAAGCTGATAAAAAAGGTGGAAATAATTGATCAATTTTCAGCATGTGGTAATATTATGAACAAAACTAGAAATTGTGTTCATATTACCTCGAACTATCAGCAAAATTAGCAGCATAAACCAAAGCATGTTGCTGAGCAAGTGATGAGCTGATTGAACACAAAATATCCGGTAGGAAGGGAAACAAGTCAGGCCAATGCATTCAGAAGTTACTTGTTTATAACAGAATTGTTTTATGATTACGTCATTTATTCAATCAGCATACAACATTTGCTAAATCGGTTATAGTTTTATGTTATAACAAAAACTAAAACAAGGGTTATGCCGTACAAGATAATTTTAAGATTAGTCAGATTATCTTGCTATGGGATTATTACGGCATATAAATTTGTATACTGATTCCATATGCTAAGATCAGGTAAGATGACTGAATTATAACTCCTACACAGAACAGATAAAGACGACATAAAGAAGGCAGCAAAAATTAGAAGGCAAGCAACAGTCCACTGATTCAAAAGCTCAGTGGAGATCATCATGCATTACCTGCCATAAATCTCCCACGCTGTTGCATGGAGTAATGATGAAGAACCAACTAATTGCAGGAGAGTCTCAGGAATCGAGCATGGTTGAGCACAAAACTGTAACGCATTACAGTCCCTCGGAGATCTATTCTCCACATTCAAAACCAATGGACAAAGGGGAGTTTGCAAATTCTTGAGCCAATCAGTGCTAAAGGCACCTTCAGCAGATACTATTGAATTCTCCGAGCTGCATTCAGTTATCACATGACAACTCAATCTCAAGTCCTGTAACCGTAACGTAAGAAAGAACAAAGGATTATACAAACTGACAAGAAACCAAATAACTGATAGACAAATCTGGTGATAAACTTTTTAGTGTTCAAAGGATATACTAAAACATATTTCATTACCTTGATAACATTAGCTGGCCTAGTCCTAAGATTAACAAATGTCTTAGGTCCAAAAAACCGCAACGGTCTCTGCACATGCTGTAAATCATGAAAGATTAAGCTATCCGCACTTCATAATCCAACAATACAGTGGAATATGTTGTAAACATTTTGTTCACAATCAAACACCTTACAGCAATTGAAGGTAAGAAAACAACCAATATTATCTGTAAGAAATTTTCTCAAGCTAGCAGTGAAATCCCAGGCATCATGCAGCAATAAACATCTACATGGTGACATCCCACCCAACCGGCTGAAAGTAAAAAGAAAAAGGAGTTCTCTAATGTGAGCAAATGGGATATAGTAGTAACAATTTAATATCATTTTCATAATCAGTCTTATTAAAATGGTGATATATATACAAGAAGTTTAGTGGTAATTGTATCCAATTTTCCTATCACATTTATATTCTTTCTGAAAAAATCAAATACTACATGAAACTTGTAAAATAACAATAAAAAAATTATCACTAAAGAATCCTAAAGAAAATATCAAATATAAAGGGAAAACAAGCATTTAGATAAGTGGCACTCAACTGGACCATGAGTAGTGACTAGTGACATCTTGTATGCACTACATCCCACGGAATAAGAAATTTAAAGATGTCCCAGAAAACTATAACGGAGAACACAACCAAAACTGATGAATATTTTTTATTAGCCAAGCTCATTTTCTATTTATAAATTGAATGGGTAAAAAACAGAGAAATTTTCAGCTTTACTATTTTGCTATTCCCCTTTTTTAAGGCAACAATCAGCCAAAGTCAAGCCAGGATTTTTTTGCCAGGATTTGCTAGGTTTCAATATGAAATTTCAATTAACTGTAATCCAAAGCGAACAATATAGACCTACACTTCCGATGCTTTTAAGCCAGACTGGTTAACCAAGAAAATCAATAACCCGACATTGGCCATCAACAGTGAGAGAACATGTATAAACAAGATAAGTCAATATTTAGACTATCTTTTTATTAAGCAAGGCAAGTAGCAAACACGTCAAATATGTGACAAGTGATAAATCATTTACAAAGTATGTAATTCAAAAATAATGTTGATCAGTAATGTAAGTTCATAATAAAGCAAAAAAAATAATGATCAAACCAATTCAAGTGTAAGCACAATTCAAATAAAACCGGAAAAATCAAGGAAAATCAGGATATGATGTATATAGATCTTGTATATATTTAGATTGTTTTTATTCTCTTTCAATTCAACTGTAAGCACAATTCAAATAAAACAAGAAAATGTAAAAGGTAAATCATGATATGATGTATATATATATCTTGCAATATTTTTAAATTGTTTTTATTCTTTCTCATTTTTCCTTTCCTTGTAATTTTAGACCTAGGCTTGTGCATATATGCCTACTATTTTGGCAGAATTTAATCAAGTTTTAGACGATTGTCTTCTTCTATTACTTCAACTATAATCAAAACTTAATGAATATACTTGTGCAGGATTGGAACTTACATAACAGTTTTCAAGCTGTGTCAAACATTTATCTAAGGGCACATTGGAAAAAAAATGCACATTGATAGAAATCAAGAGAGAGAGAGAACATGCACAACTACTAAGGAAGCATCACACATTCGAGAAAAGAGTGAAATTATCAATCTACGAGTCTCTACATTCACAATGCTTGCACCTTACCCGCATTCCAAATTTCGCCAACGTAAGATGGTTGGCAGACACCAGCTGTGTCAACTTTAGGTTCTCAGCCATATGCAAACATCTTTTCAATAGCACAAACAACTGTTGTTGGATGGTCAAGGAAGTACCAGCACCAGTCACAGGTGAATATGATGAACCCAACACTCTGGTGGTGCTAGTGATTCCAAATTCAGATAAAAGGTTGCAAATGGCTGTTAAAGCGAATGCAAGACAAGAATCATTGCTTTGCTGCATACAAGCCACAAGAAAATTAAAGAAAAAGTAGATGTGAGAATCGCATATAGCCCTTCCAGAAATTATACAAACAGTATGCTTTGAAAACTCAGATAAGTCTGGGTCATGAGCCGTAAATAAGTAATACAGTTCGCTAGAATCAAAACAAACAGATGCCTCTCATGATGCAGGAAGAATCGCTACTTTTTATGTATCATAATATAACAGCAAATTTGGTGTAATAACCACTACAAGTTTCAAATCTGAAAGCTAACTCCTCCCAAGTTTCATTTAGTTTTCTACCTGCAAGATGACTGGTTAACGCCAAAGAGTTGGGCAATCACTCTGACATCATAATAAGCAATATTTCTTTTTTCCTAGACGATCAAAATATATAACCAAAATATGAAGGACAAAAATTGGAGGGGTCATTGTTGTAGTTTCCAAACTTAATTTAGTCATTTGACAAAATAGCCATAATATAATCAACTCAGAACTTGGCCTATATAAGATTTGTTTAAACTAGATTGACCGTAAGAGTATGCTTTCTGATAGCCAATATGAATATGTAGGAGAGAGATAAAAATGTATATGTTACTAGTTGGTAGGGTTACAAATGTGATAGTGGATAAGTTAACTAAGGAAGAAGAAATCCATTTACTAGAAAATGAGCAATATGAAATAAAAAATTACATAAAACTTCTGCTGGCTAAATTAGCCAGAAAAAGAAATTTCACACAATTTGCTAAAGTAAATGCAAAGAAAGAAGATTACCTTCTGAGATATCCCAACGGCTTCTCTTAGAACCTGGACAGTGCAAAGCAGAAGACAATTTAAAATACTCGCCATATAAATATAGAGATAAGGAGATGACAATCGATTTCCACAAGAGTTCTGTCTTTCTGGGAAACTTACCTCTAAAGCCTTCTCAGGATGGCCAAAGTGAAAGTGCATCATTCCTAAACATAAAAGGGCGCTTTCATATCTCCCAGAATTACTGCTAGAAGATGACGATGAATTGAGATCAAACCCTTCCATCCCTGCACTTTTTTCATCAAGTATGACAATATTAGCTTATCCATATAGGCCTCCACATGGTTGGTGCCATCAAAAAATCCAAAACATGAACTGCCCCTTCCTTTCACAGAAGTCGGAGTCTTACAGATGGGAAGATCGAGGAGATTGTGGATATAAGTAAGAATGGTGAAGAAAATAAAGAAATATTTCAAAGATGAGTCCTCAGCTGTCCACACATCCTAACATATGAAACAAGAGGGAAAAATACATGCTCATTAAAAAACCTTAAATGGAACAAGCACCATATCTACTGATACAGAAAAACATTGACAGAGATTGAGGAACTCCAGGAAATGGAAGCTTGAATATTCAAATATATCTCCTAAATTTCCTAATCCTTGCAGCCCAATCTCACCCCTAAGCATGTATATATGAGAAGTATAGACCTCCAGCTTTTAAGTCCCTGATAACACAGATTCTTGCAAAGGAAACAGAGAACTGATGAGAGAAAAAGAGATAATGCTTTGGAGCTTACCTATAGTCAAAATATCGATGTAGATTCTCCACAGCACCAGCATAATCATCATGATGGAGGTTATTCAAGTACCGCAAAAAATGAACCTACATTTTACTCAAATAGAACAAAAGGAAGAAAAATCAATTAACGGAAGATTCCACTACCAATAGTGTGAAATTTCACACTTTTTGCAAGCCACTGACACTGAGAACTAAGTTGATTTGTTGTGACAACAAGCAAAGTATACTTCCTTTGAATCCCTTCTTTCATATATACTGTCCATTCTTCTTGTCCCTACCTTACACTACTTCCAGATTGCGTTTTTCTCTAAACAGATACTTATGTACATCAAAACATGATAAGTTTAAAATCTTCACAATCACAAAAAATTAGAGACAACCATAAATTTTCCGCGGGGGGAGGAACAAACTTACACAATGCAACTCCGGCGCCAATTTCTGAAGTTGCCTTAAAGTAGTTTCTAAGTTATTCAAAGGGAAAGAGCTCCCATGCCTGAACAATAGCGAACTTAATGAAATCATTGATCCAAAATGTTTCGAAGATGAGCACACGAATAGAGAAAATGCTCACTTTGCAAGATTATCAGCTTCTTCTAGTAAATATTGTTGCATTTGCCAATTTGTACGCAAAAACTTTCCATCGTTTCCAAGACCATTATCCAAAAGAGTGGTTTGTGGAAGCATAAAAGAGCTCCTTTCCCCAGTGGATGCACAATGTCTAAAGGTCAAGTCAACACCTGCATTTCAAGCCAATGCATCCATATTCAACACTACTAGGTATCGTTAACCACTAGTGGGATTATCCACATTAGAGAATTCCTAATATTAATCTTAACCCACTTTTTTAGTTTTCAAGCCAATGCATCCATATTCAACACTACTAGGTATCGTGTAACCACTAGTGGGATTATCCACATTAGAGAATTCCTAATATTAATCTTAACCCACTTTTTCAGATTTCTCTCTATGCAGCTTAATAACACAACCCAATACTCACCGACCTCAACAAAACACACCGCTCATACAATTTATTGAGTTTATTAAAATTCACAATTATTGAGTTTATTAAAATTCACAATTTATTGAGTTTATTAAAATTCATTTTTAGAAAAAATTTTAAAAATCAAAGCCGGCCAAGACACATGGCGGGCACTGATTGGCACGGAGACGGTCAAACAGGCCAAGCCACACGTCCCCTCCGGTTCATTTTTTTTCTCATCCGAAGGTAAAACGCGCTGTTTTTTAAAAACAAATCCACAACAAAAACCCATTTTTATTGAGTGGGTCCATCTAAAAGACTGTAGTCTTCTGCGAGATTCTATATCATTGGTTCTGATGCAACTTTTAATCTCTCTCCTACTTGTCATTAAGATCAATAGTTGACTAACCGGTGAGTTGTCTTAAGGCATAGAACTTAAAGGATGTCATCATTGTGCACACCCCAAACAAATAAATTGCAAGCAACCTTTAAAGGTTGAAATTATTAAAGAACTTTGGAGAAATAGAGATGAGAGAGAGAGCATGAAGGCCCTCCAACATAATACAGCTAAAACAATAAAACTGTACCTTCAACCCATTCATCAAGGGCTTTTGGAGCATGCAAATGGAAAGGAACTTCTTCATTTGCTCCTTTGCTTGATTCAACTTCTTCAGATACTTTTTCATAAACAAGATTCTCCAAATCCATGTTTTCACACTCAGAAAAAGTCTTCAAATCATTAGTAGGATCATCCAGATGATCAAATGAAGAACCAGGAAGGGCTTCTCTATAATATGACTCTATATCCGATAAAAGATGGCATACTTCCTGCATTATTGAAGAAGCTGGGGTTGGAAACAGAAAATTAACCACATACAGAGGATAAATTTAAAAAATCTGACTCGTTTGAGGAGGAAAAAAACAAAAATTTGTGTGCCCATTTCAGGAAAATGAGCCAAATAGAATGTCCATAAACAAAGCATGAAAGCACATGATAACAGGATCTTCACATATATGAGTAGAAGTCGAAGTAGAAACTTCACTAAATCTTCATCTCAATGTTTTATTTGAGAATTTATGAAGAAGAGGGAATAAAGAGGATAACTGCAAGCACATGGGGCTAGTAACTACCTCAAAGGATAACAAATTGAATGCAAGTAAACACCGGCGTACAAAAAGTCCAAGACTACAACTAGGATCGAGGCTAATTTCTTCCAGAATATTAGCATCAGTACCCCCGACAATGCCTACAAAAATTGAGGCAAGCATTAAATTCATATACACAGCATAAGGCATTGACACATACATCTTTTATGAAAAAAGGCCAATAGCACAACAAACCTCGAAGTTCGGAGAAAAAGTTGAACAAATCATCAGGGAAGGAGAACGATGAGAACTTATTAGTCAGTTCATCCGTCAATTGATGACCAAGGAGTTCATTAATCTCCCTCAGTTGAGATAGAATTTTGTCCAGCTTCGGCTCCAAAATATCATCACAACACTGCACAAAAAGTAATAGTCAAGTCGTAGTCTTCAAAACCTACATTGTTCCAGACCACTAATAGAACCTTTTATCAGCTTTCACCGCGTCACTATATTGTGCTACAAACCAGAAACAACTCAATTACCGCATTTTTGTTCAAGAATCACCAACAAAATAGATTCAAAAAAGGTATTTCACACAAAATGGGAATGGAAGCGCAAACTATGTGATAGGAAGCCCATAAGGAAATCTCGAACTCGTATCATAACCGGAAAAAACGAAAGCAACTGATCACCTTAGTCTGAGCCAACAAAAAGAGGCCGAAGCGATTGTGCTGAGAAACGGAAGAGAAAGGCTCGGGGAGGTAGAAATGCTGAGAGGGAGAAGCGTAGATTTGTACGAGTACACAGACCGACACTTTGTGCGGGGTTATGGCAAATGGACCTGGAGGCATTAGCATCCCTACCATCTTAACGCTTCAAAGCTTGGCGCCTCAAATCGCCAGTCGGATTAGCGCACGGAGGCGAAGGGCTGAAGTTATGTGTAACTGGTGCCGCGCCTGGTCGGAGGCGGCAGCAGAGGCAAATGGCGACGACGATGGTTGTTAGGGTTTCAATGTGAGATGAAAGCCAGAGAAATTGAATGGAGTAGATGAAGCCCTTGCGGTGGCAATGGGAGGAAGGTCCCCTGACTGACGGTGCTTACTGCTGAGTATGGGGATTCAAATAGTGATGCTGCTCATCTGAATGAAGGAAGCGGAAAAGGGGAAGAAATTATAAGCTCGTATTTCCCTCCCAAGGGCTGAATGAAGTTGGAACAAAAATTATAAAAAGTTCGAGGAAGGGAAAATAAGTTGGGAGAAGGTTAATCCAAGTTGTCGGACTAATATATGTTAAAATTATGCTTTTTACATCAATTTTTAGTTTAAATTTTTATATTTTTTCAAACATATTGTACCGGTACATTTTTTATAATAACTGTTATTGTATTATTAGTTCAAAATTTATATTAATATTTTTTATTGTTAGTTTATATATTTTTTTTTTTATTTTTATTATTAGTAATATTTTTATATTTTTTTTATTTGTACACTGAACTAAAAAAAATATGGGTTTTTTTGGTTAGTAGGCTGTTTTGAGAAATAATGATAGTAAGTAAGCTTTTCTATTTTTTTGTTAAGTAAGTGTACCCTTTTTAATTTTTTTTACCGTCAATGTCAACCTTGTTACAACATTCATTTTGTTGATTCTGTACAATCTCAGAAACCATTCCTTCAATCGACACAACTCCTCTTGCTATCATCTCCTTCAACTTTTGTTTGCTGATAACAACCTTAACCTGCAAACCCGCGTTTTCGCCGCTTTCTTCAACCTCTGGTTCCGAAAACCTCACCTTTTTCCTCACATTCAGCTTTTTGTATTTGGTATCAGACGACCCTGCTCGACGATGATGAACTACCTCCGATGAAACCTCGTGGGCAGACAAGGGTGATCTGTATTCGATCTCCTTGTCGTCTATGGGGGTGAGTCGAAGAATCTGTTGTTGTATTCTCAAGCAATTTCCCATGTTGAGCAAAGTATTTGATTAGTGTGTGATTGCAGGTGCTTTGTTTGTGTTGGATATGGAGGTATGTAAGACAGTAAGAGTAAGTTTTGTAGTTGGAAGGAGGCTGCTTTGCTTTATATACAAATTGGAGATTTTTAAAAATTATTAAAAATCTCATCTTTTAGCTGTTGATGTATCAATCTAATTTCTAGTATTTAATTTCCGGTATATAATTTATGGTATTTAATTTCTGGTATCTAATTTTCGTATGATAATTTCTGGTATAAAATTTCTGGTATTTAATTTCTGGTATATAATTTATGGTATCTAATTTCTGGTATCTAATTTTCGTATGATAATTTCCGGTATGAAATTTCTGGTCTTTAATTTATGGTATCTAATTTCTGGTATGAAATTTCTGGTATTTAATTTCTGGTATATAATTTATGGTATCTAATTTCTGGTATCTAATTTTCGTATGATAATTTCTGGTATGAAATTTCTGGTATTTAATTTCTGGTATCTAATTTCTGGTATGAACTTTCTGGTATGAGAATTCCGGTACGAGAAATTCAGTCCAGAAAATAAAAAGAGAAAATTAAAAAAAGATAAGAAAAATAAAAAAAAAACAAAACAAAATCAGTAATTAAAAATTAAAACTTATACTTATATAACAAATAACAAACATCATTTATTCTTTCTTTCTAAATAGAAGGGTTAATAATTTTTACCTATTATTAAATGAAAGTGGTAAAAAATTTGGGGTACATTTACTAAATCATATTCTCAAAAAGGCCTAGTATATCAAATTCTCCCCAAAAAATATTGGGTTAATTAGATAAGTAGGTTTTTTTTATTTATTTGTATATTAACTAGGCCTTTTTTAGTTTTCTATTTAATAAATAGGGTAAATGTTCAGGTACGACCCTTTTATTGCGGTACGGTCGTACGGCCGTACCGCATGGCGACACGTGTCCCGAAATTTTTTTTTTTTTTTTTT
>BSUD01000005.1:84240180-84264092 GCA_033239045.1 Fagopyrum esculentum | reverse complement strand
GTTTTGAACTATTACTTTCACTCCTTTATAAATTTTTGCACTTTAAACTATTATATTATAATTCATGAACTATTCTATTATAATTCATGAACTATCCCATAATAAGTTTTGAACTATCACTTTCACTCCTTTATAAATTTTGCACTATGAACTATTCTATTATAATTAATGAACTATCCTTTTAGAAGTTATGAACTATTACTTAATAAGTTTTGAACTATTACTTTCAATCCTTTATAAATTTTACACTATGAACTATTCTATTATAATTCATGAACTATCCTTTTATAAGTTATGAACTATTCCATAATAAGTTTTGAACTATTCCATAATAAGTTTTGAACTATTACTTTTACTCGTTTAAAAAAATAAAAAAAAAAAAAATTCCGGGACACGTGTCGGCCGTACAGACGGCCGCACGGCCTTACCGGAATAATGGGCCTTACTTGAATAATATACCCCATCATTTTTTTACCACTTTCATTTAACGGTAAGGTAAGACTAACTAACCATTCTATTAAAAAAATGAATATTCGATGTTTGTTATGTAAATTTTGATTTTAATTACCGAATTTGTTTTTTATTTTATTTTATTTATTTCCCTTTTTATTTTCTGTTTTCATACCGGACATTTACATACTGGACATTTTACATACCGGACATTTACATACCGGACATTTTACATACCGGACATTTACATACCGGACACATACTGGACATTTTACATACCGGAAGTTCATACCGGAAGTTCATAACGAAATTTTTCAAACCGGAAGTTCATACCGAAATTTTTTATACTGGAAGTTCATACCAGATGTTCATACCGGAAGTTCATACCCGAAGTTCATACCGAATTTTTTTATACCGGAATTTCATAACTAATTTTTTTATACCGGAAGTTCATACCAAAATTTTTTATACCGGAAGTTCATAACGAAAATTTTCATACCGGAAGTTCATAACAAAATTTTTCATACCGGAAGTTCATACCGAAATTTTTTATGCCGGAAGTTAATACCGAAAGTTCATGATAACACGATTTATGACGTTAGTTTAGGCATCCATTTAGATAGTTTTTCCCGTTATTCATGCATAGTTTGGCATTAGTTCATGACGTTTACGCTTAATTCATGCATATTGTTGAGATAGACGTCTACACGAACTATTGTCGGTTTTGTAGGTATTTTGGGGAGCTTTTGGAGCTTAATCGATACATTCGAGGATCATTCCTCGTGATGACACACTTTAGGACTCATTAAGAAGCAAGCTAGGAGCTAAGCATAGGAACATGTTGGTGCATGCCTTGCACCAACTCATGGCTTGATGATCAAAAGGACGCTAAACAGAGTAAACCACGGGCAGGAGGCCGTAGTTTTGGCCGTAATTTTGGCCGTGATTTCTTCTGGACAGTTGTGACAGCTGTCCCACGATCTCCATAATCGACTCTTGCTTTTGGTGGAGGTTATAAGTGAACCAGCAGGCTGATTCTCAAGGGATCCTCTCCCACACTCTCTCATTCTACACCATTCCATTGGAGGCTACTCTTGGAGAGGAAGAAAACACTCTCATTTTGGGGAAGAAGAACAACAACATCATTTTAGAGTTTTTCATAGCTTTTGAGTGATCACTACTACAAAATTGGGTTTATATTCCATAACATATAATCCGGACGTGCAATATATGGATTATAAAATAAGAAATAGGATGAGTAAATAGTTATAACCCGGATTTAATTATGATTCGGAATATAAACTTAGCTAAATTATGTTATAAACAGTACAAATACACCATAATATGAACGCCCGGATTATTTGATAACCCAAACAATCCGGTTTTTTGAAAACCGGATTATTTGATCTATATGACTAGTGAGAATAGAAGTACGCCCGGATTAATAAGCTCTCCGGATATAAAAAAAAAAAAAAAACTTGCCCGCTTTGCTTTTCCCCTGTGTGCCCTAGCCCCTTTCAGCATGCCACACTTCTCCGCTTAATGAGGTGAACTCATCTCTTCTACTGACTACTCTCTCGTTTAGAGACAGTTTATGAACTGCAAATTTCTGTACTTCTTTTATTTCTTAATTGATTTGTTTTTTTAGTCTCTCTATTCAGGTTTGTCTTATTCTTTATTGATTTTTTGGCCTTTTAGATCTAGGTCGAACAAAAGAAGTCGCCTCAGTGTTTCATCTACTCCACCATTGAAGGTTTGTCCATTTTTCCTTCGACGATTCACATTTCCGTTTTTTAGGGTTTCGTTTTAATTGGTGTTGTAATTCCTTTTACAAAATTGACTGATATATGATGTTTTTTTTGTTACCAAATTCGTAGGTCTGTTAGTACTCATCTTGTAAACCTCAAAAGCCATATATTTTGATCAAGAAGCCATGTCTGAAGTCATCATCCTTTCACAACGAAATTAAAATGTTCTTGTCGATCGAGATCTTATTTTTTGTTACCAAATTCGCGACCTCCGCCGCTGCGCTCTCTCATCATCTTCTCTTCTCTATAAGTCTCTCTCTCTTTGTCTTTGTTGTTTGTTTTCTTCATTTTCAATTGTTGTTTGTTTCCTCGACCCACATCCAACAAATGTGGCCTTCAACTGGAGAAACCTCTACAATTCATCTATTGTTAATTTTAAGGTTGAGATAAAATTAAAATATTCCTATAAGGCTTTGTTTATTAAGACTGAATATGAAATGCAAGGTGATGTTGGGAATGATGATACCCTGGAAGCTTCAATTTTTATCACCCCTTTCAAAATAAGCTTTGCAGTTGATGCCAAATCTGGAGAGATGGTGTATTGAGGTTTTGGAAGGAAGATTAGGACTGACTATAAACTCTTTACATCAACAAGTGTTTAGTTGATTAATATGAAAAGTCTGACATCAAATTTGTCTTCTGCGGTTGATTTAGCAACCCTGTTATACATCAAACAGTGTTTTATACATGAATGAGTATGGGAGAAAACTAATATGCTATGTTGTGTATGAGTACTGATTCTATTTAAGATTTGAGAGGAATTACCTCACTCTTTTACGCTAGCTATGGCTGTCTCTTCTCTTAATGATGATAACAATTTTGGTTCCTAATTAGCTTTTCCAGAGAGGCTGGCACAGAGATTAAAATATAAGCCCTTGAAGCATTCCAAAAGATGTTGAGGGGCATGTTATATTGTTAATGTCATTAGTTTCGATTTTTGTCTCTTCTTATATCCGATCTAACATTTGGATTCAATCATTATCAAAAGTTGCCTCATTTGTCTGATGGTGTGATTGTAGAGCATTACCAACCTCATTCCAACTTAGACTGGATCGAGCCATCATTGCATATGCATGGCTATAATCAGAGGGTATATCCTGGAATTGGGAGAGTTTTTTACGCTCTCCATTTACCGCAGACCTACTCATTTGTTCAGGTTTACGAAATAAGATCCATTTGTCCTTTATAATTTTTGAATGTTTCAGGCTTACTACAATGTAAGTATTTACATATGATCTGTGTTGAGGAAGGAAACTTGACAATGAAGCCGTGCAAGAGCTTAGGGAATCATTCTATAGTGATACGTATGGGATCATTATGTGGATTATAGGTAAGCTTGCCACTACTTATATTCTTCATTTTTGTCTGATTACTCAAGGCTTGAAGCATTGGCGGATCTGATGAAAAAGGAAGTATCCCGGGTCCGAAAGAGGATTGATTCAGTAGATAAAGAACTCAAACCACTTGGCCAAGCATTTCAGAAGAGGTAACCATAATTCACTTTCTTCTTTTTAGAGTTGTTATTTATGAAATCGTTTTGATTTTGATTTTTTCCCCTTGCTCCTGCTTTGTTCGATTTTTGTGCTTTAATGTGAAAGCATATTATAGGATGTTCTTTGATGACGTTGTTTGAAAAAATAAATTGGATTCAACTCTGCAGCAACAATTTGAAGCCATAATGGTTTGTTTGGTACCCCTTATAATGTTTTTATTCTTCATTTTGATGTAGCTTGTTTGTATGCTTTTAATTAGTTAGTGGTTTTAGAAATACGTCTTCCACTGAGTTTGCTTATTTCTTCTATATTTTGAGCTCCATATTTATTTATGATTGCTGCTCTCTTACAAGTCAATTTTCCCTAACTAAACCCCTGTTTAGACGAGCTTAAAACAACTTATCAAGGCATTTACATTTTGATTTCGTAACCTTGTCAATTAGTTGCATTTTTTTAGGGAATTTTTTTTCCTTACACCCCTGCATAGTTGATTGGATTAGTTTGTTTGATCCGGAATACTTTCATATCAACCACTTGACAGGAAAGAGAGATGTAACAGTTTCGGAGTTACTTCTTGTTGAGCTAATGACTCGGGAGAAATCCATATATACATGCTAAGGAAGATAGATGAAAGAAATCTAGCCGGTTACTTCCCGGTGGCTACAATCCAAGATTTGATTGCAATCTAGGTGTGCTGTATCTCAAAGGACTAAAAGAAAAATCTGTTTAAATGTTAAATTTTGGTCATTAGTGTTTTAGTGTTTTGTCTTCTCAGTTCACATCTATCTTATAGGAATTGACAAGCTTGATTGTTTAAGTTAATCCTTAGATTATGGTATTTGTTTAATTTCTTCTTTGTTCCTTCTAATCATTGATTCTGTTGTATGCCAAGAACGAAGGAAACAAACACTCCGAAGGATGCTTGTGATAGGGAGCTTGCATCTGTCACTATGTTGTAGACAAGATGCATTGAAGCTGTTAATTTATATTTCTTTAATCATGGATTGTGTTATTTATACATCTCTAACTTTTGCTCTATATGCATTTTCACGAATGGAATTGTCCAAATTGTGTATAGGGTCAATAACGGTGATATAGTTGATTCATTAAGCTAAGTGGTAATAATCTTTCCATTGTCCCACTTCATGTGAATATACATGCAAATTTAGCCTTCCATTTAACGTTCTATTGAATGTGATGGGTTATAGGATGGAAATATAGGATGGAAATAAAGTTTTCTTCAGGATTAAGAGGAGCCCTCGACTGAAGAAGCTATGAATGATGAATGCCCATTATTGACAAGTAGTCCGTTAATTAAGATGAGCACTCAACTGAAGAAGTTGATGGACATCCATCTGTGTTTTACTCTCACAATTATCCCATGAGGGTGGATTGCTTATTAATTTAGTAAATTGTGTGATTTTTCTTGTTCAACCCTAATAAGAACCGGAACTTGGACATGCTGCTACACAATTAGCTCTGCAGTGTTGATTGTTGATACCTAACTATGTTCAAATCATTTCGGTTTGTGATGGATTGTAAGTTTTCAACTTTCATCTACGTCGAGCAATTCCCTATCTTATCTACGGCGCGCGTGCCCGACTAGTTAAAAAAAAAGAGAGAGAAAATAATCCGGATATATGTTGGCGGTGTATAAAGTCAAAATTATAATAATCCGGTTACAAGTATCCGGTGTATATTAACCTCACGCAATGGCGCCACCACTAAACTTCTTAATCCGTTTATCTTAGTCCGGATTATTAAAAAAAGAAATATTCCGGTTTTTACACAACTATATAATCCGGATGTTCTTCCGGATTATATATGTTTCATATAATCCGGATATTTGATCACTTATATAATCCGGATGTTCCACATCCGGATTATATGTAGTCCAATATCCGGATTATAAAATGTCAAATAATCCGGGCAAACAAACGATCCAAAAACAGGGCAAAATGAACCTAACAAATACACCGGTGCTTGGCCAAGAAACGCCCGGATTATAAAACATGGGGCCAAATACACCCCTAACCTTTAATCCGGTGCAAGTCCGGATTATAAACCCTCAACTAACCGGATTATAAACCCAATTTTGTAGTAGTGGATTTTTGAGTGAGCTTGTTGAAGTCATTTGCAAAGATTTGTAAAGAACGATTTGGACCTTCTTTTGAAGGGTTGTAAGTCTTTCTTAAACATATATTCAGCTTGGTTTTCTTGTGTTTACTTATTTCTTTTCCCTTTCATTTCATTTTCTTGCTATGAAAGCCATGAATGTTTGCTTGTTGAGTTTGAATGTTAAAATGCTTATTGTTGGCTAAATAGTTGTGATTCTAGGGTAATGAAATGATGGTTATGGCTTGGACTATGATAGAATAGACTTAAATGTATCTTTTGATGATTTTCTTGCTCGAACTTACCCTCTGTTACAAACCACGGTCTGTTCTTGTCTAACCACGGCCGTGGTTCTGGATTATTAGCCCGTGGTTTTCTCTGATGTGCTTGTATTGATGAATCTGAATGATAGGATGTTAGATTGTTGAAATCATAGAGTTTGTTAAGCTTAATATAGCCTAGGGTGACCTAATGCTAGCAAACTAAGTGAGGGAAGAGACTTACCCGATAATTCTCGATCTTAGGTACCGATGATGATGATGAACTCTAGGTAGTAGTGAGCCTCATAAGCCGCTATTGGACTGAGTGTGCTAGGATTGATGTTTAGGACTTGCCTTCCCGAGACTTACCCGGTAAGGAGAGGTTAGACCCTAGATAGCAATCCGGTTTGTGTAGAATTCCCAACCTTAGGCTCCTAGAGACTTACCCGGTATTAGGACCTTAGGTGCGGGATTAGTGGACCATGAGACCTACCCGGTGATTGATCCCACTTGAGAAACACCATTTCCCAACATATTATAGCTAGTCCAAGGTTGATTAGAAGCTTGAGTCCAATGCCATAACCGGAAGTCCTAACCCCTAGGATCCGTTTTTCTCTCTTTGATCACATATCTCGTGTTTGTGTTGCTCGTTTGTGTTGCTAGCTAGATTTGTTAGTTTGTTTTATAATCTTGCATCAATTGTGATCTTTTTGATCACCACAAAAACCAACCCAAAAACATTATGATTTTCATTTCTTTATTCCTTTCTCTTTTCTTAGACTAGATTTGCACTATCCATTATCACCTATTTGATTCGATTTCACCTTAGTCTTTGTGTTCGACCTCGGAATACTATCCTTGCTACAAAACGACCCATACACTGTGGGTTCACTAGGAGTTAGAAAAAATATATCGAGTTATAAATTTAAGACTTTTGTGCTACACAATCTTAGCGTGACAAGTTTTTGGCGCCGTTGCTGGGGACTAGGTCTAGATTGAATCATATTTTGTGATTGTTTATAGTGTAGGTCTTTCTTGTTGCTTTTGATCTTGTTTGGTTTGTGTCTTTGAATTTTCAGGACATCTCTCATTCTTTAGGTGCATGCGAAGATCTCGTGGCAAGGATTTAGCTCCATTCGATCCCGAACCGGAGAAAACCCTTAAAGCTAGATCTAAGAGCATTAAGAAGAAGAAGGATATGGCCGCAAGAGATCTTCAAGCTGAGTTGGATGATGCTTTAGAGCAAATTAGGCTAAGGGATGAACTCTTGGAGAATGAGAGGAGACTTGCCAATGAGAGGCAAGAAGCAACTAGGAGGGAAATTGAAGAGACTAGGCAAGCTCTTGTGCAAAGGGAGCTTAATCGTCAACAACCTCCACCACCACCGCAGCCGGTGCTTAATATTCGGTTTGAGCCGATCATGATTGAGGAACCACAAACGTTAGGGCAACGTATGGATCCAGCCCAAAGAGTGCACCGTCCGGGTGTAAACTTAGGAGATCCCGCAACCCATGATTATGAGCTCCGCCCTCTAGTGCTACAAATGATCCGACACAATCAATTTGGAGGGATGGAAGAAGAGTCTCCTCATCAACACTTGATGAATTATGAGATCTTGATGGAGACTCTAAGGCCGCCTAGGTTGGAGAACAACAACCATAAGCTTAGGGATTTTTCCTTCTCACTTAAGGATAAAGCCTTGGCTTGGTATCAATCCATTCCACTAGAACGTGTGAGTACTTGGGAGGAGATGACAACCGAGTTCTTGACAAAGTTCTTCCCACCTTCCAAGACAACCGAGCTAAGAGGGAAGATCAATGCCTTCGTGATGAAGGATAGAGAGAGCCTATTTAAATCTTGGGAGAGGTTCAAAGACCTCCTCCTAGATTGTCCACACCATGGGATACCAAAGATAGAGCTATTGGAGATCTATTCCAAGGGGCTTGATGAGGATAGCCAATTCAAGCTCCAATCGCTTTCTGGTGGAACATTCATGGAGAAGAATGTGGATGAGGCTTGGGAGTTTGTAGAGAATCAAGCCTTGGTGATAGAGAAATACTCTCATAGGAAGAGTGATGGGAGAAAACCGGGAGTTTATGAAGTGAGTGAAGTCACCATGAGCAACTACAAGCTCGATGCAATCAACAATGAGCTAAAGTCTTTGAGGGAGTTGCGTGCTACAACCTTGAAGAATCAAGCTAGTCCTCAAGTGCAAGTGCAAGCCAACTTGGCTTCTAAAGAGGAGGACATCAACTACATGGGAAGGGACAATTTCAACAATTATCAAGGCCCTAGGAACTTCAACAACAACAACCGGCAATTCAACGATTACCGGCCTAATCACAACCATCCCGGGTTCTCCTATTCTAACCCGGATGGTGCCTTGAACCCTCCCACTTCCACAAGCGCAACACCACCACTTAAGGCTTCACAAGAGCCTCCACCCGGTTTTGCTTGACCTCCAAAGGATAGAACCGAGATGATGTTTGAACAATTGCTTGGAAGGTTGAGTGGACTTGAGAGCACGGTGACTTCCATTTTGAAAGCCTAAAAGGTGCTAGAAGCACAAGTGTTCCAAAAAGCGGGTGAAGCGCAAAGGGATCCGGGAAAGCTTTCCAGAAGGACCGAGGATAACCCAAGAGGTCAAGTGTTGGCTATTACAACAAGAAGTGGGCTAAGCATGAAGGACCCCTTACCCAAGGAGAATGCTAAGGGAAATCAAGTAGTGGTGGAAGAAGAGCCCTTGCAAGAAGGAGGAAAGAGCAAGGATGATGAGCCAATATATGTGGCACCACCTCCATACATGCCACCACTACCATTCCCACAATCACGAGCAAGAGCTCGTTTGGATAAATATTTCGGTAAATTCCTTGAACTTATGTCTAAATTGCATATTAACATTCCATTCATGGATGCTATTCTAGGTATGCCGGCCTATGAAATTTTTTTGAAGGAGATACTCTCCAACAAGAGGAAGTTGGAGGAGTATGGAGAAGTGAGGATGACAAAGAGATCCTCCGAGTTGATCCAAACTATGAGGGAGGAGATGCCTCCTAAGCTGCGTGATCCCGAAAGTTTTTGTGTGCCAATTGGGGTTGGAGAAGTGCAATATGAAGCCCTATGTGATCTTGGAGCAAGTTTAAGCATTATCCCGCTTGCACTTTGCAACAAGGTTGTCTAGGAGAGCCAAAGCCGGTCAGGATGACCCTTTACACGGCGGACCGTTCAATCACTCACCCCCTAGGGATCTTAGAAGACATACCGGTCCAACTTGGGAAGTTCTATGTGCCGATTGACTTTGTTGTTTTGGATATCCCGGCGGACTACCCGGTTCCTATCATTTTGGGAAGGCCGTTCTTAGCTACATCCGGATGCTTGGTGGATTGCAAAAATGGAATTCTCTCTTTCAACATAGGAGATGAGAATATTAAGTTCAAGCTATCCACAATAATGAAGAGGCCAACCCTTGGTGAAGATGTCTTCAACATTGTCGAGCAAGAAGAGTCTAGAGAAGTTGTGAGCTCGATCTTGATCAAGGACCCCTTGGAGAAGGTTCTTATCTTGAGTTTCATGGAGGAAGGAGTTGAGAATGATTGCAATGAAGAAATCAAGGCCTTAGATGCATTGGAAAAGGAGACAAGAGCTGAATTTGAAGTGCACGAATGTGTGCTGAACCACTATAGGAACCACGGTCTGGCACCAGGCACCACAGCCGTGATTTTACCCGTGGAACTCTCTAGAATGCTCAAATGTGCCAGCTTTTCAGATTCCACGACCGTGGTTTTGCCAAAGACCGTGGTTTTGCCCGTGGTTTCTCCAGAAAGTGCCTTAGTGGTTGATCAAGCTTCAAGGAGTCTTGGAGAGTCTTCCATGGCTTTGGAATCATCTCAACCTTCATTGTATGG
This sequence comes from Fagopyrum esculentum, assembly GCA_033239045.1. Classification (NCBI taxonomy): domain Eukaryota; kingdom Viridiplantae; phylum Streptophyta; class Magnoliopsida; order Caryophyllales; family Polygonaceae; genus Fagopyrum; species Fagopyrum esculentum. Next base: position 84,254,061 of record BSUD01000005.1, on the reverse strand, counting down.
ATCGTCTCCAACCAATAAAGGTCCTCCTAAACTTGAACTTAAACCCCTCCCCTCTCATTTAGAGTATGCCTTTCTTGGTGAAAATTCTACTTATCCCGTGATTGTGAATGCATCTTTGAATGATGATGAGCTTGCTAGATTGTTGCATGAGTTGAGATTGCATAGGAGAGCTATTGATTATACCATTGATGACTTAGTTGGCATTAAACCTTCCTTATGCATGCATAAAATCTTGATGGAAGATAATCATAAACCTTCAATTGAACCTCAAAGAAGATTGAATCCCATAATGAAAGAGGTAGTAAAGAAAGAGATCCTTAAATTGCTAGATACGGGAATCATTTTCCCGATTTCGGATAGTAAGTGGGTTAGTCCCGTACATGTTGTTCCTAAGAAGGGTGGTATGACCGTAGTAACTAATGAGAACAATGAACTAATCCCTACTAGGACGGTTACGGGGTGGAGAATGTGCATTGACTATAGGAAACTAAATGTGGCCTCTAGGAAAGATGACTTCCTCTCCCCTTTATTGACCAAATGCTAGAGAGATTAGCTCAACATTCACACTTTTGCTACTTAGATGGATATAGTGGGTTTTTCCAAATCCCTATTCACCCGGATGACCAAGAGAAAACAACATTTACATGTCTTTGGGGAACATTTGCATATAGGAGAATGCCATTTGGGTTGTGTAATGCACCCGCCACCTTTCAAAGGTGTATGATGGCTATTTTTTCCTGAATATATTAAGAACATTATGGAAGTATTTATGGATGATTTTTCGGTGTATGGATCTTCATTTGATCATTGCTTAGCTAACTTGTCTTTGGTGTTAAGAAGATGTGAGGAAACTAACCTTGTTTTGAATTGGGAGAAATGTCATTTCATGGTTAGTGAGGGCATTGTGTTGGGACATTTGGTTTCCCAACGAGGCATTGAGGTTGATAGAGCAAAGATAGAAACAATAGAGAAGTTGCCACCATCTACCTTGGTGAAGGGGGTAAGGAGTTTCTTAGGGCATACCGGTTTTTACCGGAGATTTATAAAGGATTTCTCTAAAATTTCTAAGCCTCTCACTAACCTACTAATGAAATATGTTGAGTTTGCTTTCTCCAAGGATTGCCTTGAAGCATTTTGTAGGTTGAAGAATGCCTTGATCTCCGTCCCTATCATGCAACCTCCGGATTGGAGCCTTCCGTTCGAGATCATGTGTGATGCGAGTGATCTGGCCGTTGGGGATGTTTTGGGACAAAGGAAAGATGGGCTTACACATGTCATCTATTATGCTAGCAAGACGCTAGATGATGCCCAACTCAACTATACCACAATCGAGAAGGAGTTGCTAGCGGTGGTGTATGCCTTTGAGAAGTTCCGGTCATATCTTGTGGGAGCCAAGGTCATTGTGTACACGGATCATGTTGCGATCCGTTATCTCCTCACAAAGAAGGATGCCAAACCTCGCTTGATTCGGTGGATCCTTCTCCTCCAAGAGTTTGACTTGGAAATTCGGGACAAGAGGGTTCCGAAAATTCAGTGGTGGACCATCTTAGTAGGCTACCACCATTGGAGATTGAGAGAGATGACATCCCGATTGATGACTCATTCCGGGATGAACAATTACAAATGGTGGAGGAGTGCTTGCTTCAAGTGTCTAGGGGGAATGAGCCATGTTATGCGGACATAGTGAACTACGGTGCCACCCGGTGTATCATATGCCCAAAAGAAAAGGTTCTTCTAGGATGTGAGGCATTACTATTGGAGCGAGCCTCTCTTGTTCAAAAGAGGACCAAATGGAGTCTTTAGGAGGTGCATCCCGGAGGATGAGGTGGAGAGTGTGATCCGCCATTGTCACTCCTTGCCATGTGGAGGCCATGCTAGCTCACACAAAACATGTGCAAAGGTATTGCAATACGGCTTTTATTGGCCTACCTTGTTTAGGGATGTGCAGAATTTTGTGGTAGCATGTGATGCTTGCCAAAGGACGGGCAACATCTCAAGGAGGAATGAGATGCCCTTGAACAACATACAAGAGGTTGGAGTGTTTGATGTGTGGAGTGTGGACTTCATGGGGCCATTCCCCTCTTCACGTGGGAACGTCTATATTCTATTGGCGGTAGACTATGTGTCGAGATGGGTGGAAGCAATCGCCTCTCCCACAAATGATGCCAAAGTTGTGGTGCGGTTCTTCAACCGAGTCATCTTCCCTAGGTTTGGAACACCAAGAGTGATCATAAGTGATGGAGGGAAGCATTTCACTAATAGGAACTTTGGGACACTTTTGGCTAAATATGGGGTGACTCATAAGGTGGCAATACCTTAGCATCCCCAAACTAGTGGCCAAGTGGAGATCTCTAACCGGGAGATAAAGGGGATACTTGAGAAGACGGTTTGTAGGACAAGAAAGGATTGGGCTATGAAGCTTGATGATGCTTTGTGGGCTTATAGAACCACTTTCAAGACACCGATTGGCACCACTCTCTACAAGCTAGTTTATGGCAAGTCTTGCCACTTTCCGGTGGAGATGGAGCATAGGGCGTATTGGGCCATAAGGTGGCTGAATTTTGACCTCAAGGAAGCCGGTGAGAAGAGATTGCTAGACATCAATGCCCTTGAGGAGATCCGGTTGGATGCCTATGAAAACGCCCGGATTTACAAGGAAAGGACCAAGCGTTGGCATGACAAGCGCCTCATCCCAAAATATTTGAGTGGAGGTGACTTAGTCCTTCTCTTCAACTCAAGGCTGCTGCTCTTCCCCGGAAAGCTAAAGTCAAGATGGACGGGTCCTTATGTGGTGAAGAAGATCTTTCCCCATGGAGCGGTTGAGATAGGAGGGGAGCATTGTGGAGATTTTAAGGTGAATGGGCACCGTTTGAAGAAGTATATCCCGGGAGCTCCGGTGGATATGATTGCCCCACTTCACCTTGAGTGAGACGCCCCCGAATTTGGTCAAGTTAATGACCTTAAAGAAGCGCTTAATGGGAGGCAACCCATTGGTACATATCTTTTCCTTTTCGTTTTTGTTTTGGTTTTATTTTTCTGTTTTTGTGTGTTTGTGTGTGTTTGGTGTTTGTGTGCTAGAGTCTAAGTAGCATGGAAATCTTGCATGGCATGTGGATGATGATGATGATGAATCCCACATCAATTGTGGGTGGAGCGGACGTGGGACTTGGACGGCTAACGGTGCTTAGCGTGGGTCCCGATGCCATAATGAACATCAAGAGCTCTCTACCACCTTTGATTGATCATCTACCATCACTCCACATGAGTGAACCAAAATACCAAAGCAACACCAATTTTTACATTGTGAGGACCCTCTTTCACTCTTCTTTACTCAATTTGCACATTGGGGACAATCTGTTTCTAAGTATGGGGTGGGGTTTTCATGATCAATTGCATGGTTAACATCTAGGATAGTTTCTTTTTGTCACATGTCTCATCATGTTTTGCATTGTTCATACATATTTCGAAAATCCAAAAAAATCAGAAACTTTAAAAATTTTAGTGCTTCTAAGCTTGGGTATGACCCTTATGATGAGATTGTCTTGTGAATTGGCTATGGATGGCCTTGTGTGTTGAATGGTTGTATGCATATGTGGACTTGAAATACTTATCTTGAATCCTATGTATAAATTGTGATCATGATGTTTGCCTTGATTGGATTGAGGATTGATGGTCGACATTACATGCTAGTTCTTGCACATCATTTAGGAGTGATTAAGGCAATTCATCTTTCTCTACTTCTCGTCTTGATCATGTTGTTTGAGCACCTCAATTGATATAAAATTTGACCTCTCTTGACCCATCCGGGAATAGGAGCATGCTAGTGTGTTGAGTGTGTGAAAAGCAAGTGTGGGGTGAAGTTGTCGATGAATGAATGTTGTGAATGAAGTGCTGAATTTGTTGTGAAAAGTGTAGAAAAAAATATAGGTTTGGGGACTTTGGTTTTGATGACGAGTAACTCGGCACCATTCACATAATCGGGTGTTTGTGCCTTGCCAAAGTCGGATAAATCGAATGTCCTAACGAGCCTTGGTATGTGTGCCCGGTGTGAGGCACCTCGGAAAATTCCCGAGGTCCGCTAATCACCAAGGTTTCGGCTTTTGTACACCAATGTCATTGTCTCAAAAATAAGTGAAAGAAAAAGAAAGCGAAAAAGAAAAGAAAACAAAGAAAAGATGGAGAAAAATATACACTTGTGGGGAAGTTGATCAAAAATGAAAATGTGGAGTTAGTTCCTTTCCCGGATTAGCATCACATGACCTAAAAATTTCCACCTATTTACAGCGTTTCTTGGCCTCTTCTTTCCTAAGCCCTTGTGACCTATTTGCATGTGTGTAAGACTTAGTGATCTAGATTGGATATACTCATGATCATCTTGACTTCTTCATTTTCACCTTGCATGCATGCTTTCAAGTTAAGTATAATTGTCTTTTCCATGCCTTCATTCATTTGATGCATGATTGCTTGTCCATTTCCATGAAACATGACTATGAAGGTGATCCAATGTTAGAAGCACAATTCCAAAAAGATTTTGTTGTTTTTCTGCATGCATAAATCATGTCATCTCTTAGCCTATAGTTGGATCTTGCTCGGGGACGAGCAAATCTTAAGTATGGGGTATTTTGATAACACGATTTATGACGTTAGTTTAGGCATCCATTTAGATAGTTTTTCCCGTTATTCATGCATAATTTGTTATTAATTCATGACATTTACGCTTAATTCATGCATATTGTCGAGATCGACGTCTACACGAACTATTGTCGGTTTTGTAGGTATTTTGGGGAGCTTTTGGAGCTTAATTGATACATTCGAGGATCATTCCTCGTGATGACACACTTTAAGACTCATGGCTTGATGATCAAAAGGACGCTAAGAAGAGGAAACCACGGGCAAGAGGCCGTGGGTTTGGCTGTAATTTTGGCCGTGATTCCTTCTGGACAACTGTCCCACGATCTCCATAACTGACTCTTGCTCTTGGTGGAGACTATAAGTGGTCCTGCAGGCTGATTCTCAAGGGATCCTCTCCCACACTCTCTCATTCTACACCATTCCATTGGAGGCTACTCTTGGAGAGGAAGAAAACACTCTCATTTTGGGAAAGAAGAAGAACAACATCATCTTAGAGTTTTTCATAGCTTTTGAGTGATTTTTGAGTGAGCTTGTTGAAGTCATTTGCAAGGATTTGTAAAGAACGATTTGGACCTTCTTTTGAAGGGTTGTAGGTCTTTCTTAAACATATATTCAGCTTGGTTTTCTTGTGTTTACTTATTTCTTTTCCCTTTTATTTCCTTTTCTTGCTATGGAAGCCATGAATGTTTGCTTGTTGAGTTTGAATGTTAAAATACTTATTGTTGGCTAAATAATTGCAATTCTAGAGTAATGGAATGATGGTTATGGCTTGGACTATGATAGAATAGACTTAAATGTATCTTTGGATGATTTGCTTGCTCGAACTTACCCTCTGTTATAAACCACGATCTGTTCTTGCCTAACCACGGCCGTGGTTCTGGATTATCAGCCCATTGTTTTCTCTGATGTGCTTGTATTGATGAATTTGAATGATAGGATGTTAGATTGTTGAAATCCTAGAGTTTGTTAAGCTTAATCTAGCCTAGGGTGACCTAATGCTAGCAAACTAAGTGAGGGAAGAGATTTACCCAATAATTCTCGATCTTAGGTACCGATGATGATGAACTCTAGGTAGTAGTGAGCCTTATAAGCCGCTATTGGACTGAGTGTGCTAGGATTGATGTTTAGGACTTGCCTTCCCGAGACTTACCCGGTAAGGAGAGGTTAGACCCCTAGATAGCAATCCGATTTGTGTAGAATTCCCAACCTTAGGCTCCTAGAGACTTACCCGGTGATAGGATCTTAGGTGCGGGATTAGATGACCATGAGACCTACCCGGTGATTGATCCCACTTGAGAAACACCCTTTCCCAACATATTATAGCTAGTCCAAGGTTGATTAGAAGCTTGAGTCTAATGCCATAACCAGAAGTCCTAACCCCTAGAATCCACTTTTCTCTCTTTGATCACATATCTCGTGTTTGTGTTGCTCGTTTGTGTTGCTAGCTAGATTTGTTAGTTTGTTTTATAATCTTGCATCAATTGTAATTGATGATCTTGTTGATCACCACAAAAACCAACCCAAAAACATTATGATTTTCATTTCTTTATTCCTTTCTCTTTTCTTAGACTAGATTTGCACTATCCACTATCACCTATTTGATTCGATTTCACCTTAGTCTTTGTGTTCGACCTCGGAATACTATCCTTGCTACAAAACGAACCATACATTGTGGGTTCACTAGGAGTTAGGAAAAATATATCGAGTTATAAATTTAAGACTTTTGTGCTACACAATCTTAGCGTTACAGTTCATACCGGAAGTTCATACCAAAAGTTCATACCGGAAGTTCATAACGAAGTTTTTCATACCGGAAGTTCATACCGAAATTTTTTATACCGGAAGTTCATAACGAAAGTTCATACCGGAAGTTCATACCGAAAGTTCATACCGGAAGTTCCTAACGAAGTTTTTCACACCGCAAATTCATACCGAAATTTTTTACCGGAAGTTCATACCGAAAGTTCATATCGGAAGTTCATACCGTTCATACCGGAAGTTCATACCGAAAGTTCATACCGGAAGTTCATAACGAAATTTTTCTTACCGGAAGTTCATACCGAAATTTTTTATACCGGAAGTTCATACCGGAAGTTTATACCGGAAGTTCATACCGAAAGTTCATACCGAAAGTTCATACTGGAAGTTCATAACGAAGCTTTTCATACCGGAAGTTCATACCGAAATTTTTTATACCGGAAGTTCATACCGGAAGTTTATACCGGAATTTCATACCGGAAGTTCATACCGTTCATACCGGAATTTCATACCGAAAGTTCATACCGGATGTTCATAACAAAAATTTTCAAACCGGAAGTTCATATTGAAATTTTTTTATACCGAAAGTTCATACCGGATGTCAATGATATGATAACTTCCGGTATGATATGATAACTTCCGGTATGTGAAACTCCGGTATGCATTCCAAAAAAATAAAGAAAATAAATAAAGAAAATAAAAAAGACAAAAAAAATAAAAGAAAATAAAAAAATAAATTCCGGTATGATAACTTCCGATATGATATGATAACTTCCGATATGATAACTTCCGGTATGTGAACTTCCGGTATGTGAAGCTCCGGTATGTGAAATTCCGATATTGGAAATTCCGGTATGTGAACTTCCGGTATGTGAAGCTCCGATATGTGAAATTCCGGTATGTGAAAATTCCGGCATGTGCAAATTCCGGCATGTGAAATTCCGGCATGTGAAATTCCGGTATTGGAAATTCCGGTATGTGAAAATTCCGGTATGTAAAAAATTCTTCATTCCAGAAAATAAAAAAAATAAAGAAAATAAAAAAGAGAAAAAAAAATTAATAAAAGAAAATAAATAAATAAATTCAGTTTTTAAAAATTAAAACTTACACTTAAATAACAAACATTTTTTTTAATAGAATGGTTAATTAGTTTTACCTACCATTAAATAAAAGCGGTAAAAAAATATGGGGTATAGTTTCTTTAACAAAAAGCAAAAAGAGCCTAGTAGGCCAAATTCTTTCAAAAATATTTGAGATAATGATATACAGATTTTGAACTAATCTTATATAAATTTTATAATACATATTATATTTTTTAAAACATATGTAAAAAAAAATATTATAAAGTGTGAACTAAATATATATAATGTCTAAACTCATAAAAATTGTGTTTTATAAACTATTACTTTATAATAGCAAAAAAAGATATGAATTGATGTCATAAAATATGTGAACTAAATTATGAAAGGTACATACAACAAAATTTGAAATAAAGTTGTAATAACTACAATTTTTATGTTTTTTTTCATTTTGTTATATCTAGACAAAAAAAAAATACTAAATTCACACCATATTTTTGTGTGCCTTTAAAGCCAGATGAAAATGTGTGTTATAAGTGGCAAATGTGCATATTGTTGTGCATCTTGTCAAACCAAAATTTTGATGAACCATGTACAATAGACAAAGTCGGGACCGGACGTTACGATGCGGTTTATTTTGGTTCAAGTTTAGACCAGTTTTGAGTACATCGCGTTCGTGAGGGCTTCAACGTTAATTTGTACTCGGAGTAAGGCGCATCACGGCCTACACCGACTGACTAGACCAAAAGAGTTATTCAGTGGATACAAATGTGCGCTTGAAGTGGCGGTAGTACGAAACCAATCCGGATTTAGTTGGTGAGCAATATAGGGTTTCAGAAGTTTACTTTTTTGGTAATATATTTGCGGTCCGACTTGGTCCACCAGTTTTTTACGGATCCGTAAACCGAATTTGGTAAAAACAAGAATTGTGAACCGGACCATAAAATTTGGTTTGGTCCGGTTCTTAAAATGTAGAAGCCTAAGTATGTGCAGCCTAAAATACATTTTATAGCCATTTGATGTGAATATTGTAAAATTATGGGGTGGATACATATTCTAAAAAATTAATAAATAAATAATTTATTAGAATATCATCTTCGTTCATTTTTATGCTCTAACAATTATTTTTAAATTTACATTTATTTTATATTCTATTAATTAATAATTAGACTTACAATTGGGACGGACAAACGCCTCACACAAGCGGAGTCCGCCCCCGTGCCTAGAAAGACGCACCCACGGGTCGCGCCCGTGGAGACGGAGTCTAAGTCCGCACCTTGGTGCTGATCCGGACTGCAAGTCCGCCCCAAGGTGGCCGTTATAAGTTTGCAAAAGAGTCGTTAAGAACTAATTGTTATTCATTTACGAGCTTATATATATGTAACACCCCAAGTCCATAGGACTTGGAGTGCCACGGGGCTAAGACCTCACAATGGGTTCTGACCCAGCCTGACAACAAGTTCACTGAATCTTACAACAAGACACAAATAAATATAAAACAACCCTTATAAAACATAAACATCGAGTATCATAATACATACAAAACCCCACAACCAAGTATAAAACATCAACAACGTATACATAACGCAACCCCAAACGCCCATAACATCCTAGAGGTACGGAAGTCCTCGGCTGATCACTCATCCAAATCACCCTGCAGTCTTCCTATCCTACAAAGGATCTACAACGCGGTACGAAACCATTATCTAACAATTCATATATAAGATAATGCATAAGCACATACAAACATCAAGGCATAATAAACACCAAACATGCTATCACACATTAACTCATTTAATTATCTTTATAACGTTATACACTCAAACCATATTTATGGTTGTGACACGAGAAGTATATCATTCTCGCCTCTGGGTCGCATAACCATCTGGAGTGGAATCAAGCGCACGTCCCGTATATCGTATAGGGTGGTGACGTACCCTGCCGTATACCAGGTCTGACCTACCCTCAGAGAATCTCCCAAACTCACTACGGAGGAAATGGGAAAGGTTATCACCGCCCGCTTCAAGGGGGTCAATCATGTCTGTAATAATCAATATCGCATGCTATAAAGCACATAACAATCATCACTCATCAATACATCCAATATAGGAATGCAGCTAAGTAAGTCCTACGGACTTACCTGAATCACAATATAATCCTCAACCACGATCAACCTCCAATTTCCCGTAGGAAACACTAGCTTAAATGTTGGAGGATTTCAGTTGGTATGTGACAACATACATTTGATGGTCACGGATCAAGCCCAGAAGTTACAAGCTTCTTTAGAGATGTCACGGGAGAGGATTCCAGACTCGGACATAGCCAAAAGTTCTAGACTTGTACGTCTCAAACCAATCTCTATCCGGAGTCATGTGAAACGAACACCGCATATCCATGATACATGCATCTGAGTAGTTGCGTGACATCACAAAGAGCATATCAGAATCTACACCATCTGAATCATCTTGCAGCACCACATTTGCTAATTTTGAAGATTCTTCTTACTTCTTATCTTCATACTTCTTCTTCCTGACATGACAATTACGTTTGAAATGACACTCCTCGCCGAAGTAACAAGTTACTGGCTTTTTACCCTTGGACTTTGATCTGGATTGCTTGTTGTTTACCTCTTACTTCTCTTTCGTCCTCCCTTTATCCTGGTTGCTTCTAACATACAACCCTTCACTATGAGAACTCTCACTGGTATGTTGTCGTTCGGCTTGTGAAAGCAATGTTGTTGACACCGTATCGTTACTTATCTCGTCTTTCCCACACGTCAATGTCATTACTAGATTCTCATATGAAGAGGGCAGAGAACATAACAAAATCATAGCTTTATCTTCATCTTCAAGCTTTACATCCACCCGAGCCAGATCTCCAATAATTTGATTGAAGATATTCGCGTGTTTCACCAAGTCAGAAGCTTCTACCATTTTCAACCCATACAATCTCTATTTGAGATACAATTTACTAGATAGAGATTTTGACACATACCGTTTCTCCAGTTGAGTCAAAATCGTTTAACAAGATTTGAGATTAATAACATGGTACATTACCCTGTCTGCCACACAAAGCCGAATGACCGATACTGCCTTCTCCTGCATCTCCTCCCATTTTTCGTCTTTCAACGAATCCGGTTTTGTCTCCTTCAATACCTTTAACATCCCCTGTTGCGTTAGCATATCCTTAACCGTCGTTGCCAAAGACCGAAGTTGCCAGTTCTGTTGAATCGCGGAACCTTAAATTTTGCAACGGAACCCATCGGCATCCTTGTTTTGATACCAGTTATTGTGATTTTAACGAGTTAAGTAGTAGAATAGCGAGAGAAGAGGAAACGTTTTTGGTTTTGCTACACGAAACTTGCAGCTAGGGTTTTCACTATACTTTTGTGGATCAAAAGAATACAACCCTAAAATCTATCTATTTATACCCCAATAGATAGAGTTCGTACCGCGGGGGGCTTCGTCCCTTACACCCCCCTGTCGACCCGAGCCCATTATACCATGCGCCCAATACATGTTTTCCCCCTTACGTAGCCAGGACGTCGCTCGCTTTTTCTTCCTAGGCCTTCATCCCAAGAAGAGCTCGTATCGCTCGGTCCTTGGCCCATCATATCAATCTACCTAGATTTATTGTCTTATTACAACACTCCTGATGTGCCATATGCTCATTAAACACAATATATTTCTCAATCTTGTGTTCGGATCCCCTACAATATTGGCATTTAATTAATCTTAGTTTACACACTTGTCACCATAATATTACCTTGGTTCCTTAAACCATCTTCATCAAAGTCCAAACATTTTCAACAAGCTTGTGAATCCTATCATCATTCTTGATTTTAAAGACACCTCACATTTTATTCCTCCTTTTGAAATACTTCTTTGTATGCTCATCAATTGCCACTATATAACCTCGTGATCCATCTTCATCCATTCTAGTAAATTCATGTAAGTTAGTAGTATCAACTATATTCGTTGTGGTGTCATCAGACGCTTTTTAGAGGTTCTCCCTCCTTATAGAGATGGCAACGGGGCAGAGTTGGGGGGGGGGGGAGACTACCCTGCCCATCCCCGCTTAGTTTTATACTCTTCATCCCCATCACAATCCCCGTTCGGGGAATCAACATTTTCCCCGTCCCGAACCCATCGGATCCCTGCCTCTACCGGGAAATCTCCGTCCCTTATACTATTCTCAACCGTCAATCCCCGTCGGAGAATCCCCGTCCCCGTACAACTTTTTCTTCAAAAAAAAAATCAAAGATAGAAAACTCTAGTATATTGTTATTTGCAATTAAAAGTTATAATACAAAGTATCGGTTAAGTTTATAAGACAAAATATTTCCATCATAGCTACTAAGTAATTTCATCGTAGCTATTGTAATTGTAGTAGTTGTGCATTCAAAGACAAACTAACTAGTAGTATTCATATTCTTTGGGATTTGAATCTTCTAAACCTTCTCATAAGCTCCATGATATTGACAAAAATCTGACAACAAAAAAATCCACAAAATTATGTATAGTTACCACTTACAAAAGTTGTATAGTCACTAGTTGACTTGTTACAACTCTACAAATAATAACTTTTATAAAAATATTTTCCTAACCTACTATGCTTCCATCAAATACAGTAAAGTTTTGCTTTAATATACCACCCAAAGTATCAACCTAAAACATCATTTATAATGTTTAAATATAATAAGTTTAGAAGATAAAGTTAGAGAATCTTACTAAAGAATAAAAGTTACTATGATCATCATCATCTTTTGCTCCATCATCACTAGACAAGGCATGGTATAGTGTCTCAATTGATTGACCTATACAACGGCGAATAAGTTATATATATATATACATATATATATATATATATATATATATATATATATATATATATATATATATATATATATATATATATATATAGTAAACATGCTTATCGTGTAATCATGAGAACAAATTCGTAATTATTATTAGTTTTGTTACGAAGGTGTCATATCGTTTAATTATTATTCGTAGTTATTGTTGGATTCCTAATTATTATTATTCGTAGTTATTATTAATTATGATATCTACTCTAAATCTCAACCCTTAATACTCAGCATCCAACGGTGTACGATTGTTCTCATGCATACACGTTAGGGGTGTTCTCATGGGAACCACACCCTCTATATATATATATATAGTAAACATGCTTATCGTGTAATCATGAGAACAGATACGTAATTATTAGTTTTGTTACGAAGGTGTCATATCGTTTAATTATTATTCGTAGTTATTGTTGGATTCCTAATTATTATTATTCGTAGTTATTATTAATTATGATATCTACTCTAAATCTCAACCCTTAATACTCAGCATCCAACGGTGTACGATTGTTCTCATGCATACACGTTAGGGGTGTTCTCATGGGAACCACACCCTCTATATATATATATATATATATATATATATATATATATATATATATGATTAACAATAAGAATAAACTTTGAGTACCTTCATTGAAAAATTCTGACCAAAGCGAACTTATACCACACATCAAGTGCTCCAAAACATCAGAAGAGAGTATACTACGATAAGGATCCATTATTCTTTCACTGGTACGACAAAGATATCTCTAGACATCCTTGCTACATATGGATATTTGCTTCCATTTGTCTTCCACCATTCCAATATGTCAAAATCTCCGCTCTTAGGATGGAGTCCTTCTTCAAAATATAGATCAAACTCATTCTTACCAAAATCAACCAAACTTTTAGGTTGAACACTTTGATTGAAGAGATCATCAAATCGGACGATATTGAAGCGACATGAGTAAACGAAAAGGGAGTAAGAGAAAAGTACACCAAATAGCATTCCTTAATAGCATGTCCTTCACTACTATACTTCAGCTCATACTCCAAAAATAAATCATGACAACCTTTTTTCATTTTCTCAACTTCTTCACCTTTATAAAAATCAAAAATCTTGAGCTTATACCTTGGATTCAGCATTGCAGCAACCGCCATTATCCCATGAATTTCAAGCCCATATTTATCAAACTTATCCAACATTACCTTATCCATCTCTTTTATCGACTGCTTGATTACTCGGCTCATAGAGACAAAGTACACTTAATCTCAAACAACTTAGGAAATAAAGGTTAGATGTAGGATATTTACTTCTAGAAAACATTTAAGTCACATCACAAAACAATTGTAGCCTTCCACACATATCCTTAGCCAACTCTCATTGATCATATGTAGGTAAAGACTTGTAAAAAGATTCACGTTGCTTTAAAAGAATAAAAACATTTTTATAAGGTAAAAATGTGTGAAGCATCAAGTGAGTAGAATTTCATCTAGTCTTACATTCTAAGGTCAACTTCTTTGCATAAGGTATCCCTAGTTGACGACAAGCTTTCTCAACCCCCC
>BSUD01000005.1:84162607-84239999 GCA_033239045.1 Fagopyrum esculentum | reverse complement strand
CCTCCCCCCCCTCCAAAATGCAACACTCTCCCAAATATTTTCAATTCTTTTTCACCATTTTCTCCATTTCAACTTTAACAATCAAATTCAGGATATGTGACAATGCATATGAAAATGCTCTCCTTGAAGCATAAGATCTTCACATTCAAGCTTTTCCAAAACTAGATTAATAAGAGCAATTGTTTATTGTTAAGGTAGATAACTTTCTATCAATATTCCAATCTAAAAGGCAATCAATTAATACTTTACACAAAGCCTCTCCCGTATGAGGGCATGAAACCTATGCAAACCTACAATATCATACAAAAGATTGATTAAAATAAGAATATAAAATTACCGAAAAGAAGTTACCGTATTTATTAAAAATTACCTAATAATTCAACTTTGAACTTTCCACTTTGAATCAATCCAATAAGTTGTGATGACCATGAATCCTCGACATTGATTTTCAGCAGTCCATATATCTGTTGTTATTGCAACTCTACTCTCATTGCTTGAAATCAACTTCATCATTTTGTCTTCTCAAAATCATATACCTTCTTAACATCACTCTTTAAAGTATTTCTACTTGACACAGTGAATCTAAGTTGAAGGCTGACCACAAGTCTCCTAAATCCCACTTGCTCAACTATAGACAATGGTTGAACATGCAAAGTAACATAATTTGTCAACTCTTTCCTAGACACTTCTTGTTTGAACTCTTTAAAAACAAGTTGAGATTTATGCTCCGATGTTTTTTCCGATAACCAATTTCTGTTGTGACTTTGATTTTGCTTCATGACACTCACACTTAAAACAAATTCTATAGTGATCATGCAAATGTATGGTGCCATTTTTAGAATTACCTCCTAATTTCTTTGAACAATAGTTGCAAACATATTTTTCCACACCCTCCACTATTTCTTTTGTAAATTGAGCTCACACAGAAGAAGTCAACCTTCTTTTTTTTGACGAGTTCCAAATCAAGTTCTTCAACAATCGGGATATCTTTCGAATTCTGGCGTATCTCATTTACACTTGATTGCCTTTCGGAATCTCGATGAGTACTAACACTATCCTATACATAAACTTCAAGAATTTATTAAGTAAAAAAACACGACATGAAAATTGATCAAAATACACAGAGGGGTAAACTTATTTTTTCCACCCAGATTAAGACTCGTGTTGGTAAATCAATAGACACTCAAACTCTAAAATAACATACAAGTACGAGTCTACGATCGAAAATATATGAGGGTTTACATGATTTTTTCTATGTAGAATTTGGTTTGGATTTTGAAACGGTAAGGACTAAACAATTGAAGGAGATATAGGGCAAGAATAGGATAGTGGAAGAGTCGAAGAAGAGAACTAGAGAAAAGTAGTAAGTAGTAAAAAGCTTTTCAAATTCCCTTTTGAACAATCAAGGAAATTATTTTTTTTCAAGGAAATACAAGAGGTCGGGCAAGAGATACGGATGTAAAGAGATACGGATGTATGATTTTGGAGAGTCTTAAAAATTGTTCCAAATTTTGTCTTTAAGAAGTCAAACTAATTCTATACTAGTTAAAATAGTTGTACTACACTAGCTAAGAGTCTTAACACTTTAACATTATATAACACTAGATAACGTATGGAGAGTATGAAGGTGATTATTATACTATATTAGTTAAATAGTTATACTATTATTCTATACTAGTTAATTAGTTGGAGTTGATACTTGATAGGTAACATAATATTTGGACTTGATAATGTTATAATTCTATACTATTTAAATAGTTGTTCTATTCTATACTATTTTTTGCTTACAAATAGTACACTAGCTCGTTGATAGTTGATTATTATATTATTTGTTGAAAGAATTTGGCCAAATAGGCTTTTAAAGTTTTGTTTTAGTAAGTGTACCCCATTATTTTTTTACCACTTTCATTTAATGGTAGGTAAAAAGTAATTAACCCCTCTATTTTAATAAAAAGAGAAAATTGGCTAAACAATGCCCTGTCTTTTAGGCTGACTAAACTTTAGTACCCCGTCTTTTAAACTATCAAAACGGTACCTCACATATTGAGTCCGACCAAATATTAGTATCTAGATTACTGTTCACACGTCAAGTTAGCATATCTCTGTTGAAAATCTGCAATACTATAAGCTTTATGTATAAGGTAGGTGGACAATTTTGCCCCTGATATTCAATACCGGTATGTAAATTTAACGTGTGAACAATGATCTAGATACTAACCTTTGGTCGGACTCAATAGGTGAGGTACCGTTCTGATAGTTTAAACGACGGGGTACTAAAGTTTAGTCAGCCTAAAAGATGGGGCACTATTTAGGCAATTTTCTCTAATAAAAAAGAATAATTGATGTTTGTTAGTTGTTATGTAAGTGTAAGTTTTAATTCCTAATTACTGAATTTGTTTTTTTATTTATTATTATTTTTACCGTTTTTATTTTCTTTATTATTTTTTGGAATGAATTTCTGATATAAATTTTTCATACCAGAAAATTTTTATACTAGAAGTTCATAGCAGAATTTTTTCTAACCAGAATTTCATACCACAATTTTCATATCAAAATTTATCATACCAGAATTTCATACAAGAATTTTTTATAGAAGAATCTTCATACCAAAAATTTATCATACTAGAAGTTATGATACCAGAAATTATGATACCAGAAATTTGATCATCTGTTTGCAGGAAAAGAACAACACAAGTTCGTTCATAACAATTCATAACAAACATTTGAAATCTCTAGCAAGATAAAAACAGATTCAAAGCCTATTGAGAGGTTCACTAGTCACCCATCTTACATCTATCATATATATGGATTCAATACGTCATAAACAATTTCACATTTTCTTCCATTCAGCAGAAGAACATGGAACTTGCTACGTTCTCCTTAAGCCTTAGCAGTTGTGGAATTGCTGCAGCACCGGAAGCTGTCACACTTCCATGCCCAGATGAGGTCTCCGATGCTTCTTCAAATTTCATCCACTGCCCCATCTGGGTTGCAACCAAGTGAGCGTAGTACACCAGGGATACTAAACCAAAATGTCACCAATCTTATATCAAAACCCAATAGGCCATAAACAAATACATGAAATTCATTCAAAACTGACCAACCTATTCCCCATTTCTTGCACGTAATCCTCCAATTAAGTCAACTTCTAGCTTATACGTACGCACTTAATATTAAAAAGGAATTAATTAATTACAGTCAAGTTATGGAGTTGAAGCATATATATCAACCAAGAGCGTGGAAAGTAAGGGGGAACAAGAGAGCTTGGAAGCCAATCAAAAAGCTTAGAGTAAGAAAAGCTGCATAATAAGCGTTTTCCTTCCTTGATTCAGTAATAGGAAGCCAAGTGGAGGGAGTAGAAGAAGCAGTAAGATCAACAAAAGATAAAGATATCACACATGTCATATCTAGATCTAAACTCGACGACAGGCTTAGGGGGTTCCCTTCACTATCAGCAGAAGAATTCGGAGACTCCTTGCGCATTGACCCTTGACTCGACGACATGCGTGTAACACCCCAATTTATGGGAACTCAAAGTGTTACGGGTTAGGATCTCGCCTCCGTCCCTCAGATTAACAACGACACAACGAATCTTACAACAAGGCACATACAAATGAAAATCAAACTCAATATAAAACCAAATGTTTAAACAAAAGGAAGCGTAAAAGACTCACAGCCGAGTTTAAAACAAAAGGGAAAGCAATGACATAAACATAAACTCGATCTTTTCCTATAATGTACGAGAACCCCGGCTGACCACACCATCTAGATTACTCAGCAACATCCTGAACCTGAGGAACATCTACAACATCGGTATAAACCATTAGCTAACATTCTAGATATCAGAAACACTGTAAAGGCACAAACACACATATGGTAAAGTAAACACATAACATGCTCACACACACCGGTTATTATCTTTCATTAAGGTCAAATCCAATACTAATTCAACTTATAGTTGTTACACGAGAGTCGCTACGATCTCGCCTCCGTCCCCTTTCACCAACAGGAATAGAACATATACATTCTTTTGTCACCTGCTGGAGTGGTTTCAAGAGCACCTCCTAGTTTCCCCGTTTTGAATTGGACAAGCGGTAACCGCCCGGTTATAATACACTTGAGCTTCATGTGTGAGCTTCGCTCCTTGCTCCACACGATTTCCCTCCACTTTCCGGTGGGAATACTTCTCTATGACTCTTGCTTGCTTCTCAATGAAGTCCCAAGCGTCATCTTCTCTCATGTCCATGAACGTTCCACAGGAGAGGGATTGGAGGTTGAATTGCGTTCCCGCATCCAGCCCTTTGTAGTAAATCTCCAGCAAGGCAAGCTTGGATATGCCATGATGAGGGCAATCCAAGAGCAAATCCTGAAACCTTTCCCAAGATTGAAACAAACTTTCGTTAGGTCTCATAGAAAAAGCATTAATCTTACCTCTAAGTTCCGCCGTTTTGGAAGGCGGAAAGAATTTGGTGAGAAACTCCGCGGAAAGGTCTTCCCACGTATCTAGTTTCCCACTAGGAAGAGCTTGATACCAAGACAACGCTTTCCCCTTCAAAGAGAAGAAGAAGGGCTTGAGCTTGTAGCTGTTGGTAGTAGCATTCTTCGGTCTCATCGTCTCCATCATACACTCAAAGTTTTGCAAGTGTTGGTGTGGAGATTCAGCGCTTGTCCCGCCAAATTGGTTTTGGCGAACAAGAGTAATAACTTGAGGGTTAAAGCTAAACCCTTGCACATCTTCAGCATCAAAATTCACGCCCAAGCGGCGTGGTTGTTGTGTTGGATCCACCCGCTGGCCAAGAGTTCTTGGCTCATTATCCACACGTTCGACCCTCACATTCCTAGGTGGAATGCGGCGATTAGCAGCTCCTTGTGGATGGAAGGGATTTATGTTGATCGTGGGATCAATTTCTTCTAACGGTGGCATGGAAGAGTCACTATCATCAGCGGATGAATGACTTCTCCTTCTTCTAGATCTTGATACCCTCCTTGAGGATTGCTTGCTTTCTTTATTCTTAATGTCGCTTATCTCCATCCTTATTTGGAACATCGCATCCTGTAGTTTGCTAACTTCAGATTGATGACGATCCATTTCATCCCGGCGGAGGTTCTCATTCCATTGGAGTTGAGCTTCCTTCTCCGCCAACTCCGCTTGAAGATCACGTTCGTGTTCTTCAGCCATCTTCTTTTCCTTGCGCTTTTGCCTTAAAGTTTTCTCTAGCTCTTGATCAAGAGGTAAGAGATCCTCGGTGTTCCTAGACCTGCGCATACACTCAAGAAAATATCAAATAACGAGAGCAAGCTCCCAAGCTTGACAACCGGTTACCGAATTCGGCCGAAACCAAATCCCCGGCAACGGCGCCAAAAACTTGTTCGCCCCTAAAGGTGTGTGCAAATAAGCTTTAAATTTATAAAACTAGAATCAAGCAGCGAACCCGCAGTGTACGGATCGACGTAGCTAAGCAAGAATTCCAGAGTATCGAACACAGGGATTTTGGTGGGAACAAATTCGATTTCAGATTGTCAAGAGTAAATATGAGAGTTTTGCAAATATTGGGAAAACAACAATCCTAAAGATTCAAGTATCCAGCTGTGGCAATCGATTCAAGATATACTTAATGATATAAAGACAGAGTTGAGATATGCAAAGGTATACTAAAGTAAGGTAATCGTACGGTGAAGTTCCAAAAACCTTATGTAGCTCACCTACAAGGCACTCTCTATACAGGTTGTTGAGGGTCAATATAGAAAGATTCTAAAGATGAGAATTGGTGTCAAATACCCAAACTTGTAACCCAAAGATCAAGACTAACTTAACCGATTGAGGTTATGACATTCACAATCGAGGTAGAGGTTGTTGAGGTTTCACTACCACCTAGAAAAGACAAGTCTAAACTAAGTTAAAGCAAATCTTTAACTTTGGATTAAAGTAAAAGCAGGTTCGTAAACTTGAGGGAAATTACGGTTGGATCTTGAGATTCCACGGTCGTGGAACTCAAGAACAGCCCGTAATTTAGGGTTCGTCGACAATTCTCTCGAACTCTCAGGGTCTAATCTATTTGCGATCGATCTATCATCATCTAAGCCACAACTATCAACCCTTCACCTTAGAATTGTTAAAGGTTTTTAGCCAATAACGGTCATATTGATATCAATTCAAGAATTAAAAGATAGAAAGATGGAAACTTTCAAGAACCTTCAATAATCTTCAAACCAATATCAAAGTCACAATCAAAACAAGTATTGTCAAAGGATTCAAACTAAAGTAAACAATCACAACCTTAGGAAAGAAGGGAAAACGGGATGTCAATCCGTTTCCCAAATCAAACCTAACAAGAAGAGAGATCTTCTTGCAGAATCTTCCAAAAGCTTCGATCTTCCGCAATTCCGGAAGTCTCAACAGCAATCTCCACCGAAAGTGCGAGATTAGGGCAATTTCCCGTGCGAACTTCAATCTCCAATGAGATGATCAATACTTCCAAGCGATGGTGAAAAATGAGATAGCGGCGTAAACGATCCTTGATGATAGGCGAAGATCAGCGGGCGTAAGCGGGGATGACGGAATCTCCTTTCGTCCGTCTTTTTATAGGGCAAGATAAAATATCGGCCCGGCCCAATCTTCAAAAGATCGTGGCTTCGAAGTGTGGCGAAAAGATTCGCCAAGATCACGGTCGTGGAAGTTCCCACGACCGTAATTTTAGGGCGTGGATTAGGTCACGGTTTGTACCATACATTCCACGACCGTAATAGTTACTGGAATGCATCACGCTTTTCTACACAAGATCCACGGCCGTGGAACTGAACGTGGTTTGTTATACGGCCGTATTTTGAAGCGTGGTTTAGGGCAAGAACGTGATTCTTCCCTAGTCTCGTGCATTCCTCAAGCTAAACTCCAATTTGCTTCCTAAGAATGTCCTCAATCTATGGACTCACTCAATCAACTCCTTTATTGCTCGATTCCGTTCGGAAATAGCTCCAAATCACCTATAATCAACATAGAACTAGTGTAGACATCCATATCGACAATATAGGTAATACTAGCTCACATATGCAGCAAAGTTCAATCAAAGACTATCAATATGAATCAAATACGTTTAGAAAACGTGCCTAAAATATCACAATATTTCATGCTAACAAATAACCCCATACTTAACACTTGCTTGTCCCTAAGCAAGGTCTTTCAAAAAGCTTTAAACAAGAGTTAGGATGAAATATGTGTACCTTCTTTTGGATGAATGTGACTTCTAAAGAATAGATCATTCTCAAACCTTGCTTCAATCGTTCATCAAACTTTCACACACTCAATTAAAGAGTAAAAGGTAAAGAAAACTCATGAATCAATTTAAACTTCTATACAAGCATCATAACCTTCAAACATTATCAAAATCAATCATAAGAAACTTCAATTTAGATCACAAAGTCATATAACATTCTTTTGATCTTAAGGACTTTCAAAGAAAAAGGTCTAGAATGTGGAAAGGGAAGGAAACCTTTAGGTAATGTGGTGCTTGAATCCGGGAAAGTGGACAACTACCTTCTTCTTCTTTTGCGGTTTCCGCAACACTTCACTTAGAGCTTCGCTCTCTTCCTTTCATTTTTCGACTTTACTTTTGGAGTTATGGATAGAGGTGCACAAAAACCGAAGCCTAGGAGATTGGCGTTTCTCAATTTTCATGAGATGCCTCAAACCCTTAGCGCACATACCATAATCCGCTAGGAATATCGCTCAATTCGACTTTGGCAAGACACAAACACCCGGCTATGTGAATGGTGCCGAGTTACTCATCGTCATGATTGACTTCCCCAAACCTAAAATTTCTTTCTATTCACTTGATTGCAAACAATTGCTCTCATGGCCCTCCGACATCATACATGCCTTTTTCATTCACTTCTCCAAAATTCCCGGATAGGTAAAGGAGGCTAATATTTCAATGAGGAGCTAGATGATCAAAGAAAGAAGAAAGAAAGTATCGAATTGCCTTAATCATTTCAACAAGGAGTATAGGAACTTATAACGTGATTTCAACTTCAATTTATCAACATGATTTAGGTAACATTTTCACATTATAAAACTTGCAAAAGAGGTAAAATTCATTCATTCTAGTTCTTTTCGATTCACTATTCTTTTAAGCATGCAATTGTTATCAAACTTCATTCACAAGTAATGATTATCATGGAAATCATCTCAACTCATTAGAAGCATAAAATTTTCAAAATTTTTCAATTTTTATGGGTTTTTAGAGTTCTTTTTCATGCAATGCGAAAATGAAACGTGCAACACATAATGAACATGCAACGATAGTCTCGAATGAAAGCAAACATAGAGAGTAGAGTTATTACAAACTTTTTAGTACATCCCACCCCATACTTAGGACGAACATTGTCCCTAATGTTCATAAGAAAGAAAGAAAAGAAAGAAAAGAAAAAGAAACTCACAAAGTGGTGGCGGGAATGTCTAAAACGAACGGTCATGCATCAAATCACTGCGGCGCCGGCGGAGGTGGGAATGGGGAGAAGTTGGAGTCGTAGGGCCGCCCAAACTGTTGGCGGTAGACGTCCCTCATCATGTGGTCAAGGTCGTCGAGGCGTCCGTCTCTAGCGTCGGCCCGGATCTCCAACGCTCCAACTCTCTCTGAAAGTCCGGTAGCCCAATCCGGCATCTGCTCGTACCATCCTGGGGCGTGATCGTACCATGCGGGGGCATCGGCTGGTGCTGGTGGTGGTGCTGCTGGCTGCTCCGTGGACCAAGGAGGGGGAATGCCATACCATGTGGGAGGTGTGGTCATCCACGTGGGCCTCTCACTCACGCTAGCGCGGCGAGATGACGAGCTTGAGGCTCTAGCTGGACGTGGAGAGCGCCTAGGTACATCTGGGGCCGCCTCCGACTGGTCCAGAAACGTGCCAAACTCCTGCTCCGCTCCTTCTCCACTCTCGAACTGATCTCCCATGTCCTCATCCTCCACAACCGGTGGTGGGACGTAAGGGGGAGCTACTAACCTGTTCGCATGCATCGCAGCGAACGTCTCCTTCCAATTGTGGCGTCCCGCCACAATGGAGTACTCCGGCAGCCACTCAATACCCCTGCCCGTCCTACTCTCCCAAGGCATGCACGCATAAGGCGGACCTCTATGTGTGGGGAAAATGAGACCCCTAACCATGAATGCATGAAGCCCTAGAGGAACGGCCGGTATGCGGGTGCAAGCAGAAAAATCTACACCAAGACTCCTAGCAATGTGGGTGACTATCCCACCATATCCGATGTTTCCCTTCGCCTTATTCTTGAGCTTGCTCATCGTAGCAGCCAGGAGAGTAGCACAATCTGCACGGCGTCCATAAAGCATGCAATAGAGCAAGAATAACTCATCCGTCTTGATCTTTTGGGGGGTCTCCGTCCTAGGAAAGAGACACTCCGAAAGAACGCGGTGAGCTATCTTCAAGGCTAGATGGTACATCAATCTAGCCTTGGTATCGGCGGGTTGCCAACGGTCCTCGTCGGCGTAGATCATCGCAACTTCTTTCCAAAAGTCCTTAGGGTAAACACCACTCGGAAATCGACCATTGAAGGTCTCATGAAACCCAAAAATAGTCCCAAACTCAACGATGCTCAAATGATAGTCTCGTTCCATGAGACGGAAGGAGACGGTCCTATCTACGTGGCTGTGCTCGAAAGATGTCACAACCTCCCGGGTGATCTCCTCATAGGCGTCTTCTCGGATAGCCGAGAAGATAACTAGTCCGGCTCTATCCAAGAGCCAAGTGAGGTCATCAACAATGTTAAGAGGATATAAATCCTCCAACAACAAATATCTAGGGCCAATCACTGCCCTTTTCTGTATCTTCTCGAAAGCAGCAAGGTGGTTCTCATGTATGGTCGGGATTCTAGGGTGAGGAGGTGAGGATGGAGGTGAAGGTGAAGATGGTAGTGAAGGAGATGAGGGTGGTGGTGCCCTTGAGGATGAGGGGGTGGAGGGATTTCCTTTCCTTTTCTTATTCTGCTCTCCCTTCTTCTCTTTTATCCTCCCCGACACTCTCCTTACAAAATCCATTCTGCAGAAAAATTACGGTCTGTTCTTCCAAATCCACGGCCATGGTTTACCCAAAGACCGTGATTTGTCTCAGAAAGTCACGAATCTCAGCAAATTCGCAAGCAATCACCACAACAAGCAGTCCTAGTCTAATTCCTTCCAGTCTTTATCAGTTCTTCCTAAAAATCTATAGCAAAAACGACCCAAATTGGCGAGAATCGAGAAGAAAGAATAAACCTCTTTTTCGGATTGAAAAACCCGAAATGCGCGTTTGTTGATGGATTTCTGCTCGGTTTGTCGCTTGGATCTTGTTTGTGGTTGGATTTGCTGCAGTTTGGGAAGAAGAATCGTTAGAAACGATTAAGAAACGAAGATTTGGAGGAGGTTGTGGGGTTTCGGCGTCTAGGTCGTGGAAAGGGGAAATTTTTGGGATGAGTTTGTGAAGAACGTGGCTTATATAGTTGCAGGCAAATATTTGAAAATCACGGTCTGTCGGGGTGTTCCACGGCCGTGGAAGTGTACGGAACCGTGGTTTTGGTGATTTTTCAAAGGCTTTTGAAAATTACGGCCACTGTAGCTATGACGACCGTAATTTAGACCGTGGAACCTTCTGTAAAGCTTCAAAGTCCGAATTTCGTCACTTTTCTTCGACACTATTCTCCCTTTTTCCTTTTCCATCGATCCTACAACCAAAAACACGAACATACCGGAAGAAATCGAGGCAAAATAAAGCAAAAAGTCTATTCTAAGCTAAACTACGAATCGAAAACAAAAACGAGAATGCAATACCTTGGGTTGCCTCCCAAGAAGCGCTTTGTTTAAGGTCCGTAGCTAGACCAATCTCGCACTTATTCGAGTGCGGTAGGCGCGAACTCCTCAGCTTGGAGTTCCGGCGTATACTTCTTGAGTCGTTGGCCGTTCACCTTAAAACTTCCGCTAGCTTCACCCCATACTTCAACTGCACCATGGGGGAAAATACGCTTAATTAGAAAGGGTCCGGTCCAACGGGATTTAAGCTTACCTGGAAAGAGGCGAAGTCTTGAATTGAAGAGGAGAACTTGATCTCCTTCTTTGAAGTCCTTTGGAATGATATGCTTATCATGCCAACGCTTTGCTCTTTCTTTGTAGATCTTGGCGTTTTCATAGGCGTTCAAACGGAGTTCATCCAGCTTGTTGATGTCTAGGAGACGCTTCTCCTCCGCTTCCTTCATGCCGAAATTCAGCCATTTGATAGCCCAAAACGCCTTGTGCTCCAGCTCCACCGGTAAGTGACAAGACTTTCCATACACAAGGTTGTATGGTGTGGTTCCTATGGGAGTCTTGTACGCAGTCCGGTACGCCCATAAAGCATCATCTTGCTTCAAGGACCAATCCTTCCTAGTCCTTGAAACTGTCTTCTCTAGAATTCCTTTGATCTCCCTATTTGAGATCTCAACTTGTCCACTCGTTTGTGGATGGTAAGGGGTAGCGACCTTGTGAGTAACCCCATACTTAGCTAGAAGAGTTTCAAAGCGACGGGCTATGAAGTGAGAACCTCCATCACTAATGATCGTCCTTGGTGTCCCGAATCACGGAAAAATGGTCTTGTTAAAGAACTTAACCACCACCATGGCATCATTTGTGGGAGAGGCAATTGCTTCCACCCATCTAGAAACGTAGTCTACCGCCAATAGTATGTATTGATTTCCACAAGAAGATGGAAATGGTCCCATGAAATCAACTCCCCAAACGTCGAAAATCTCCACCTCTTGGATGTTGTTGAGGGGCATCTCGTTCCTTCTAGAAATATTGCCTGTTCTTTGACAAGCATCGCAGCAAGAAACAAAGGATTGCACATCTCTAAATAAAGTAGGCCAATAGAATCCAGATTGCAATACCTTTGCGCTATTTTTGTTCGAACTAGCGTGTCCTCCACAAGGTAGTGAATGACAATGGC
The DNA here is from genome assembly GCA_033239045.1 of Fagopyrum esculentum. Classification (NCBI taxonomy): domain Eukaryota; kingdom Viridiplantae; phylum Streptophyta; class Magnoliopsida; order Caryophyllales; family Polygonaceae; genus Fagopyrum; species Fagopyrum esculentum. The sequence continues at coordinate 84,228,041 of BSUD01000005.1, read as the reverse complement.
GGATGACACTTTGCATCTCATCTTCCGGCACACATCGCCGAATGATGCCATCCGGACCTCTCTTAAAGAGGAGAGGCTCGTTCCCATAGTATTCCCGGACGTCCTTAAAGAACTTCTTCCTTTGTGCATAGGATAGTCCGGGCGGTATCTCCTGGCAAACCAAATAGTTAACGAAATCAGCAAACCATGGTTCGTTACCTTTGGAGATCACGTTGATGCACTCCTCTATGATGTGTAAGTGTTCGTCCGGAAAGGAGTCATCAATGGGTAAATGGTCGTCCTCTAGATGTGTTAGGCGACTCAAATGATCCGCAACAGAATTTTCCGAGCCTTTCTTGTCGCGGATCTCAAGATCGAATTCTTGTAGGAGAAGAATCCATCTAATCAGCCTTGGTTTCGCATCTTTCTTTGCAAGGAGGTACCGGATCGCAGCATGATCCGTGTAGACAATCACCTTTGCACCTACAAGATAAGAGCGAAACTTGTCAATAGCATAGACAATTGCTAAGAATTCTTTCTCAGTAGTGGCGTAGTTGAGCTGTGCTTCGTCTAGCGTCTTGCTAGCATAGTATATGGCATGGGTTCGTCCTTCCTTTCGTTGTCCAAGAACAGCTCCAATAGCTACGTCACTAGCATCGCACATAATCTCGAAGGGGAGAGTCCAATCCGGAGGTTGGATAATAGGTGCTGAAATTAGAGCTTGCCGAATGGTGTTAAACGCATCCAAACATTCCTGCGAAAACTCAAAAACCGCATCCTTCTTCAATAGATTAGTGAGAGGTTTTGATATCTTAGAAAAATCCTTAATGAAACGTCTATAAAATCCAGCATGTCCTAGGAAACTTCTTATCCCCTTCACCGAAATTGGGAGAGGAAGTTTCTCTATGGTCTCTATCTTAGCCTTGTCTACCTCTATCCCTCTACTAGAGACTAAGTGACCTAATACGATTCCTTCCTTGACCATGAATTGACACTTCTCCCAATTAAGAACTAGGTTAGTGTCTTCACACCTTTGTAAAACAAGAGAAAGGTTAGAAAGGCAATCGTTAAAAGAGGAACCGTATACGGAGAAGTCGTCCATGAAGACTTCCATGATTTCCTCTACATATTCGGAGAAGATGGCCATCATGCACCGTTGAAAGGTGGCTGGGGCGTTGCAAAGCCCGAACGGCATTCTCCTATAGGCGAACGTACCCCAAGGGCACGTGAATATGGTCTTCTCTTGATCATCCGGATGTATCGGAATCTGAAAGAAACCACTATAACCGTCAAGGTAGCAAAAGTGTGAATGTTGTGCTAACCTTTCAAGCATTTGATCGATGAATGGAAATGGAAAGTGATCCTTCCGCGTTGCGTTGTTGAGTTTGCGGTAGTCTATGCACATTCGCCATCCAGTCACGGTTCGGGTAGGAATGAGTTCGTTGTTCTTGTTGGTGATGACCGTCATTCCTCCCTTCTTCGGAACTACTTGAACTGGACTCACCCACTTACTATCGGAGATAGGATAGATGATACCTGCATCAAGAAGTTTAAGAATTTCCTTCTTGACAACCTCCTTCATGGTCGGATTCAACCGCCTTTGAGGTTGTCTCGAAGTTCTAAAGTCTTCCTCCATTAATATCTTATGCATGCATAGGGAGGGTTTAATTCCTACTAAGTCCTCAATAGTATAGCCTATAGCTTTCCTATGTTTCCTAAGGACAATCATGAGCTGTTCATGTTCATCTATGCTTAGTTCGGAACTAACGATAACCGGAAAGGTAGAATTAGATCCAAGAAAAGCGTACCTTAGATGAGTAGGAAGTGGTTTGAGTTCCATCACTTTCGGAGCTTCCAATGATCCTTGAGGAGCTTCCGATGTTTCCTTAGAAGTTTCTAAGGGTGTTGAGTGAGTTGGAGAAGAATTAAAAGAAGTTGAAGAAGTATGCCAATCACCCTCTTCCACGGTCAGAATTACGGGCTCTCCATATGTTCCACGGCCGTGTAATCCCCTGGAATGGAGGTCGATTCTGGTTGTGAAATCCACAGTCGTGGAATACAGGGTGTGACCGTGGATTTTGACATTCTCAGCCTCATCGTGGAGTTTCTCAAACTCCTCTTCATGCATCTCTTCTTGTGCTTCCAAGGCTTCAATTTCCTCTTTGCACTCTTCTTCTTCCCCTACATCTGTTAGACTCATGGTAATAACTTTTTGTAAAGGATCATTAAAGAGAATTGCGCTTACCTCCTCCCTAGATAAACCTTCTTCATCTTGGATATCATAAATATCCTCATCAAAGACTGGTTCCCTCACTAGAGTGGAAAGAACGAACTCTACTTTCTCTTCTCCAATATCAAAAGCGAGTCTACCATTCTTGCAATCGACCATGCAGCCGGAAGTTGCAAGAAACGGTCTTCCGAGTATGATTGGGACCGGACTATCTGCAGGAATGTCAAGCACGACAAAATCAATGGGGACAAAGAATTTACCTAGCTTGACCGGGACGTCTTCTACAATACCGACGGGGCGAGTGATGGATCGATCCGCCATGTATAACGTCATCTTCACCGGTTTAGGTTCGCCTAAACCGATCTTCCTGCACAACGCAAGTGGTATGATGCTCACACTTGCTCCTAAGTCACATAATGCGTCATATGTGACATCTCCCACTCCGATGGGAATGCAAAATGACCCCGGATCTTTCAACTTTGGGGGCATTTTCTCCTTCATGGTCTTGATGAGATCCGAAGAATCCGAACTCATCTTGACCTCTCCGAAATCTTCTAGCTTCCTCTTGTTAGAGAGAAGCTCCTTCAAGAACTTGCCGTAAGCTGACATACCTACAATAGCATCAATGAACGGTATATTAATATGCAACTTACTCATGAGTTCTATGAACTTACCGAATTGTTTGTCTAGGCGCGCTCGCGCTCTAGATTGAGGGAATGGTAGGGGAGGTTTGTAAGCTGGAGGAGGAACATAGACATCTTCCTTCTCCTTCCCCTTCTCTTTGTCCTTCTCTACGGGGACTTCAACGAACGTAGGCTGCGGATCGGTAGTAGTCACTCCGCTCCTAGTCGTAATCGCCATCACCCTTCCCTTAGGGTTGTCCTCCGTCTTTCCTGGAAGCTTCCCTTGATTTCTAGGAACTTCCTGCGCGTGGTTGAACATTTGGTTTTCTAAAACTTTTTGAGGTTTATCAACCTTAGAGACTTGATCGTCAACCTTGATGAGGCGGTTCTCCAACCCTTGAAGCTTTCCCATGATCGTCTCCAACATGGGATCGGGCTTCTCCTTCCCCGAAGTGTTTCCTCCATTAGATGATTGCCCCTGGCTTTTCAAAGGAGTAGAGGAAGAGGAGGGTGGAGTTAGTGAATTTGAGTTGGAAGGATAAGAGTTACCGGAATTTTGTTGATTGGGGCGCCAATTGTTGTTGTTTGAACCCCTATTGTTGTTCCAATCGTTGTTCCGGTTGTTGTTGTTTCCATTCCAGTTGTTATTCCGGTTGTTGCCCCGGTTATTGTTGCCCAAATAACCAACATCCTTCCCCTGTTGCATTGGGAAGTTGGTCTTGATAGCCTCCTTCAACTCTTTGATCTCATTGTTGAGGGAGAAAATCTGATTTTGAGCTTCATGTGTGAGCTTCGCTCCTTGCTCCACACGATTTCCCTCCACTTTCCGGTGGGAATACTTCTCCATGACTCTTGCTTGCTTCTCAATGAAGTCCCAAGCGTCTTCTTCTCTCATGTCCATGAACGTTCCACAAGAGAGGGATTGGAGGTTGAATTGCGTTCCCGCATCCAGCCCTTTGTAGTAAATCTCCAGCAAGGCAAGCTCGGATATGCCATGATGAGGGCAATCCAAGAGCAAATCCTGAAACCTTTCCCAAGATTGAAACAAACTTTCGTTAGGTCTCATAGAAAAAGCATTAATCTTACCACTAAGTTCCGCCGTTTTGGAAGGCGGAAAGAATTTGGTGAGAAACTCCGCGGAAAGGTCTTCCCACATATCTAGTTTCCCACTAGGAAGAGCTTGATACCAAGACAACGCTTTCCCCTTCAAAGAGAAGAAGAAGGGCTTGAGCTTGTAGTTGTTGGTAGTAGCATTCTTCGGTCTCATCGTCTCCATCATACACTCAAAGTTTTGCAAGTGTTGGTGTGGAGATTCAGCGCTTGTCCCGCCAAATTGGTTTTGGCGAACAAGAGTAATAACTTGAGGGTTAAAGCTAAACCCTTGCACATCTTCAGCATCAAAATTCACGCCCAAGCGGCGTGGTTGTTGTGTTGGATCAACCCGCTGGCCAAGAGTTCTTGGCTCATTATCCACACGTTCGACCCTCACATTCCTAGGTGGAATGTGGCGATTAGCAGCTCCTTGTGGATGGAAGGGATTTATGTTAATCGTGGGATCAATTTCTTCTAACGGTGGCATGGAAGAGTCACTATCATCAGCGGATGAATGACTTCTCCTTCTTCTAGATCTTGATACCCTCCTTGAGGATTGCTTGCTTTCTTTATTCTTAATGTCGCTTATCTCCATCCTCATTTGGAACATCGCATCCTGTAGTTTGCTAACTTCAGATTGATGACGATCCATTTCATCCCGGCGGAGGTTCTCATTCCATTGGAGTTGAGCTTCCTTCTCCGCCAACTCCGCTTGAAGATCACGTTCGTGTTCTTCAGCCATCTTCTTTTCCTTGCGCTTTTGCCTTAAAGTTTTCTCTAGCTCTTGATCAAGAGGTAAGAGATCCTCGGTGTTCCTAGACCTGCGCATACACTCAAGAAAATATCAAATAACGAGAGCAAGCTCCCAAGCTTGACAACCGGTTACCGAATTCGGCCGAAACCAAATCCCCGGCAACGGCGCCAAAAACTTGTTCGCCCCTAAAGGTGTGTGCAAATAAGCTTTAAATTTATAAAACTAGAATCAAGCAGCGAACCCGCAGTGTACGGATCGACGTAGCTAAGCAAGAATTCCAGAGTATCGAACACAGGGATTTTGGTGGGAACAAATTCGATTTCAGATTGTCAAGAGTAAATATGAGAGTTTTGCAAATATTGGGAAAACAACAATCCTAAAGATCCAAGTATCCAGCTGTGGCAATCGATTCAAGATATACTTAATGATATAAAGACAGAGTTGAGATATGCAAAGGTATACTAAAGTAAGGTAATCGTACGGTGAAGTTCCAAAAACCTTATGTAGCTCACCTACAAGGCACTCTCTATACAGGTTGTTGAGGCTCAATATAGAAAGATTCTAAAGATGAGAATTGGTGTCAAATACCCAAACTTGTAACCCAAAGATCAAAACTAACTTAACCGATTGAGGTTATGACATTCACAATCGAGGTAGAGGTTGTTGAGGCTTCACTACCACCTAGAAAAGACAAGTCTAAACTAAGTTAAAGCAAATCTTTAACTTTGGATTAAATTAAAAGCAGGTTCGTAAACTTGAGGGAAATTACGGTTGGATCTTGAGATTCCACGGTCGTGGAACTCAAGAACAACCCGTAATTTAGGGTTCGTCGACAATTCTCTCGAACTCTCAGGGTCTAATCTATTTGCGATCGATCTATCATCATCTAAGCCACAACTATCAACCCTTCACCTTAGAATTGTTAAAGGTTTTTAGCCAATAACGGTCATATTGATATCAATTCAAGAATTAAAAGATAGAAAGATGGAAACTTTCAAGAACCTTCAATAATCTTCAAACCAATATCAAAGTCACAATCAAAACAAGTATTGTCAAAGGATTCAAACTAAAGTAAACAATCACAACCTTAGGAAAGAAGGGAAAACGGGATGTCAATCCGTTTCCCAAATCAAACCTAACAAGAAGAGAGATCTTCTTGTAGAATCTTCCAAAAGCTTCGATCTTCCGCAATTCCGGAAGTCTCAACAGCAATCTCCACCGAAAGTGCGAGATTAGGGCAATTTCCCGTGCGAACTTCAATCTCCAATGAGATGATCAATACTTCCAAGCGATGGTGAAAAATGAGATAGCGGCGTAAACGATCCTTGATGATAGGCGAAGATCAGCGGGCGTAAGCGGGGATGACGGAATCTCCTTTCGTCCGTCTTTTTATAGGGAAAGATAAAATATCGGCCCGGCCCAATCTTCAAAAGATCGTGGCTTCGAAGTGTGGCGAAAAGATTCGCCAAGATCACGGTCGTGGAAGTTCCCACGACCGTAATTTTAGGGCGTGGATTAGGTCACGGTTTGTACCATACATTCCACGACCGTAATAGTTACTGGAATGCATCACGCTTTTCTACACAAGATCCACGGCCGTGGAACTGAACGTGGTTTGTTATACGGCCGTATTTTGAAGCGTGGTTTAGGGCAAGAACGTGATTCTTCCCTAGTCTCGTGCATTCCTCAAGCTAAACTCCAATTTGCATCCTAAGAATGTCCTCAATCTATGGACTCACTCAATCAACTCCTTTATTGCTCGATTCCGTTCGGAAATAGCTCCAAATCACCTATAATCAACATAGAACTAGTGTAGACATCCATATCGACAATATAGGTAATACTAGCTCACATATGCAGCAAAGTTCAATCAAAGACTATCAATATGAATCAAATACGTTTAGAAAACGTGCCTAAAATATCACAATATTTCATGCTAACACCACGACAACGTCAAAGCTTTCTCTTCCAACACTCTCACACTTCACAACTCAACCAAGGGAGCCTGTGAACATCAAATGATCATCAACGGAACGCTCCACAAGCATCAAGGATCAAACTTGATTATTGGAGAAGAAGAAAAGAGAACACGAAGGGAGAAACGAAATAGAAGGGAAGCAAGGTGCAACAACACATGAACATGATGAAGAACAAGGGAGAAAGAACTTACACGTTCAACAAGATCGCAAGAAGCAAGGCTGCAACACTCGAGGGTTGAAGAAAGCGTAAGCAAGAAACGAGAAAAAGAAGAAAATAAGGGAATATATAGGAAAGGGTTCGAAAGATAAAAGGATAGGCGTCTAGGGTTAGGAAGAAGATAAGGAATTCGGCCCATAAGATAGAAGATCGGATATTCTATCTATAGAAAGAAGATAAAACGAACGAAAACAGATCGGGTACAATCTGCAACGAATCCGCAGGTGCGGATCGCCCAGCCGCAGGGACGGCCCCTTGTCACCGCGGGGCGGTGACAGGCTCAGCTTGCCGTTGGCCCGGTCTTCTTCACCGCGGGGCGGTGAAGGTGAAAACTGGGGTCTTACAATGGGCATGGGGTTGACCTCATCCATTGAAGAGCGCCACAAGCAGCGACACCAACATCAAGTAGGAGACAAGCGTGGTGGCTACAATCTTGAGGAGTCGGCGCTGGGTGCCCGCAACCGGATTGAGGAGAAGCAGGAGAGGTGAGAAGAGAAGATAGAGGGTTGTGAAGGAGAGAACGGTGAGGAGATGGTGGAGCTGCTAGAGTTTGAAAAGGCTTGAACGGTAAAAACAAAATTGGGGTACATTTACTAAACCATAAAATGTCATGGACCTACTTAATAGACCAAAAACTAAAAAAGGCTTACTTACCAAATTAACCCCTATTTGTTTTGAATAATATCTATTAAATAAATTTATATCACTATGGAAACCTCATTTGAATCTTGATCATATTCGTATTCTTTGACGTAATAAAAATGGGCAACATCCGTAGCTATTATCAATATTTTACCTAAAATCTATGACAATAATACAATAGATTGTCAAAATTTGACAAAATTCGTATATAACAGCTCTTATCACATGAACATAATATCAGTTTAATCTTTTTTATGGAGGTCCAATTCAAATCTTTATCTTTAAACTTTATTCTATATTCCTATGATTTGATAAGATGTTTTAAGTTTAGTCTTTCATTGTAGTCTTTTTCGTATACAAAGGTAATACGATAATTTATCTATGTTTTGACGTAATTAGTAATATAAGAACTCTTATTGTTGCATTACTTTACCCAAATTATCCATATATTGTTTAGTTTATGTAAGACATTAGAAAATATTGAATTTTACCAACTTTCATGTTACATGGATATTTTAAAAACTCATGTCACCTTAAATGTATAAAAATCATGAGTTAATTTGGTTAATAGGTTTTTTTTAGTTTTATATTTAGTAACTAAGCCTTTTGGTTTTTTAATTTAGTAAATATACCCCTTTCTTATTTTTTACCGTGAAACCCTAACCCTATCTTCTCTTCCCACCTCCCTTCTCACCACCCTCCAGATCTAGATCTACATTTGGATCTGCCAACTTCTCCTTCGCCGAATGTGAAGCAGCACAACCTTCTTGTTACCGTCACCGACTGAGACACCGACGGACAACAAGCAAGGGCCATCGTTTCCTCCGGCGCGCATAGACAATCCATCGAAACGGCCTTCTCATCGCTGGTTAGCATCGCCATCAGTGGGTTAGGTCGAAAATTTGTCGCATCCAGCAAAGGCCGAGTACCGCTCCTTGCCTTAGCTCGATGTCGGCACCACCAGCAGCGATGATGAAGAAGAAGAGTAAATGTAATCTAAATTGTGGTTTATTGCTATTTATGAGTTATCAGTGGAGGTGTTTATTACCACACGGTAGACTTTTCAAGTCTTGGAGAATGACCAATTGGAGATTTTCTGGCATTTAAAAGCTCTGATTACTACTACTTTAGTCTCTAAGAGGGTCATGTGATGGCCTGCTATGTACTCGCCATAGCATGATGTCCTTGCAATCAGCAACCAAAATAATGGAATCTAAATTGTGGTTTATTGCTATTTCTATTTTATCTACAGGTTCTCGATTCAACCAACAATGAAGCTTGGGGTCCCCATGGAGCACTCCTTGCAGGTAATGCACAGGCTCCTTGGAAGGTCTGATTTCCATTGTGTTTATGATGTTTGGGTAATTTATGTTTTGCAGTCTTGTAGGTAGACAATTTTGGGACAATGAATCTAGTGGAAGCATGTCGTAAGCAAGGCATGAACAAATTCATACTTATCAGTTCAATTTTGGTGAATGAAGCTGCAATGGGGCAATTGCTTAATCCAACATACTTATTTCTCAACATATTTGGACTTACATTAGTTGCAAAGCTCCAGGCCGAGAATCATATTCGAAGATCCGGCATAGACTACACAATTGTAAGGCCCGGAGGTTTAAGAAATGATCCTCCTTCTGGAAACATCATACTAGAGCCTGAGGATACTCTCTTTAAAAGATCGATCTCGAGAGATCAAGTTGTTAAAGTTGCAGTAGAGGGGTTAATTATGGTATGAAAATTTAAATTTTTGGTATGTAAATTTGTGGTATGATAATTTGTGGTATGATAATTTATGGTATGATAATTTATGGTATGATAATTTATGGTATGAAATTCTAGTATGATAATTTTGGTATGGAAAAATTTGGTATGTGAAATTCTAGTATGTGAAAAACTCTGATATGAGAAATTCATTCCAGAAAAAAAATAAAATAAAATAAACTAAATCAGTAACTAAAATGAAAGTGGTAAAAAATAACAAACATTCTTTCTTTCTTTTTTAATAGAGGGGTTAATTACTTTTACCTACCATTAAATGATAGTGGTAAAAAATTATGGGGTATATTTACTAAATACAAAACTATAAAAGGCCCAGTAAGCAAAATTCTTTTAAAAATCATGGATTAATATCCATGCGATTAACTATATAAGGGTATTACATAATACATATTGTGGAAGACATGACAAATTATTAAAATATTATTATGTTTTAAAATAAGATTTAAATTATTATTATAAATCCACCTTTATATTTTAAACTAAAATTATTCACAATGCCATACATGGTACGAGTATTATACCAATTTATGTTTATATCGAGTAATGAGCTTTTATCCCTAAAAACAAAAATCAAGCTCGTCCTACCTTTTTAACTAAAATATGCAGCATATGCCAAGATAAAAGTGGTTAATATAAACATAACGCTTGGAAATAACACAATACATATATAGAAACTATGTCTTACAAGTTATACGGTATTGTGATAATTTTATAACTAACAATTTGATATAGAAACTAATAATTTTATTGATAACTCCACCTTGATTATGAGTTGGTTATATTTATGATGGAAGATTTAAACATGTATCTAGTGGTTTTATGAACTAACAAATATCGATCATATTTCTAGATTGTTTGGTTTGTGTTTGTTAAATGCGTGCAGGATTTGGAAATCATTTTAAGGGGCCTTGAAATGGATTACAAGAGACAAGCAAGGGATTGAGCTGCAGCCTTGAAAGGAGTTTCAAGGGCCTTGAAAAGCAATAAAAGGAGAATTCGGATGAAGACATTTCAACACTCAAAAAATTTGAACGGAGTTTCAAGGGTTTTTGAAAAGCGTTTCAAAGGGCCTTGGAATGGATATCAAGGGACAAGCAAATTTTAAAATGGAGTTCAAGGGCCTTGAATCACGATACAAGGGCATATTCGGCTGGAACATTTTTCAACGACAAAGACTTTTCAACCAACGAAGATTCAAACCAAATCAAGCTTTACTACCATGGATTACAAGAAGATCTTCCAAGATTCAACAAGAAGATTTAGGTCACCAACAACAATATTATTCGAAGATTATATTGCGGCCTACAATGAAAAAGATCATACAAGGTTTCTATACAAAGGATCACAAGATTTCTACACAAAGGATCTCGGTCAAGTAAAGATAGATATCAACGATCCAACTATTTTAGCTCAACAAGAAGATCCTCAAATGGTGCAAGATCTTAGCTAACTAGAAGAACTTTCAAGGAGCAAGGAGAAGATCTCGACCACCATGAAATGGAGAAAGATCTTAGCTAACAAGAAGAACATTCAAGATACAAGGAGAAGATCTAGGCCACCATGAAAAGATCTCAACAAGATCTTAACATTTGACACAAAGGGATGAGGTTGTTTCACGATAGAAGATCTCAACGTTTAAAGGAAAAAAGTTTCAACGACATTCCAAGAAGGAGAAGAGATTTTCAAACAAAGAAAGAAGATCGAGGATCTCCAACAAGAAGGATCTTTGAACGTCACATTGAAGAGAGAGAGAGGGAAGATCAAGGATCTCCAACAAGAAAGATCTTTTAACGTTATAATCAAGGGAGAGAAGATCTAGGATCTCCAACAAATAAGATCTTCAAACGGCATATCTTAAGAGAAGATCTAGGACTTCAACAAACAAGATATTTAACCAATAAGATCTTCAATAACCAAGATCTCATATTCTAAGGAGAAGATCTATGACTTTAACAACCAAAGATAACAAGAAGATTTCAGCACAAGATCTCCAACAAAAATATCTCATAAAGATCTTAAAAAGCGAAGATAACAAGAAGATCTCGGCACAAGATCTCCAACGGATCTACAACAAGAAGATCTCGGATTTTAAGAGAATATCTTCAACGGCTGATTTCCAAATAATAGATTACGATGATGAAGATATTCAACGAGCGTCAAAAAGAAGAAGAAAAAGAGAGAAGATCATGGAGAATCTACAAAAGCGGCAATGAAGGGAAGCAAGAGAAGAACGACGACTACAACAACAACTACTTCACCTTCAAACAACTCACGTTTTCTATGGAGGAATTAGAACGTTGCAACAACCTTTTCAACGGCTACAAGAATCCTCATAGAAGATTATAAATGGAGATGAAGTTTGAAGACACAAGATACCGAAAGCGATCAAGGAAACATATACGTCTTCAAGCTATTACCATCTTCATTCTTTCCACAAGTTTTCCTATTCTTATAATCATAACGTCTACATTCTAGAGTGAGGAAAACACTTAGAGCTTCATTGACATATCTAAAGAGTGTTATACTAGAGTGTGTGTTACTCTACAAAGTAACTAGGCTATTATAGCAAGGTTAAGAGTTGGAGATAGATCGTAGCATTGGCTACAGTGAGAGAAGAAGGGGATTTCTTCTAGTTTGTATCTAGGACTCTTTAAAGCTGATAATAGATAGTTAGATCCTACTGATATATCCAGAGACGAAGAGTAGGCTATTTAGAGCCGAACTTCGTAAACATATCCTTGTGTCGATCTTTTATATTCCGCACTATATCTTGTTTTATTGTGACTAACTTTGTTTTGCAGGAGTTCAAAGTCAAGGCCCTTGAAAGTTGTTTCAAAGCCCTTGAAATCAAAGTTTCATAAAGAACTCAGATCGACATCAAGGCCCTTGAAATTGGTTTCAAGGCCTTGAGATTGGTTTTGCAAAAAGTTCCCATACTCTATTCAACCCCCTCCTTCTAGAGTATCTTTATCCTTTATATTCACCTAACGGTTCTTCATTTATAACTAACAATTTTGATGACTTTTATTGAAACTATGTCTTACAAGTTATATAAAGGCCAAAATAATTAGTTATACAAGTTATAGAAAATAATATATATATACACGGGGAAAAAATTATTCTAACACAGGGAACTCTGATGGGGATCTCCACGGGAAAACCCGGCGGGACAGGGACATGTATCCCCGCCTCATCCCCGCTCGGGGAATTACTTTTTACCCCATCCCCACCTCCATCCCCGTTTATAATCCCCATCCCTGTATCGGGGAATCCCCTTGTTGAATGGGGTTTATCCGCCCCACTGTCATCCCTAGTCCTTACCGTAAAAAAAGTTCTCACCTAATCTCTCTCGCTATGTTTTGGAGGATGTCCTCATATATTATAATGCCCTCCTCCAAAATCTCCTCTTCCTCCTCCATAACATGTCTATGGTCCTCCACTAGAACCTCCTCCTCTCAGACCACTGAATTTGTGAGGACCTCCTCCTCAACCCTAACGTCCTCCTCCAAAATCTCCTCCTTCTTAGACAACTGAATCTGTGAGGACCTTGTAACACCCCGAATCCGCGTGATATCGGAATGCTAAGGGCGAGATCTCACAATGGGTCCTGACCCTTAGCCTGACAACAATCTCACCGGACCTTTCCAACATGGCACAAATAAAGGCGTAAACCTCAAATAGTTTATGATGTATGCGAGAAAAGAAAAGAAGGGATACAAGGTGGAAACTCAGCCGAGTTCTCAAAACGACACAAAACGATAAAGAGATCCAAAACCGTACGATATAACATAATCTAACAATACAAGGAAAACCCAAAAAACGTCCCCGTCCTATAATAATGTACGGAGACCCTTCTCTATCCACTCCTCCACCTCACTCGGCGGCATCCCTAATCTGCAAGGCATCTACACAAACGGTTTAAAACCGTTAGCTCACATTCTAGGCACTATATAGATAATATGGCACAAACACACACATAAGAACACATAACACACAACATGCTCATATACATACACATCCGGTTCTTATTCTCTTTTTAGGTTATTCCAATTCTAATTCCATTCGTTTTAAGTGTGACACGAGAGTCTTATAGATCTCGCCTCTGTCCCCATGTAACCAACATGAGTGATGTGGAGCTCAACCCGTATACCATATGGAGTGGCGAAGAAGCCCGCCCGTATACCATGTATGGCCTGGTCGTAGAGAACCTCCCGGTCTCCCTCGGGAGCTGGGCAGTGATGTCACTGCCCGATAGTAATAGTAACAATGGGCCAAAAAATATATATATTCAAGTAGTCCTAATCCGGTTTCATGTTCAAAAGAGATAACACACACACCACCATCATGTATCCAAATAATGCATAAAAGCGGCTAAGTAAGTCCGAGGACTTACTTCGTCTCAAAGCTAATCAAATCAAACGATCTCAACTTTCCGTGTGGGAATAACCAAGGCCTGATCACAACGATGTATACATTAACATCAATCTCACAACTCAACTCCAAGACTCTTCAAGGCTAGCAAATGATTATAGAATTGAACAACTAGAAGCTAGGAAAGCTCTCTTGAACCTTTAAGAGGTCAAGAACATGATAAACAAAGGAAAGAGGGAGCAAAAACCCACACCCTATGTGATTTCAAAACTACTCAAAGCTGGAGTAAGAGCACAAGAAGGAAGAGAGACCATAAGGTCTTCACACACACAAGATCATCAACAATTCCAACTAACTCAAAGGGCACATAGCATCAAGCCACTAGATGGCATTCTCATAAGTCCTAGGTCCACCCTAAGCATGCTTCTAACTAGATATAACCATAAGGCTAAGGAAGGAATGAAGAGGAAGGGAGGAAGAAGCCTACTGGTGAAGAAAGTGCAGTTGCGGAAGCAAGCTGGCGCCCCCTGCGTGAAGCTGTCACCGCCCCTGCGGGTGTCGGGAGCCGCCCCTGCGGTGGCTCTATCCGCCCCTGTGGTGGCTGGTGGTCCGCCCTTGCGCCTTTGGTGATCCGCCCCGCGGTCGTACAATAGAAGCTTCGTCTTCTTCGTTTCTTCGACTGTGTTTTTGCTCCGAGTGCCTCCTTCTCTGGCCGAGCCTTCTCCAAACACTCACCACATGTCTTAGCTTCCTCACCACGACCTAAACAAGCTAGAAGAAGGGACATGCAAAGGGTTTACAAGATCTCCCTTCAAAGCTTCCTCCATAGCCATGGAGGTGAAGAGAAGAGGAAAGAGAGAAGAACTAATAGCAAAGGGAAGAGAGAAAGAGAGAGCTTACCACAACAGATCCGAAACTCCAAGGCTGCAGCTTCCTACCCAGCTCTTCCAAGGAAAATGAAGAAGAGAGCACAAAGAAGAGGAGAGTGAGGAGGGAAAGAATAAGCGTGAAAGTGAAGAGGAGGAATGAGGGGAGAGAGGGAGTATTGAAGGCTGCCAAAAGGGGTGGGGAGACCCAAGGGTCAGCTGTCCCTTTGTCTCCTCACTCTGTAACCCGAGGCCGGAAAGGAAAGCCCAAATCCCGCGGTAAATCCCGGCACTCAGCTAACGTGCATGTGGGAACTAAGCCGTTGACGTGGGAAGATCGGAAAACATCTCGACACCCGGAATAAATATTCCGGATTTTACATACCTCCTCCTCAACCCTAATGTCTTCCTCTAAAATCTCCTCATCTTGAACAAGTGGATCTGTGAGGACCTCCTCCACATGCTCTCGTGGCTCACCAATCATATCGGTAATAAGAACCCGAGGCTCAACAACAAAGCGAAGACGAATTGCTCTATCACGCCTTGACGCAATCACAAGTCTACTCAAAATATTTCTATCAATCTAAAATACATATATTCAACAAATAAACTTTATAAACATATGATATTAACATTTAGGTACAAACAAGTTCATTTCAAAAAATACAATATCAACATCTAAACACAAATTCACATATAAAGCGAACATATTTAATCATCAAACACAAATGAAGACATTTTCAAATACATATTTCTTTTGGGAATTTCATTGAACACTTGTGCAACATACATAATTGCACAACATAAAACATTATAGTAACAATATCTTATCATCAAACACAAACATAGGAAAACAAAATCCCGACATTACATAAGCAATAATCAAAACACAACTTGCCTGGAAAATGCACAATTTTAGTCAAGAATTGAAAGCAGTCAAAACAATTGACTAAGAATATACCCATAATCATTGGGCTTAATAAAATGCAAACCTTTTGGCGTTTTCCGTCTTCAATCATGGCAGAAATTGAACCTCTCTGGCACTGTAATCGGAATTGTTCGTATCGGAGTTTTGAATCTGCAACATTACAATAAAAAAAGGGTTAATCAGGACTACCTGTAATCGGAATTGTTTTGAATATGTATTCGGTTCATCCCTAATCGAGATTACACATTTTCGTTCAGCCTAGTTGGAACTATTTCGTGCAATTGAAGGTTTCCCCGCAGGGTCGTTCAACCCTAGTCGGGAGGTTCATCCCTAATTGTGTAATCGGAGGTTTCGATTCGTAGAGTTACTTGTGTAATGGAGGGTCGTTCAACCCTAGTTCAATTTGAGGTTTCGATTCGTAGGGTCGGTCGTTCAATCCTAGCTGGAGGTTATCGGTCGTTCAAACGCGTAGCCGAAATTTGGCGGAGGAAAGTAAAAGTATGCAGGCGAATTAGACAATGTAGGTTATCGGTATGGATTTTCGTAGCTACGTGTAGAAACTTGGCCTGAAACTAATGAATTTCCAAGGCAAAATTGGCCCCGGTAACCTTGTCGGAGTCCCGAACGATGCGGCGCTAAATAAGAGATGAATAAGCGTCACCTTTCTCGATAAGCAAGCTGCAGGGCAGTCCTTGAGTCGCTCTCAACCTGAATTCTGCGATGCCCCACTGCAAGCCATCTCGGTGCCGGTGCAATACCCAACTTAGCAGCCCTCTCCACCGTCTCTGATGGCTACCATACACTTCACTATATATTTGTATTTTACGATGTAAATAAAAAATGGATTTTTCCTCTTGGTGCCATCAAGGTTTGTACTTTTCCTCTTGGTATCCACTAAGTTTTAAAATTCCTCTTGGTGCCCTCAAGGTTTCATTTGTTTCCTCTTTATACCCATTCTTAATATATTACATTAAAATTCATTAAAAATAATTAAAAATTAAAAAAATAAATTTAAAATAGATTATCACCTCATTAAATTTAATTAATAAATTTACAACATAAATAGTTTTTATATATATTTTTTATTTTTGAAATAAATATATTTTTTATTTTTAAATTAAAATATTTTTACTTTTGACTTTGGATTTAAAAATATATATATAAAATTAAATAAAAAACATTTTTTTGAAACTTATTTAAGAGTCTAGAGAATTAAAATATAATAAATTTTTTTTATTTTGAATTTAAATTTTATATAATTTATATTAATGCGAAAATTTTATTAAATTATTTTTTTTATCAATTTTAAGATTATGGAAAAGTATATTATAAAAAATAATAAATTAACACATAAAAAATAATATTGTTATTTTCAAATTAAAATAAATTATAGAAAATTAACTTAAAAGAATACTATATGTTTAATTTTTTGGACTCTTAAAAAAATTATTTTTAAAATTTTTAAATAAATATTATTAACGTAAATTATATATATTTTTTAAATCGAAAGTAAAAAAAATTTTTAAAAAAATAATTCGAAAATAAAGAATATATTTATTTCAAAAAATAAAAAAATATATAAATAAAAGTTATTTATTATAAATTTATTAATTAAGGTCATACTCTATTTTAAATCTATTTTTTTAATTTTTTTAATGTTTTTTTAATGAATTTTAATGTAATATATTAAGAATGGATATAAAGAGGAAACAAATGGAACCTTGAGGGTACCAAGAGAAATTTTAAAACTTAGTGGATACCAAAAGGAAAAGTCCAAACCTTGATGACATTAAGAGGAAAAATCCATAAAAAAATTGTCCCAGTATTTTTGTTTTTAGTTAAAATAAATTATAAGCTCAAAACGACTTCTCTCTCACCCTCGCCAAACGTCGACTTTCCACCGGCGACGTGCTCCGTCGATTGGCGAACACCCATTCTGCGCGGTACGCTTCATTTCCCCAACTCTCCGTTGTTGACCTTAATTTACGCGCTTCATTACAGTGGTTATGGACCTTCATGGTGCTCGGAGAAGATAATTTTTTAAGAAGAGAAGGTTTTGATGCGATACCTAACCCCCTAATTGGAACCAATGGCGTCAATTTCTATGCTTAGGCCAAGTTGTTTGATTATGTGTGTAGTAAGAGTATCTATTTTTGTTCACGTTATTTGGTGGCATGTGTTAGGTACAACTACCGCCATTACTTGAAATCCTTAACAAGCATTAAAAAAAAAATACTCGTATTTGACTTGAAGCTAGCCTTGCTTACTACAAATAAGGGGAAATCTGTGTCACTTCTCTACTGTCCACTTCCATTTTCAGTGATTATACTCTATCTCCATCAATCGGACAATCACCATCTGTTAAACACTCGTAATCTCTTACTCCCTCTATTCTCTTCATCTTTTTATGTTCCTTGTTTTTTCGGAAATTTCTTGCTTCAAAATTGAGCAATTTCACTGTTACTTGTTTGCTCAGCAGTGGAAATCTTGTTCAGGTTGTAAGTTTATTTGATCTTCCCCTCTCAACTGTGCCTCTTTGTGGTGCAGCTTGTTACCTAGATTTTGCATCAGTAATTCATATGGCAATATCAGAGGAAAAGGTAACAGTTGTTTGGGTTTCTTTACTTCTTTTCAGTTACCCATTTATGTTGATTGATACTTCTTCAAAAATGGTATATTTTGAGTTGTATCCCATAGTAGTGATGTTAAGATGCTTGCCTTTTCTTTTTATATACTATTGACTTGTAGACGAAAAGTAGTGACTTGAAATCTGATTGCATATTGCTATTATGTGTCTGGAGAGAGATAAAATAGTGGTAGAATCTTGCTAAATTCCGGGATTTGGATTGTGAGAACCTTTTCTATTTCCTTCTGATAACTAATGCTCAGGAGTCATTCATGTTATCAGGTTGTAATTTGCCAAGAGGTACACCGGGTAGGATTGATCACACTGAACCGACCACGACAACTGAATGTGATATGTAATGAGACGGTAAGCTGATTGTTATGACCTAATCCTTTTCTTATTTGGTTTCCCTTATTCATTTTTTGAAATATTGGTTCTCTCTATAAAGTTATTCGCTCCATGTTCTTGCTCAGGTGGTTTTGTTAGCAGAACATTTGGAGAAATGGGAGAAGGATGATAGCACTGAACTTATACTAATCAAGGTTTATTCAGTTCTTTTTGAGTTTCTGACTTATTTTATATCAATAAAATACTTTATCTGCAAGGTATTCTTAAATTTATTATGTTGGGTTGCCAATTTTGTGATGAGTTACTACATAGGTCTTTCAGTTTGTTGCTTTTTTTTACATTCAAACAAAAGAATGAATTGTATGCATGGTATCCTTGCCTGTAAATGCTAGAATTCTTTGTTCTCCCTTTTCTCCGCACCATATCCTCTCTCTTTTGTCTATGGTCTAAGTTCAGTAGAAAGTTTGTTCACATCCTCAAAGAATAGTATTACATATTGCCCAGGGAGCAGGTCGAGCATTTTCAGCTGGAGGGGATCTAAGGATGTTTTATGATGGAAAAAATAAAAGTAAACCTATCCTGCACTTTTTGTATGTTCAATCTTTTGTTTAGCTTTTCACTTCTTCAAATAATGATGCTAAAATCTATTTGATTACTGGTTAAACTTATTGCATCAGAGGATTCCTGCCTTGAAGTGGCTTACAGGATGTACTGGCTTTGCTATCATATTCATACCTACAAGAAAACACAGGTATCAATTTATATTTCAATGTTTAGCCAACTTAAATTTTAATGAATACAAACTGCTGAAGACATTTATGAGTATGTTATGTCATGAGGAAGTTGAGGAAATTAGAGTTTTTTTTGCAGGTTGCTCTCGTTAATGGGATTTCTATAGGTGGTGGTGCATCTTTAATGACTCCTATGAAGTTTTCTGTCGTATCAGAGAAAACTGTAAGTAATTGTATATGTAATCTGGCAATTTACTTCATGTTAATATACGATTTGGCATGTAAATTTACTACAAATTCGATTAATCATTTTTATAATGTTTTAACATAGGTTTTTGCTACTCCCGAAGCAAGCATTGGATTTCACACTGATTGTGGTTTTTCGTATATTCATTCACATCTACCTGGGCGTTTAGGTAAAGCAATTGTAAAGTCTGAGGTGTAGATTAGTTGTTTTAAGCTTTCTTGTTTTGGCTTGGCTGCAGTAATAACTTCCATCCAGTTTTTTTCTTCTTTCATATGTCTCATGGCAAGTGTAATATGAGGTTTTATTTTGAAAAGGGTTTAGGTCATGGTTAGAATTGAGACTATTAACATTTTTGTCCATTGTTGGAGTAGATGACTCGTGTACTGAATGACCATTGTATAGAGATATTGACAATGAAGTGTTTGTTAATGCTCAACTATCTTTTTTAGGGTAACGGCTAGCTAAACACTTTAAAAATAGTCATTGTGTAAGTTGAAAAGTATAGCTAAATGCTTAAAATATCCTGTCTAATGTTTTTCAAAGGACCTGTTTAATATATTACATATAAAAAGTCCGGATAAAATCAAGTATCAAGACATTGTTTTCATAACCTTTTGTACCATAACAGTTTACCGTATATCAGATAGTAGATAGCAAGACTTCCGTTAGTGTGATGGTGCATTTTGACCTTTAATCGTTTAAAAGGGAAAGCCTATTCCTGTAGGTGATATATTATTGCCATTGGACATTCTTTGGCTATCTTGATCCATCCACCTAAACCTTGCACATCATTTGGAGTCAATTATTTTTTGTTCATTCTGTAAGACAAGGATTGATAGTGAAGCAAGAAGTAATTTTCCTTGATAGTGCCTCACATTATGAAATAATGCATGCAGGGGAATACTTGGCCTTAACAGGGTCAAGATTGAGTGGTAAGGAGTTGGTTGCAGCAGGACTGGCCACCCATTTTGTGCCCACTGAGGTAAGGGGCTCAAATTATAATACAAATTATACAATCAGTTGATTATATTCCATGAAGGATTGCGAGTAAGAGACTAATAAAAAAAATATTTGATATGTGTTGTAGAAATTTGCAGAACTGGAAGAGCGTTTGATCAGCTTGAACAAGGGTGACAGGGATGCAGTCAAGTCATTGATCGAAGAGTTTTCTAGTGATGCTCAAGTTGATGAAAACTCCATCTTGAACAAGTAAGAGCTTAACAAAGTTGACAAATGGATGATGATCAGGTACAAACTGAAAATTTTCACTTCCTTCCAGGATGGTCATCATCAATGACTGCTTTTCGAAAGATACCGTGGAGGATATAATAGAATCATTTGTAAGTTCCTACTTGCTAAATATGATTAGTATTGGGATTATTTCCTAAACCTTTCACCTGAGTTTGATTAGGAGGCCGAGTTATCCAAAGAAGGAAATGAGTGGATTGGTCCAGTTCTCAAAGGTTTGAAAAGATCATCTCCTACTGGATTGAAGATTACCCTGAGATCGGTAATCCTTTTACATGATAAAAGTTTTTTGACACTATAGCTTGTTGCCTATTACGATAAATTTGTTGTCTAACAAAAGTGATTAAGAAGTGAAGGTTCTTGTAAGATCCATATTAATAAGAAATTCCTTAGTCTTCCATAAAAAATCACTTTCTCTGTATTCACTTGTAAATTGCAGATGTGCTTCCATATTATTCCCTCAATGCGTCACACCCTTTTCATCTCTGTCAAAATTTAAATTGCCCGGATGGAAATGCAGTTGTTTTGAACATAACTGTTGTATGTCTTTATCTTGTGCATTCCCAGGTACGTGAGGGAAGAAATAAAACCCTGGCTGAATGCTTGAAGACGGAATTCAGATTAACAGTAAATATATTAAGATCCATGATAAGTGGTGATGTTTATGAGGTAATTTTGGAACATTTTAACTTACTTTATATAGATAATCTATTTTGTCTGTGAGTTTTTATCATTATTGGTTTCCCTAAACCAAACAGGGTATCCGAGCTCTCACCATTGAGAAGGATAATGCTCCAAAGGTACACACTATACACTGATTTCCTCTATCTAAATCATGAAAATATGATTCTATTTTCATTCTGTTCCTTTTTGCTTTGTAACCATTTATTCAACAAGAGTATATATTTCTTTTAGAAGAACTACTAATCCACGTATTTCACTGCAGTTCGACCCACCTAGCCTTGATAAAGTGGATGACCAAAAACTTGACCTTGTATTCCAACCATATGAACCACATTTGGAGCTCCAGATTCCGGAGGATGGTTTCAGGTTAGCTTAGATTGCTATACTTGTACAAGATTCATATACAGAAGTGGAACTGATGTTTCCAGATGCCTTAAAATTCACAAAACTCGAGTTTCAGCATGACACTGATGCCATTGTTTGGAAACTGCAGGTGGGAAGGGAAATATGAGAAGTCAGCCTATGCAGCATTGAAAGTGATAGACAATTGAAGGAGCGCAATCTAATCCCTTATTAACCTCGAAACGAGTTAGTAATAATCTGTATGTGAACAAAGTTGATGAGATGATCTGCTGGTTAAGCTGCAAGGGAAGATTGAGAATAGGTTTAGCACTTTATATCCGCCACTGCCCAAGGCTCTTGGAAGAGTTTAAACGTTGAAGTTATTTCTATGCTTTGTTTGTTGTAATTGTGTCAAATAAGATGTGGCATTCTAAATTATATCTATGCTTTGTTTGTTTGTAATCGATATTGGATGATTTTGTTTGTATGTTACAAAGGCCACCTAGTCTATGGCCTTGTGGACAATCGTCGTGGTCGACGGTGGCTCGATTCACTTTCACCATGTAAATTAGAAAGAGTGTATTTGGGAGAAAGATCGAAAGCATAACAATAACGAAACAAAGTCATTGATGCAACGTAGGTTTAATTTGAAGGAAGAAGAAAGGTTATTTGAAAATTTTGAAAAATAACTAAGCTGATGGGTTAAATTACCCATAGGTAACTGAATCAGGGTCCTGCACGTGAGTTATCGAGAGCCAAGAGGCCACATTCGTCGTCAATGAAGTGAAGAGAGATAGCAGTAGACCGTCCACGTAGTACGAGCCGAACGAGCTGAGCATCGGCTTGCTCAAACTCGACTTTGTAATACGAGCCGAACATCAGTATGCTCAAGCTCGGCTCGTTTAAGAACGAACCGGGTATGAACTGAGTCTAAATTTTATACAAGCTTTAAAATGTGTTCATATTCGGCTTGTTGAGAAAGTGAACGAGCTCGAGTAGATCGGCTAAAATAATGCTCCTATAGTGTTATTTCAGTCGGAGAAGTCTAACTTTACCCGAACGAGCCGAGCATTGACATGCTCAAGCTCGGCTCGTTTAGAAAGTGAACGAGCACGAGCCGAACTTTTGACGAGTCGAGCGCGAGTCTGAGTAACTTGGCTCATATTATAATCCTAATAACAAATGTAAAGTATGTGATAATCTGTATGTGACAACTTAGTCCGATTAACTTGTCTCATACCATCCAACATTGATTACAAACAAATAAAAACCCTAACATACAAGGTCGGTGAATTACTCTTCTTATTATCAATTGATGTTAACATAAAATCTCGCTAAACTTATGTTATAATCTCGGGTCTAACTTGCCTGTGTACTCAAATGTGAGAATCACCCACGGCTATATTGATCAACTATAATTTTACTACATGTATCATTAGTGAATCAAAACAAAATTATTGTAACGACCTAAATAGTTAATTAAATTCGGTTCATTAATCGACTAAAGGCACGCTCGTGGACCCCATCACATTTAACTTAACAACAACTCAAACACTAATAAATATAAAAATAAAACACAATATTTATGGACCCCGTCACATTTAACTTTAGGATTCTGGTTTTACAACCGTTGTAGAAGATGATTTTATATTAGATACGGATATAACTTTGGTTGCTTGCAGACACACTTATTAGGTTGATGTGTATGTTCTTGATTCCGGGACTTCCTATCACTTATGTCCTAACAAAGAGTGGTTCAAAACTTGTAAGCATGTAGATGATGACAATATTTCTATGTCCAACAATTCTGTCTACAAGTAGTTGGAATTGGCTCGATTAAAATCAAGCTAGGTGATGGTAGATTATGTACATTGAACGAGATCAGACATGTTCCACTTATTACTAAGAATATAATATCCTTGAGTATGCTAGACAGTAATGAGTTATGTTTCAAAGGCGAATGTGGAGTTTTGAATGTTTGTATGAGTTAGACGTAATTTTGAAATGTATTAAGAAGGATACTTTATATTTTCTATAGGGTTCTATTTTTTTAGCTTGTTTTTGTTGCATCTTCAAACGTTCACAAGGATAATATGACTAAGTTGTAACATATGAGACATAGCCATATGGATGAAAGAGGGATGCAAATTCTAGCAAAGGAAGATCTTCTTGGTGGTCACAAGATCATGATTCTTGCCTTTTGTGAGCATTGTGTCCTTATGAAGCTACACTACAAGTTTCCAAAAGGTATACACATGACAAAAGGCCAACTTGATTACATCCATTCGAATTATTGAGTCCAGCTAGCATTGAGTCTTTAGGAGGTCAGATGTACTTCTTGACCCTCATTGATGATTATTTAAGAATAAATTGGATGTTTGTCATGAAGCACAAACGAGAAGATTTCAAGAACTTCAATGAGTGAAAAACGTTAGTGGAGAATCAAACAGGAAATATGATCAAGAGTTTGCAAACTAATAATGGTTTGAACTTCTGGTTTTTTGAGTTTGATTAGTTCTACAAGGATGTTGGAATTGATCATCATCATTCAGTCAAGCATACACCACAATAGAACGGTGTACTTGAGAGGATGAATCAAACTCTACTAGAGAGAGCAAGATGGATGCTCTTTATGAAAAATTGGATAGGAGGTTTTGGGTGGTAAGAATGATTACATGTTACTTGATAAACCACAAACCTCACATTGACATAAAATATAAAACACCTTATGAGGTATGATCTCTTTAACTTAGAGTTTTTGGATGTACATTTTACTATCATGTCACTGAAGGTAAACTAGAGCCTCAAACAAGAAAGGAGTGTTTGTAGGTTATGAAAATGGTGTCAAGGGATACAAAGTCCGGTCTCCATCCAAGAAAAGAATTATTCTGAGTAGAAGTATCGTTTTTATGAGAGTTCTATGCTTAACTCGACAACAAAGCTAGTGAAATCAAGAAAGAGTAGTAATTTTGATAGTGGAGACCCAATATATCCCTTAAGAAGAAGAGGAGCATCCACAATCAGAGTTGAGCTTTTGATGAGGAGTGAAGTGTGAACATCAGGTCTCGCAAACATATTACAATACCCACTATAGTGCATGGAGTCATGACACATGGAAGACGATGTAACGATAAGACACATTACTAATGAAACCAACATATAGGTGTTGGTCGATCGATCGATGT
This sequence comes from Fagopyrum esculentum, assembly GCA_033239045.1. Taxonomy (NCBI): domain Eukaryota; kingdom Viridiplantae; phylum Streptophyta; class Magnoliopsida; order Caryophyllales; family Polygonaceae; genus Fagopyrum; species Fagopyrum esculentum. The sequence continues at coordinate 84,203,170 of BSUD01000005.1, read as the reverse complement.
CACTACCGATCGATCACAGACACCAGACTCAACAAACACGAAAACTTAAGAACATGGGAGAGAAGCACATTGAGGTCAAGCGACCACCAAGGTATTGGCCGAACGACCTCTTTAGAAGCCAATGCAAAAAGCAATAGAGAGAGAGAGAGAAGAAAAAGATTGTATTTTGCGGAACCAAAGGAATGGGGTTCGAGAGCCATCTCGACATCAACAAGTAACAATGATGTCAAAGTAATTCCAAGGTCCATATCACCACAACATACATAAATAATATAGATCTCAAAAATAAATTCCACAATATTGTAAGAAAGCTAGAGTTATGTAAAGACAACTTTGTTGATTGTCACTTTCTGGTTAAATCGTAGCTTGTGGTACATGATGTTGTCACCATAATTGTCGCTTCATACCCAAGATAGTTTCTGATTCATCACATGAACGGAGCTTTGAGGTGTGAGAATTACATTGTCACTTCAAGTTAAGGTCACCCTTTGTGGAGCATATAGTATAAACAATATTGTCATAACTCATAGACATATAAGCAATACATAGAAACAATCCAATATCATAGATCAATGCAAGTCGGGCTCACTAGACCCTAAAACAGAGCAAAAACGCAAATACCGCACGGTGTCTACGCATCCAATCCATACCTAAAATGACTTCTTCATGCATCCATGGCATGGCAAAGAAGTCCACAAGCAACACACGAGTTCCTAAACGAAGGGGACAACTACATATCTCACGGGTACCTCTGACCCTACCACCATAAGGTAACCCTATAGTAAAGGGTATCCCCTCTATAGTAGCTAAACCTAGACGCTCAATACATACTCGGAAATAAAGGAATGCGTAGCACCCGTATCAAATAAAACTCTAACAGGTAAACCATGAAGCAGAATGGTACCTGTGGCAGCCGGTGCAGGTGGCTCCTCTGCACTCCTCAGCTCAAAGACTCTACCCTGAGCTCCTCTGGTGTCCGTGGTATCCCCACTACGACCTCTACCTCTACTCGGCCCGGGAGCAGATCCTTGAGTAGAAGGACGATCTAGGACTCTTTGTTGTCCTTGTGTTTTCTGCTGAGGTGGCCTCTACCCACCTCCTGCCACACTAGCAGTGGAGGAACCCTACTGTAATGCAACTCCACCCCGCCTATAGAAGGAAACTCTATGACCCAGCCCACCACATGTGAAACATGTCACTGGCGGCCTCGTACACTCTTGTCGCATATGTCCAAGATCACCACAGTTGAAGCAATGTCGTCCCTTCTCTACAGTCAATGCAGATGAGGGGTAACCCTGACGTCTCTAGCTCCGCCCAGAACCTGAAGCTCCACCAACGCTACTGGTCTGCCCAGTACGCTGCCTCTTCTCAAACCGTCCCGCCTGAGAAGTCCTCTTTTGACTAGCTCTCTTGCGCTCATAAGCAGAGGCCCGGTCCTGGTAATCTGTCAAGGACTCGCAATGGAATCCCGCCATATAAGAGCGTGTACTCTCCCTCAGTCGACAGGAGAATAAATACACGTGATGGTCCTCAGAAGGTGCAGTTGGACCAAGCAATTCCAACTCTGACTGGAAGCGGCTGATGGCATCTACAATCGGCACATCCTCAAAGCCTGCCTCCATGAAGTCCTGTAGTTTCTCCATCCTCAATGAGGCAGGGCATAACTACTCTCTAATCATACTCCTCATCTGATCGTAGCTAGTGGCTCGGGCTCGTACGGTCCTCCACCATTGATGAGCAAGGTCATGGAATAGAGTCTGGACTAACTCTATCCGTCTGTCCTTTAGACATCTGATGGACTCTAAGGCAGAATCCACATGTCCAATTTAGACCTCTGTCTCTAACCCCACCTTTTCAGAGAAAGGTGGTACTCCCAACAAATGGAATGCCTTCAACCAAGTATCTGGCCGAGGCCCTCTATACTCTTCTAGAGCTCTAACAGTCTTAGCAACACGTGCCGGCATAGCTGGCACCTGAGTGGCTTCTTGGGACATCTCAAAAGATCCCTCATGCACTGGTAGATCTGGGGCTTGTCTGCCCGCTTTGGAAGCCTCCTCCACACATCGGATGTAAGTACGAAACTCTGGTCCCCTCATGGAGACACGATCCGAGTCATCTGACTGGACTCGGTGTGACCGCTGCCTCCTTGATCCACCACTCCTTGTCTTTGTAACAACACTCTTAGCAATATCCTCATGAGCCTCCTCCACCATTGGTGGATCATCAACGGGAACTGGTCCCCTTCCTATCACACCCGGAGGAAAAGGTGGTCTACCTCTACCCCGGCCTACAACAGAAGTTGCTCTAGTCCGAGCCATCTGTGGGGTATGCACACTTAACTTATAAGGCTATATATATGCCATATGTATATATATATATATATATATATATATATATATATATATATATATATATACATACATATCTATGCTGTTGAGATCCACGACAGAGGTGACGACTTCTCGTACATTCTATCCCAAAACAACATTTTAAAACCAAAAATCCTTTGAAAACGTCAGACCCCTTTCGGGTTCCGTTTATTTTATCCATCCGACCTCATTGCAGGTAGCAAGTGCCATAGTTGTCAACCTGAGGCTTTGATACCAACTCTGTAACACCCCGAATCCGCGGGACTTGGAATGCCACATTGGGCTAGGATCTCATAGTGGATCCTGACCCTAGCCTCACAACAAATTCACTGGACCTTACAACATGTCACTGACAGATATAAAACAAATACATAAAACTGTACATCAAAAGATATACAAGATCATAGCCGAGTATAAAACATCATCCTCACACAGGAGGTATACAAAACATCATCCTCACGTAGGAGGGAAACATAAACATCCCCAAAACCATAACCACCTAATGTACGAGAGTCCTCGGCCTGTCACCCTGCTAGATCACTCAACAACTCTCCTATCATGCAAAGGCATCTACAACATGGTATGGAACCATTAGCTAACTATTCATATGTAAGGTAATGCATAAGCACAACCACAAGTTATGAAAGATAAACACATAAGCATGTTGTCACTCATTTACCCATTTTATTATCTTCATATAATAGTCATTCACTCAAATCGTATACACACACACACATACACACACACACAGATATATATATATATATATATATATATATATATATATATATATATATATATATATATATATATATATATATATATATATATATATATATATATATATGTGACACGAGGAACGTATCATCCCCGCCTCCGAGTGTTATAGCCAGCTGGAGTGGTATCGGTCACACAACTCGTGTACCCTGTGGGAGTGGATTGCGCCCTTCCCGTAAACCAGGTCTGGCCTGACTGCAGAGATCCTCTTAGACTCCACGGCGGGATGAAAGGGAAAGGTTATCACGGCCACTAAAATGAGCGGTCCCTAAACCATAGATTGGTAATAATCAACTATCGCGTACTATCAAGCATATATCACACACGACTCATGCAAGCACCCAATATAAGTATGGTAGCTAAGTAAGTCCTACGGACTTACCTCAACCTCGTACAAACACAACCACAATCAACCTCCAATCCTGAGAAGGACACTGCTTAATTACAAGGCATAGAGATATATCAATCAAAGGGGTCACACCTAGACCCAAGAGATCTATAGGATCATCCTTAACCAAAACCTCATAACCTACTAATCCTTAAAGTCGTACAAGGCATAACAAGATCATAACATCGTCATCGCACTCTCATCTATACCTAGCATGATACTATACACTCACACTAGGAAAGGAAGGGGCAATGCCATCCTTAGGCAAGCCCAGAAGCAAGACACACCTGCAAACCAAGAGCAAAGCAAGCCTGGAGTGCAAGGAGGCGCATGGGCGGAAACACCACACACAGGGGCGGCTAGACACCATGCGCAGGGGCGGCCCTGAGGTGGCGTAAGGACGGCTGGACAAAAGAGGGCTTGTCCTTGAATTCTCTTCGATCCTTTACTTGCCTCTCTTCACTTCTTCAACGTCCAACAGCCAAGCACATACATATACGTACATATATACATCAAACCAAGCTTAAGAGGCTACCACAAGATCAAACTTGTGGAATCTAAGCTAGGAAGGAAGAAAAGAAGAATGAATGAAGAAGGAAGAGAAATAGGAAGACATGAGAGAAGAACTCACCAAGCTGTAACCCAACAGAGGAAAACCACACACCACAAGCTCAAAGCTGGCTCAACACAAGAACATCAACGTCCTCAATCATTATCATCAACAAACCAACATCAAACACTCTTCAAAACTCTCACAAACTCCTACAAGATCAAAGAAGATCAAGAAAGAGATCCAAAGATGGAAGAAAAAGGAAGAGAGCGTGAGGGAGAGAAGATGAAGCTATAAAGAGGTGAAACCCTCATTAGGAGAGAGAGGAGAACTTATAGAGCAAAAAAAGGGGTAAACCATGGGTCAAGAGTCAACAAAACCGGCTGCAACACACCACAAACCGCAGGGGCGGATCATGGTGGCCGCAGGGGCGGACCAGATAGCCGCAGGGGCGGTTTAGGCCAATCCTGCACACTCAGCACTCTCTTACAGCACCTCAAGACTAAGGCTCTTACAGAGGGTAACATAAAAGTGAATCCTCAGGTCTGAAGGCCATATACATGGTAAAAAAAAACTAATGGCTATAGTCTCCACGTTGGCTGAATGAATGGAGAAACTGGAAACTCGTTGTAGAGAAGAAATCTTGCCCCTATCTAGCCAAAATTTGGTACTGAATGGGAGAAAGTTCACGCAACCCACCCATGACTCCAACCCTTGAACCACCTCCAAGACACCCTCAAGGGCCACATATGAGTTATCCGAATCCTAATTTCCATACACCTAATATTCCGGATTTTGTTGATGAATTTCAGGAATTGAAGGAAGAGGATGACGAAGGTATGTAGAGAGACTATCCTAGACGTAACCGTCTTCCTAGGAGAGGTTGAGACTTGGAACCTTATAGGCCTCACCAAGAGCATGATAGAATTGGCAAAGTGAAGGTCATAATTCCAAGTTTTGAAGAAAAATGTGACCCGGACGCCTTTATGGAGTAGTAGACCAAAATCGAACAAATTTGGTCTTGTCATAATTTCAGTGAGCAAAGTAAGATCCAACATGTTGCATTGGAGTTCCAAGGATATGCCTTAGTGTGGTAAAATCCAATGAAAGCATTGATGATAGCTAGATTTGTGCCTCAACACCATGGTAGAGAATTAAGGCAAAGATTGGAGAACCTCAAGCAAGGTTCCATGAGTACGGAGGAGATTTACTACACCTCTATGCAAATGATAATGGTGAAATCCAATGTTATAGAGGATGCTGAGACAACAATGGCTTGTTATTTACGTATTTCTCATCCTTCTTTAGCTAATGAAATTGACTTGTATTCCTTTGTTAATATCACATATTTGTTGCACTTAGCCATTAAAGTTAAAAAGAAGGCTAAGGGAAGGAGTCAAGGAGCTAAAACAAATTTTGGAGTTTCAAATTCATGGAAGCAACAAAATTCTCTACCAAACCAGACCTGAGATCGTGACCGAGACCAAAATTACAGTAAAGACGAGAAGAAAGCAGTTCAGAAAATCTCTCCCCAATATCAACAATCTCGATCCTTGAATGAGCCTTCAAGTGATCCTAAAGGGAGCAATTATATCTCTAGTTTACGTTCTAGAGATATTGTATGCTTTAAAATTTCAAGGTAGAGGTCATTATATGAGAGACTTTTCTAATAAGAGGGTTTTATTTATAGATCAACTTGGACAATATGAAAGTGAAGAAGATCATGATAATGATCATACGCACCTCAATGCATTGGATGAACATGATAGTGCTAGTGATAGTGATAGTGGTGAAGGTATTGAATTTGAGCATGAAGAATCATTGATTGCTAGAAAAATGGTGCATGCTAAAATAGCTTCATGTGGTAATAAAAAGGGAGAACCTTTTTCATACTAGATGTCTTGTTAAAGGAAAGGTGTGTAATATAATTATTGATGGTGGTAGTTGTTGCAATATTGCTAGTGTTGATTTAATTGATAAATTAAAAACTACTACGTTTTATCACCCTAGATCTTATAAGCTACATTGGATGAATGATTGTGGAGAATTAAAGGTGTATAAGCAAACTAGAGTTATCATTACATTAGGTAAACATGAGGATACCATTATTTGTGATGTTGTGCCCATAAAAGCATGTCATATTCTATTAGGAGGTCTATGACAATTTGATAGAAAAGTCAAGCATGATGGATATACTAGTAGACATTCTTTAGAGTATAAGGGTCAAACGTTAACTTTGAAACCTATGAGGCCTTTACAGATTGCATAAAGCTATGAGAAGAAGGGAATAAGCAAGAAGCAAGATTTTAGCAAAGGAAAGGAACAAGAAAAGCACTCCAGTGAAGAATCTCGGCCTAGAGAGTCAAAATCTCGCCCTAGTGATGACGTTTCTCATTCCAGTGAAAAATTTCACCCCTGAGATGCAAAATCCTGTACGCGATTACCAAAATCTTGACCCAGTGTAGTAGCTTCCCAATCCAATGCAGAAATCTCGCCTCAGTCAAGGACACTTTTAACATCCAAGAAAGAGTACATCGATGATTTTATTCCTTTGGATGTTGTTCTTATGATCCTATGTAAAAGCGTTATGAATTTAAGTGATGAAGTCAAGGCTAACTTCCCCGAAACCATTCTAAGTCTTTTGGATGAGTTTGTGATGTATTTCCGGGTGAGATTCCTGCAAGACTTCCCACCTTTTCGAGGCATTGAGCATCAAATTGACTTAATTCTAGGAGCTACACTTCCTAATCGTTCCGCTTATAGGATAAGTCCTCAAGAAAGTCAAGAGATTCAAGATCAAGTTTAAGAGTGTTTTAATAAAGGCTATGTGCGAGAGAGTTTGAGTCCATGTGCATTTCCCGTCCTTTTAGTTCCCAAAAAGGATCATACATGGAGGATGTGTACGATTGTCGAGCAATCAACAACATTACTATCAAATATCGACATCACATTCCCTGTTTGGAAAATATGATAGATGAGCTTTCTGGATCCACCTTATTCTCGAAAATTGACCTTAAGAGTGGATACCATCAGATTCGAATGAGAGAAGGAGATGAATGGAAGACAGCGTTCAAGACGAAGTTTATTTTATATGAGTGGTTAGTTATGCCTTTTGGTTTGACTAACTCTCTTAGTAACTTCATGAGATTGATGAATCATGTCTTACATCACTTCATTGGAAGACTTGTTGACATTCTCATCTACAACAAATCACTCGAAGAGCATGAAGAGCACCTAAGAGAAGTACTTGGAACTCTTAGAAATAAATCTCTATATGCTAATATTAAGAAATATGAGTTTAATACTAATCAAGTTAATTTTCTTGGTTTTGTAGTGAGTGCAAGAGGTATAGAAGTGGATGAAGAGAAGATTAAGGCCATCCAAGAGTGGCCTACACCTACAACGATCGGACATATTAGATCATTCCACGGTCTAGTAACGTTTTCTAGACGTTTTGTACAGGATTTTAGTACTATGTTATACCCCTCACTTATCTCATAAAGAATCAAGTACAATTCGAGTGGGGAGATTCACAAGAGAAGGCCTTTAAGGAGTTGAAGCGGCAACTATTTCATGCACCCCTTCCAGCACTTTCGGATTTCACTAAACCATTTGAGGTTGAGTGTGACTCTTCAAGGATTTGGCATTGGAGGAGTACTCATGCAAGTAGTAGGCCAACTGCATTCTTTAGTGAGAAATTGAAAGGAGAATGCTTGAATTATTCGGCATATGATAAGGAATTATATGCATTATTTCGAGTTTTCAAGACATGACAACATTACCTTTGACCTAATGAATTTATCCTTAGAATTTATCATGAGTATTTCAAGAATTTTAGGAGTCAAGATAAGTTGAATAAGAGACATGATAGATGGATGATGTTGTTGTTGATGCCCTTTCAAAGAGACATGCTTCGATCACTACTATTGACTCTAAGGTTTTAGGTTTCCATTACATTAAGGATCTATATGTGGGTGATATTGATTTTAGTGACATCTATAAGTCATGTATAGGACGAAATTCAAGAGACAAGTTCTTTATGTTCGAAGGATTTCTATTTTATGAGGATAAAATGTGCATTCCTAGATGTTCTCTTAGACTTTTAATTGTTGAGGAAGCTCATATGAGTGGTTTAATGAGACATTTTGGAAGGGATAAGACATTTCATATGCTACATTCACACTTTTATTGGCCTCATATGCTTAAAGATATTGAGAATATGATTAAGAGATGTATTGTGTGCTTGAAAGCTAAGGATAGATCGAAACCACATAGTTTATACACTCCTCTTCCTACGCCTACTTCACCATGGCTTGATATTAGTGTGAATTTTTGTTGTAGGGTTACCTAGGACCAAGAAGGAGAGGGGTTCTATTTTTGTGGTTGTTGATTGTTTTTCTAAAACGACTCATTTTATTGCTTGTCATAAGATCGATGATGCTTATAATGTTGCTAACTTGTTCTTTAGGAAGATTGTTAGATTACATGGAGTACCTAGGACTATTGTGAGTGATAAAGATGTTAAGTTCCTTAGTTTCTTTTGAAAGACTCTTCAGGAAAAGCTATGAACTAGGTTATTATTTTTAACCTTTAGTCATCCTCAAACGGATGGTTAAACGAAGGTTATTAATAGGACCTTAACTACCATTTTGCGGACTGTTTTGAAGGATAATTTGAATGATTGGGAAATTGTCTTGCATTATGTTAAATTTTCATATAATCGTATCATGCATTCGTTTACTAACCTAACGCCTTTTGAGTGTGTCTATGAGTTGAATCATTGGACCCCTTTTGATCTTATACCGTTGCCTATTGAGGAGCGAGTAGATTTTAATGCAGAAAAACAAGTCGAATTCATCAAGAAGTTGAATGAAAAGACACACATAAGAAGGGTAAATTCGTGGTTACCAAAGCAAATAAGAATCGCAAAGAAATGCAATTCAAGCCAGGAGATCTAGTTTGGTTGCATCTAAGGAAAGAGAAATTTCCGGAAAAGAGGAAGTCTAACTTGTCTCCAAGAGAAGATGAGCCATTTCGAGTGAAACGTGAGGTTGACAACAACGCTTATGTTTTAGAGCTTCCGAAGGATTATGGCGTGAACCCTACCCTCAATGTAGGGTATTTGAGTCCTTTTGTGTCTAGTGATGAGCATGATGATGATTCGGGGACAAATCCTTTTCTAGAATGGGAGTATGATGATGGACCATTCCTAACACCAACTATACAAGGACCAATCACTAGATTTAGAGCAAAAGCATTGAAGGAGAAGGAAACTACATCATCTTTAAGTCATGACATAGAAGGATCTATCACTAGATCAAGAGCAAGATCCATCCAAAAAGAGGTTGTTATCTTATTCGCAACATGTACATCTAAAGAGGCTCTAGTTGTGTCTAAGTCTTCTTTAGTGACATTGGTGGCTACTATGAAAGGACCCTACAAGAGTGAATATGATCAAGGAGCCAAGAAATGTGGCTAAATCGAGATTTAAGCAAGCCAATCAAAATCTCGACCCTGAGAACCAAATCTCGCCCGAGATTCCAGTTGAGATTTACTTCTGTCGAGATCCATAAGATCCAGTCAAGATCTTATTAGTTGTTAGATATTTACAATACCTTTAAAGATCTAAACAGTCTAAAGGTATCTTTTGGTTTTGACCCTATCTTTTAGGATTATCTTTATTATATCTTTTAGAAGATTCTCACCTATAAATAGATTCATAGATTAGATTAGATTGATTATTATTTCTACAATATCGTGAGATAATCGCTACTTTGTTTATGAAGTTTGTGCTTTATTCATTTCAATTCAATCAAAAAGAGAGTATTTGATTGAATAGTTGTTTAGTTCTTGCTAGGTTGTCTTGCGTATGTTAATCTTCTTAAAGATTGGTGCTACTAGTCAAACTATTCCCTCCTTGTGCTTGTTTTATCTAGAAGGCTTGTGTAAGGTTGAAGAAGGAAGGGTTAAGGTAATTCTTGTTGAGAGTTTTGATCCAATTGGTCAAGGTCTTTGCAAGTCTAACATTAAGTCTTTTCTTCCTATATTTTCATACTTTCATTCCATATTATCATCTTCTTATTCTTCCGTTATTATTCCATCAAACTCACGTTCTTTGTGTTCGAGCTTCATGAATCTCGGACTTACCATACAAATCTCGGGCGAGATTTGCACTCAGATTTGCTTCTGTCGTCGCTTTCATCTTCAATCTAAATCGGGAAACTACGGCATCAAACCTACATCACCTTTGATTCGGGCGAGCCATACACACGTCCCACGTAGCCACGGTGGTAATAACCATGCAAGATCCGTATGAGATCGAATTATCCTTGCCAAGCCAATATAAGCCATCTATGCAAGCTCAACAACTAGGGCCCACAATCTTGAAGCGTACTCATTCCGGACCCACCCATCGGAACCTATGATCTATCTTCCCGATGAATGGACCAACTATGCAAGCCTACCCGATCCGCCACATCACCATGATCCATTGCATACACAAGCCATTTCGGATCCCCCCTCCATCCCATAGGTGGGACGGCCTTAGTGGCTAAATCGGTCCTCCTATTATATATTTAGCCCATAAAGACATCTTTTAATTGTGGGATAATTTTACGGGCTTTTTAAATGTTATTTTCCGGCCTATGTTTAGTTTAATTATTTTGTAAATAATTTAATCTTCTAATAAGAAAACTTAAAGATAAATAGAGAGAATCATTGCTTCTAGAGATATTATTTGATCAATCCTAGAAGATAAAATCTTATTAGAAGATTGGTTTTTTTAACACAAGATCATATCTTATTCCCGATAAGATATGATTCTTCGGGACAAATTACTGAAGCCCACACTCAAGCCACCCCTTACATATCTATCTTGAGCCTCTTGTTTTCTGAACATGAAATTGAACAATATACCTTTGCGAAATAATTAAAATCATTCAAAAAAACAAAGGATATCCGATTTCCGTACCGTGTTCCAAACTCATGCAAGATCCGTATCGTATTCTAAGTAATATACCTTTATGAAATATTTAAAAAGAAAGGATATGAGGTCTAAAATCATTAAAAAAAAAGGATTTTAAAAATAAAGATTTTATGTCATTAGTTATGAGTTTTCAAAATTATGATCCACAGTCCGCCACGTCATCATCAATGTAAAATGCTTTAGTAATGACATATAGATCAACTAAAAAGTGCTTGTCATAAGATTAAAAAAAATGGCACGCATCATTGTGACAACTTACCGCATATCCAATTTCCATACCCAGTGAACATTATCAACCCTGAAACTTGTCTTAACATTTAGGGCTTGTTTGATATCCATATCTAGATATTAAATATGAAAATCAACATAATAAAAATTCATAATTGGTGTTAGGTGTACTTTTATTGTATTGATATCTTGATAATACTCGTGAGACATTTTTCCTCTCATTTTGATATACCTTAAAAACCATGGTATCACGTATCTTATATTCTAGACACTTTCATTATTCCTTTCCAAAACTCATTTTTCTAGACAAAAATCCTCTTTTTTTCATGCCAAAACTCTCATATATTACAACCTACCGAACATAGATATCAAATAGCAATCTCATATTCATACCTCGATACCAATATCAATATCTGAAATATTGATATCCATATATGAATATAAACATGCCCTTATTAATAATAGTTAAAATATTTTGTATAAAAGCCATACATTTTTTTTTATCTACTTGCTAGTTGTGTTAAGAAATGAAGAAAAGTATCCGAGCTAGGTTCAAGGAACGTGAAGTCGACATCAAATTGTGGCCCCTGGGGCCTGGGCCATTCAAACCAGCCATTGCCCTTCCCCAACCCTACGGGCAACAAGGCAAGTATAAATGACAGTGTCAGAATCGGAAGCAAAGAGTAAATGCTTTGTCAGCAACTGATAGCAACTGCTACTTGAAACACAAGGCGACAGCTTAAACTAGAAAGCATCTCTTTTTTTTTAACTCTTTGCCCTTGAAAATTGGCAACCCAATTCCCATCAAGAAAACAAAGCACATGGGCCACCTGGGCTTGGCTATTGCACATCAATCTTGTTAGTAGCTTCGAGTCGCAAATTGGAAGTAATTACAAGAACACGGGCATTTCATGTTTTCAATATTCTTACCTCACCATCATCCTTGAGTTTCTTTAGATTGAATTACAACCCGAGCCCCAGAAGCAAGCCTGTCAAAACAAAGCCAAAGATAAAAAGTTCAGCTAACATAATATAACTATAAACTGACTGTCACAGTTTTGCATTGATACGAAATAAACTTCCAAGTCAAAAACTCAACTTTCTTCAATCTTGATGGTCTTTTCTCTATCCTCTTTAAGGGAATCTTGCCCCTTGACCACTTTATCTTCCTCATGGTTATTTGATAAGCTTCTTCCTTTATCAGAAACAGGGGATCTTGTTGATACACTTTTTGGCTGCTTACTCCCTGAAGCTTTGATAGAGAGTGATAGACATTTGGACCGTGCTGAAGTCGTTCCTTCGTCAGTATTTAGTCCATGGTGCCTAGAGGACTTAAGTGTCATGTAGTTCTCAATATTCCAGTTAAAAGGGTAAAAACATGAGTTTACAGTTTGGAAATATGATTGCCTGTGATGTTGTAGCTCATTATCTTTATGGTCCCAGAGTATTCCCTTTGTATGAACAATTTCACCCATGATAAATGACAGTACATATAAAGCATAGAAAGACTTTTACCATCTCTGCCCACATCATTTACAACCAATCATAGACATCCAAAGGCCGACCTGAATCAACTATGAAGCAATCTAATGTATGTTGATTAAACAAACAAGTACCTGTCCGCGTTAAATGAAGAAGAGCGTCTGAGAGAAATATGACTGTCTTCTTCCTTCATCATTTTAGTTTCCACAAGACTGCCACTAAAATACTCCTTATCTTCCAATTTAGTACCCATCAATCTGGGATTCTCTGGCAAACAATCAAGCTCTCCTAACATGACAGGAGATGAATACACTGGAGATGGGAATTTCAGATGAGAAAAATGCGGTCTGTATGTAGGAACAATGCCAAAATTGTGATCTTTCACAGATATTGACCCACAGGAAATCAACTGCAACAGCACATCTGAAGCTTTTATTTTCCGAGTGGATGGAATCCTCACACCTTCCTCTTCAAGTATTCTGAAACTATTAATTTTACTTGCATCAGTCCTCATTAAAGATCCCAAGGTGTCTGGCTTCTCCTCAGATGAAGCTGCGCTACAGGATGACAAAGGTGAAGGAGAACTCCTACATTTCTCAGAATCCTGGTTCATGCTTTGATCATGGTTGTAACACTCCACAGTGCATTCACCGTCAATTAAACCATCATCTGTAGAAACACCGCGAGTACAAGTCTCCTTAAGAGTAGTTCTCCTGTCGGTCTCCTCGGTTTGGGTTGAAGCGTCAGCTGCTCCTTCATTCTTAGAAGCTTTAGAGCCTGTCAAACTTAACGAGCTAACCCAAGATGGACTATTTTCCATTCTAGAGTCAAGAGAAACACCGGAACAACCAGAACATCGGGATGGAGGAGAGATCTCATCTTCTTGACGACGTTTTGTCTCTTTTGTGTTCATCCTTGATGAAGTAGATGCATCTCCTTGGCTTCTAGAAGGTGGTTCTGGCAATTGTTTCATGTTTTGAATCCTAAAATTGGCTGCCGGACTATGATGACCTGACACAATAGCAGCCAAATGTTAAAGCCCTTCAGCTTATTTCTTCGGATAAGCGAGATGATTATACATGTGAATGACCTAAGTAGATCACAGCACAAATACTAAGTATGGTTCACACTATATGAAGAAAAAATATTATATCATGTGACCAATGTGGCTAAACAGTAAGAAAATAGATTACCACCTGAATTGGATTCTGTCATGATTTCAGATCCCTTGAGAACATATTCATGTCCCTGGGAAGGAATGATAAGGTCATCTTCACATAGATCATTCCACACAAAGCCATTTTTGTAGCTTCTGCACAAGGTTGAAAGCTCAACATAAATAGGCAATCATATACATGTTTACTTATCAATGATGAGGAAGACTCTAAACCATTACTCCGTTGTCTAGTTTTTCAAGCTCATATTTTCATCACACGTAATAGCCAACTTAAAAAATTGAAATTATCATCAGATATTTAATTTTCAGTTATCGCATTCCCAATTTAGCTTGTTTCTTAACACAGTAAAGGAAACTAAGTCAGTGAAAGTACCTTACCTCTTACAGGACCAAGAGTACATGGAAGCCATTCCTCTTCCTCTTAGAACATTCAGCTTTTCAATAAAATCTGCACAAGAACAGGCAGCCTGAAATAATCAGTAAACTCATCATCTCTCTTTGTCACTCGCTGTCTCCGAATATTATTAACCTTACCTCTCAAGTAAAGGCCTTCGGGCGAGGAGATTGGAACTTCGATGAAATGAGGATGCTCCAGCTGACGATTCCGGCACAGATAGTAAACAACTGGCACCTTGCGGTTCTGTACATACTTGCCTGATTTCTCCGTCCACACCTTCGCCCTATCCGGACTCACTTGCCTGTATTTCGACATCCTCCTCTCCATTTTCCCAACACTCTCCACCCTTACTACCCAAACTAAACCTAAACAACCAAACGCCCGTAGAGATACTCCGAAATTGCCGCCTAGTTAACCTCAAAATCACAAATAGAGCTCACATAAGCAAAGTAAACATCCAAAGTACATATTCAACAATCATGAAAGAATTTCGTGTAAAAGGAATTGAGAAGTGCAAGCGAGCAGGACAAGGTTGCCAGAAAACGTAGGGAGAGAGGAAGAGGGAAAAGTGAGCTCATAGAAACAGAAAGCAGCGGAAATTTGGCCATTTTCGACAGCTCCAAACACACATTTCAGAGGAAGGAGAGAGAGGGAGTGACAGAGAAACGGAATGGTGACTGGTGAGTGGATATGGAGGTTTGTTGTCTGTGTTAAATAGGTAGGCGGAGTGTAATTATTTATGATTGGCTATTTGAATTTACTTATCTTTTTAACTCGAATGTTTTGTTTAAGTGAGCTAAGTATTGCTTGTTAGTCGATACTTCAAAATTACAAAGAGTTAGAAGGAAGAGGGGCAACAAATTGTGCCGCCCATCCTTTCTGGATAGCGAATCCGATCCTCCTAAAAACAACATCAGAAGATCTAAGAGACGTAACATTGTCATGCAAAACCCGTTGCACCCTCTTCAGAATTTCAATAGCATCGGGCGCAAGGAAACCAAAGGTGTCGAAAGCGAATGGAAGAAACACATGTTGATTTTCAATACAAGCTTTCTCATGTTTGGCCACCTTAGCAGAAACCGCATTAAGCGCCGCCTTACCACCGCAAAAGGCCCACTACCCAAACAAACAAGTGGGGAAACTCCAGTTAAATCGATGCAAGCATGTTTTCCACCCGACCGTCCAAACACCAAGATATCTGCCGGCCTCAAGGTGGACCTCCCCTCACGTGGGTCAGTTAAGAAGGACACAGGCGCCTCCTTCTTAACCGATACCCCGCCCTCCTAAACACATCACACAACACATCACGGACCAAATCATGCCTATATTTGAACCCAAGAAGCTCTTTACAATGAACCGCATGCTCCCAAAAGAATCTAGAATTCTCCGACAATTGGGCATAGGACAAATCTCATCGACCGGGTATAGAGGAATCATAAGGCGATACTTAAGAACCGAACGATACTCAACCGGGGACATACATTGCCCAAGTCCATCAATGGGTATGGCAAGAAGGAAATCTTGGCTATGTGTGGATTGAAGACACTTGAAAATCGCTTTTTGTCTTAAAGTCAAATCAAAAGTAACTTCCATCTCCTGCACAGTCTTACCGAAAAGAGCACTCGCCAAAGCATGTTGGGCTTTAGAAGGGACGGTGTTCTTGACAGTGAAGACAGAAAGATCGAAACTAGGAATAGAAGTTTGAAGATTGTCCAAAGCTCCATAAAACTCATAGCACATTTCTACAACTCCACTGTCACGCAAAATATGGTCTTGGAGCTCCCAAGACTGGACCCTAGAGGCAACAAAAGCAAAGGAAGACGTCTCAATAGTAGAGTATAGCCCAAGCCCCCCAAATCGAATAGGCAAAGAAGCAAGTCGCCACTGAAAATCTCCAAAACAAGGACCCCCACAAACCACAATATATGACGCACAGTTTTCAGAGTTTTTAAATACAAGGCATTGCATTGCCGTCAGAATATTACGGCGGTGAAGTCGCATTGTGCGTCCGATAAAAAAAAAATCTGACGTCAGTAATTTTTATTTTATTTTTTTAAATATCTTAAAGTTTACAAAGGAAATTCAACTCTAATGCACACTACAATTGAGCGTTAGAGTAAATATATGACGCACAGTTTTAATGCGCGACAGTTATGCGTTAGTAAATTCGACATCATGTATTTAGTAGTCTCAAGTTACTATGTTTATTGCTAAAGTAGTATGATCTTAAAACTATACTAATAATTGCACATTATTGGATTTACTAACGTAAAACTTACGTGTATTGAGACTACGTGTTAGGTATGAAGTCTGATGCGCAGTCGCAATGTGCGTCAATGTTGATTTTTCTTTTAAATTTAAGATTTTTTAAATCTCATGTTTTTCTGGATAGAATTTAACGTTGAGATTGCTCGTCAACCTCAGATTTTTTTTTATTTTTTGGATGTCTGAGTACGGGTCATAATTTTTTTAAAGTCTAAGTACGGGTCAATGAACATAAGTGACGCATAGTTTTAGTGCACACATTTATGCATTAGTAGTTTGACACTCTGTAGTTAACAATCCCCTCTCGAAATTATTATTATTATTATTATTATTATTATTATTATTATTATTATTATTATTATTATTATTATAAGTTTGGTCACCATTATCTATATATTCTATATATCTATATCTATACTAAAACAGAAGTCACTACTGCTGACGTGGCGACCTGAGGTTTAATCTAGCAATTAAATTTTTTAAAATCAGTAATTAAGCCATAAGATCTTTTTCACTAAAACTGAATTTTTTAACAAATACGGTTGTTACTTAATAATATATGAAGTTAATTTTTTAAAAAATCAATTTAACAACCAAATCATTTTTTATTAAATAAATAATTATAAAATATATTAAAAAATCTTTAGCTATAGGATCCGATTTGTTACAAACCTTATCAAAACCTAATTCACATGCAATAATTTATAAAGTTAACTTTTAAAAAATAACATTTGTTACTTAAAACATTTGATTATCAAAACTTTATTTTATATAAATATATTTTATAATTAGTTTTTTCATATTTGTTTACTATTACAATTTTTTTATAATTAGATTCTATAATTATATTTTATAAATTCTTCTTTCATAAATAGATTTTATAATTGGGTTTTTGTAATTCGACTACTGTTACATTATTTTTTAAATAAATATATATTTTTAATATATGTTAGAATGCGTTGCATTAAATTAAGATTATTCAGTTCACACGATCAATGACATGTTAATCAAAAGATCTAATCTATAAATATACTCGCACAAGGTGCGGGCTATGCACTAGTTATTATGTATTATACATACTAAAACAGATCACAGATTTTGCTCATGTGGCGCGAGGTGGGAGCAATAATAAAATGGAGCTCCTACAATTTTTTGACCAATAAATTTTTATTTTATAAACTATTTTTTTAAAAACAGAGAATCTTTATTTATTAAACTAACAATTGTTATTGAAAAATTTCACGTAACTTTTTTTTGGGACAATAAATCTTTATTTTTAAACTATTTTTTAAGTCAAGGAATCTTTTGTTATTAGTCTATTAAATTTTTTGAGGAATTTTTTTATTCTACATCGATTAGCTAGTTGATAGTTTTAGAACTTGTATAAGTAGGGAGTCTAAAGAGTATACATACAATACAATTAATGACATTTTGATTTAAGTTCAATTACAATTCTTATGTGGGATTGTTATCCTATAATTATCAAGGTCTTAATGTTTCTCCTGAAATTTTATTTTTTGGACGATTTTTTTTACGGATTATCAACTTTTTTGCCCAATAAATCTTTATTTTTGTAAACTAGTTTTTTAAGCCAAAAAATCTTTATTTATTAAACTAACACTCTGTTATTGAAAATTTTCACCTAACTTATTTTTTTGCTTCAACCAATCTATTTTTGGGACAATAAATCTTTATTTTTAAACTTTTTTTTAAGTGAGTGAATCTTTTGTTATGATTAATTTACGTTAAATTTTTTGAGTGATTTTGTTATTTCAATATATTGTCTTAGAATTTGTATAAATAGGGAGTTTAAAGAGTAAACAAACAATACATTTCTTGACCGTTTGGTTAAGTTCAAGTACAATTATTATGTGGGATTGTTACCTACAATTATCAAGGTCTTAATAATTTTTTGAGGGATTTTGTTATCTCACATAGTATACAAATAATACAAAAGAGAGCATGGATTTTGCTGACGTGACGCGTTGTGGAAGCAGTATTGAAATGGAGCTCCCACAATTTTGTGGCCAATAAATTTTTATTTTGTAAACTAATTTATTAAGTTAGAGAATCTTTATTTATTAAAGGATTTTTTCTCTGGGTGCCCTCAAGGTTTAGACTTTTTCTCTTGGTATCCACTAAGTTTCAAAATTTTTCTTGGTACCCTTATGTTTTAGTTGTTTCCTATTTATACCCATTCTTAATATATTACATTAAAATTTATTATAAAATAATTAAAAATTTTAAAAATGAATATAAAACTAATTTTGACCTCATTACATTTTAATCTAATAAATTTATAATAATAGTATTTTTTTTTTAAAATATTTTTCTAAATAAAAAAAAGTAAAGTAAAATAAAGATAATTTTAATTTTTGAAATAAAATAAATCAAAAATAAATATTTTTTAAGTTTTTTTAAGAGTCTAGAAAATCAAACATATAGTATTGTTTTTTGAAGTTAGTTTTATATAATTTATTTAATTTGAAAATAACAATATTATTTTTTATGTGTTAATTTATTATTTTTTTATCATATACTTTTTCATAATCTTAAAACTAAAAAAACATAATTTTTAAAATTTTTGAATTAATATAAATTATATAAAATTTAAATTCAAAATAAATAAAACTATTATATTTTAATTCTATAGACTTTTAATAAATTTTCAAAAATTGTTTTTATTTAATTATATATATATTTTTAAAATCTAAAGTAAAAATTAAAAAAATATGTTAATTAAAAAAAAAATATATTTTCAAAAAATAAAAAATATATTTAAAAACTATTTCTACTATAAGTTTATTAATTAAATTTAATGAGGTCATAATCTATTTTAAACTTATTTTTTTGATTTTTTATTATTTTATGATGAATTTTAATTTTATATATTAAGAATGAGTATGAAGAGGAAACAAATGGAACTTTGAGGGCACCAAGATGAATTTTGAAACTTAGTGGATATCAAAAGGAAAAGTCCAAACCTTGATTGCACCAAGAGAAAAAATCCTTTATTTAACTAACAATCTGTTATTGAAAAATTTCACATAACTTTTTTTTGTTCCAACCTATCTATTTTGTGACACAATAAATATTTATTTTTAAGCTAGAAGATCTTTTGTTATCAGTCTGATCTATTTACGTTAAATTTTTTCAAGGATATTGATGTAAGAGCCTAGTTGCTGAGAGAGTGAGGTGAGGACCCAGTTTTGGCCTGATCCACCCCTGCGTGACCTAGTAGGCGCCCCTACGGTTTGCCTGGGCCGCACCTGCAGTTCATTGAGGCCGCCCTTGCGGCTCTGTGTGCTGTAGCAGCTTTCTTTAACCCCTTTGACCCGTGCTTTACTCTTTTTATCCTTTATAACCTTCATCGCTTTCCTTCTGATGAGGGTTTATCATTTTCAACTTCATCTCTCTCTCCTACGTACATCTTCTTCTCCTCTCTTCTCCCTTGGATCATCTTGATCTTCTTTGAGTTTTTGTGAGTTTTGTGAGCCTTGTGCTTGGCTTTGCTTGTGGTTTGTGGATGATGATGTTGTTGTGCCTTGTTGAGCTTGCTTGAGGTTGTGGTGCTGTTGTGTTTGATCTTTGGAAGTCCAGCTTGGTAAGCTTTCATGGCTTCCTTCCTTTCCTTCTTCTTTTCTTCCCTTTCCTTAATCTAGCTTAGGTTCCTTAGGCTTGGATCATGCTTCACCCATGTTTGACTTGTATTGATGTATATATATATATATGTATGTTTTGTATGTCAGTTGATGTTGGAGTGAAGAAGGAGTAAAATAATCGAAGGAAGAAGTGAAGAAAGGGTTGAAGTGGTGCCTTTGTTGTCCAGCCGCCCTTGCGCCACCTTACAGCCGCCCCAATGCCGGCCAGGACCCACCCCTGCGCCACCTATGATCCGCCCCTGCGCCCACCTGCATCAGCTAGGTTCTTCTCTTGGTTCTGCAGGTGTGTGTTGCTTCTAGGCTTACCTTAGGATGTCCTTTGTTCCCTCCTTTCCTAGTGTGAGTGTATAGGATCATGCTAGAGGTGTGAGGATGCGTTTGGTTGAGATTATGATCGATATATGTTTTGTACGGCTCTAAGGATTTGGGTTGATGTTGGTTGAGGTTGTGAGGTTAGGTTGAGGATGATCCTATGGATCCCTTGGGTCTAGGTGTGACCCCTTTGATGAATAGAGGTTGTAATATCCGGAATTTTTTATTCCGTTCAATTCCGAATCAATTCGGACTTTGAGCCGTTGACGGTTCCCATTCTATCTAGTATTTCTTTCTTCACAAATTTTATCATTTTATGTAGAATTTAATTCACATAAAATGATAGAATTATATCAAATCCTAATTCTTATAATTATTTATCATTTTATGTAGAATTTAATTCACATAAAATGATAGAGTTATATCAAACCCTAATTCTTATAATTATTTATCATTTTATGTAGAATTTAATTCACATAAAATGATAGAATTATATCAAACCCTAATTCTTATAATTAATCCTTAACGACGAGTTTAGACGAGATCATGACAAGGCTGAGACGAGATTGTGACAAAGCTGAGACGAGACTGTGACAAAGTTGCGATGAGACCATGACAGAGCTGAGACGAGGTCATGACGAAGCCCGACAACTCTGTGACGAAGTCATGCATGGGCCTGACAAAGCCATGACGAGTTTTTGACAAGTCTTGACAAACTTTCAGCCCACTTATTCTCACCTTATTTTCAGCCCATTTCTTTTGTTTTGCTTGCAAGGAAGCCCAACCTAGGAGAAGCCCATGATGTAACGCCCCAAATTGTTTTTGGCGCGTTTTCGATACTTATTTCTCTGACCACTATCGATATTTTATTAGATTAGTTTTTCTTAAAAAAAAAAGTATTTTGAAGGCGTAAAATATCTTTCCCGAGTAAATTTATATTTTTGGATACATTCACGTATATCCGTATTATTACTTTCGTAAAACGTCGGAAATGTTTCCCGAGTCGAAAATCCTGTTTCGGTTTATTCCATTGGAGTGTATTCCGCTTTGTTTACTTTCTTTTATTTTAATTTACTTGTTTCTTTTTGATTTTCCAACCCTTGGTCTTCTTCCACTCAGCACATTACGTGTGATGTTGTCCAACAGTCTGCATACCTATCTCTAGCTTGACTCCTTGTTGTCTTAGAGCTACCTCTGCCCATCTATCTGAGTTCCCTCTCCCACACTCAGCTCATCCCATTCCCTTCCTTGCTCACACTCCCCTCAACCTCAACCTTACCTTCCCACATTGTTGTTAAGTTCAGTGAGATCTTGAGCAAGTTTGACAGACGTTTTAGAAAGGAAATTGAGAAGGAATCAGTATCGGTCATGCCCAGTTCTCGACTGCCACACTCCCTCACACACTTAGGCTTTTTTGTTACTTGGAATCCCGGACCTCATCTTCAACCTTCCTCAAGCGTATCCATCTCTCTTGGCAACAGCAAGCTGGTCTCCTCTCTTCATCTCTTGCGGAAATCACCACCAGCAGGGCACCCCGCAAAGCACCTCACAGGAACCCTCTTCGAGCCCGTCGGACGGCGCCAACAACAACCTTTGGAGAAGCGCCCTTGTCGGGACCTTTGCCGCCCCCATTGTCGTCGCGCCGCCATACCAGTTCCCCCCTCTCCCTTTTCCACTTGTGGTGACCGATCGAAGACCTAGGAGTTCGGCCGCCGTCGGAGAGCCTGCGCTGCCTCGCCCGCCCTAGCGTCGGGACCTAGAGCCGCTGCCAAAGCTGCTAGCTTGTGCGCCCCTTCCCCTGCCAATTCTCCTCGCCGCCGCCCTGGTTATTTTCCCCCTTCCCAGCTGTGCGCTAGATCTATCGGGTTAATGAACCCTTGTTACTAATCACAATCGGGCCCCTTAGTTTTGGTAAAATTTCATATTGTGACCCCCTGTTTTGTATTTACATATTTTACCCAACTTTTGTAAATTTCAGATTATGGCCTTGTGAGATAAATTACAGATTTGGCCCAAAGGTTTTTTTTTTACAGAAAATGACCCAAGTTTCTAGAGTTGTATTATTTGCCCCGGAAAATGTGTTAGCGGTTTTTAACCTTGGATTTTAATTACGGGGATATTCTTATATTTATATACCCTATATATAATGCCCTTTGTTGGATTATTTTCGGAATATGGGCAAAGGATTTAACTCGTGGTTTATGACCTAAATTTCTAAAATTGTATAAATTCCCGGAAAATGTTTTTACAAGTTTTAACCTTGGTTTTGAAAGCGAGTTTCATTAGAATATTTTATGCGTTAAATCTTCCTTTCAAATTTAGCGTTTAGCTAAATTTTCTTAGCTTTGGTTTTAGGTCCGGAAGAGCGCCCCGATAAAAGCCTAACGAGTCCAAGTTTGACATCCGTCTTTTGACGTCGTGTGAGTACCTTCTTCCTTGTTTAGTTATGTTTAGTATTAGTATCATGCTAGGTTGGATCTAGCATAACTTAGAGTGAATGCCAAGTAGTGGTCATGAACCTTAGGTGAGTTTTGAGGATTTATGATGTTCTAAAGCTTAAGGTGTGTTTGATTTGGAGAGGTTATAAGGCTTTGAGTGTATGTTTGATCTTGTGAGGTTGTTTATGGCTTTAAGTTGTTTGTTGAGCTTGTGAGAATCTACGAGTTGAGGTTGTATGATTGTTGAGATTGTGGAGACTAGAAAGAGAGTATCCTAGTGGTGTTGTGAGTTATGATCTTGCGAGATACGAAGGTTTAGAAGTCTTATGACTTCTAGCTTCTGTTGAGTGTGATGTGAGCACGAGGGATTCTAGGATGCGGTCCTAGAATTGAGAGCAATTTGTATAGAAGTCTAAGCCTTCTATTGTGAGTGAGTTGTTGTTGATGTAGTTATCTTCTTGTGAGCAGGTTACGGGCTTCCTCCCTAAGGAAGCGAGAGTGTCGTGAGTATAGATTGGTGACGAAGTAAGTCTCCGGACTTACTTTGCTCGTATTCTTTGTATTAGCATTATTGTGTGTTGGGTGGTGTGTGTTTATTATTTTACTGTTTATAACAACTAAACCGGAAATAGGATTACCGACCTTTATATTATTTTGGCCCAAGTGTATGATAACGGGCGGTGACATCATCTGCCTAGCTCTTGTGAGAGTCTAGGAGGTTCTTGGCGACTAGCCCGTGCTGGTTAGACGGTCGGAGGCATCCGCACCGTTCCATGCCGGTAAGTAGGGACCGAGGCGGGACCACGGTGGTCTCGTGTCACAAAACTAAGTTGAATTAGAACGAGATATGACTTAATAATAAAAAAAATTATAAACCGGAATTGTGTGCTTTGAGAATGTTGTGTGTTTATGATGATTTACTTGTGTTTGTGCCTTTCCCATTGATTCTAATGCTTCGAATATGAGCTAACGGTTTTATACCGACTGTTGTAGATTGCATTGCAGGTTAGGATTGCGGCCGAGAGATCCGGAAGAGTGGGCAGCCGGGGTTCCGTACATTTTAGGATTGGGTTTTGGGTGGAGTCAAGTTTGAGTATTGTAATTATTGTATGTTTTATGGCGTTAGCCTTTGGGGTTGTATTTTCGGCTGAAGTCCTTTGTTGTATTCTTTCGGGTTTTTCTTTTCATTGCATAAAAATGTATTTCGGTTTTGGCCTTTATTTGTGCCTTGTTGCAAGATCCGGTGAAATTATTGTCAAGCTAAGGGTCGGGACCCATTGTGAGGTCCCAACTCCGTAGCGCCCCGAGTCCCGCGGATTCGGGGTGTTACACATGAAGCAGCACAAGGGACAACCGGCTCCTCACATTCCACGTCAGCCAGCAACCACATTAACTCTCTCTCCTATCTTCTCGTTCTCCATCCAACGTAACAACCGGATATGCAGATCTTTCCGTAGATCTCGACCCACTCCAGCCCACGCCTGCTTCCATACCTGTCCAGATTCACGTACAGAAGAGCAATCCCTTCCCTATCCTCGCTTATGGCGAGCCAGAACGCATCAGCCTCACCTCCCTCACTCTTTTCGTCGATCTCCAGCCGTGCAGTGTAGTGTTACGAACAGTCCGACTCCATCGAACGATCCCTCTCACGCAGATCAAGCGGCAACAATCTTCTGCATCCCCTTTGTCGTCGTGCACAAGCAGCACTTCTGCACATCTGTACATCCCTTCACCTTGAGTCTGGCGCTGATGAGCCTCACGTCCTTCTGCGCATAGGAGCCAACAAGACCAACAGGCAGGAGCGGCAATAGGATCGTTGGTTCGGTTTCCCCAGTCCGCCGGTGCGAGTGGCCTCCGAGTTGCTGGTGCGCCTCCCTCTGACCGTGAGCGCTTCCCAGTGACGGTGGGCTCGTTCCGGTTATCTTCCCCGTGTGTGCGAGCACGTTGAGCCCGACTAGTTAGGTAAGGCTTCACCCTCTTCTCTTCCGTACCCTCTCTATATATATGTTCTGATGTGAGCCATTTGAATCCTAGAACCTTTCATAACAGCCATGGAAGATAGCTAGAAGGGCTGGAAATTTTCTGAGTTTTCGGAGGTGACGAACAATCTACTTGGAGTCACGATTTGGGTAAGTTAGACTCCTCTTTTTTGGCTGGTTTTCGGATATAATATAGTCGTTATTGCATTGTATAACATACTAAAATTTTAGAGTAATATCAGTTACGGTTTGAGAGTTATGATGTTGCAAAGTTGATTCCTCATGCAGTTTTTATAATTGTGCTGAGTGTTGGGAAAAACAGCATGTGATGTTGCTTTCATGTTTTGTGAGATAGTTTTGAATAGGCTTTTGATCTCTGTTGGACTTGAATTTTTGATATGATATAGTTGACATATTGTAGTAGTAACTATCAAAATTTGGAATAAATCCAGCGAGTGGTTTACGAGTTATGATTTTTCAAAGTTAAGACAGTGTGCTGTTTTGTTATGTGTTTGCTGAATTTCCGGAAACTGTGTTGATCAGTCAAATTTGAGCATACTGTTCGATGCCTTAGATATAAGAACCACCGTTCAGTTTTTGGGATGTTGTTTAGTTCCATGCATAGGTTAATATGTCAAAAGTTGGGATGAATCCAATGGTGGGATTTAGAGTTATAGAGGCTCAAAGTGGACTTGTTTTACAATTAGAAAATATACTAAGATTTTGGCTAAGTATAGAAAATTTCAAGTGTTGTAACCAACTTTAAAACTTTTTGTAGAAGTCATGGTTGAACAGTTTTAGGAAATTCTTGCTCCTAGGAGTAGATGAAATATCATAGATGATCTAGGGAATTATTTCGGAATTTTTATAAGATTATTCGAATTTTATATTTGAAGCCGAAGTGGACCTTAACGATCTTCCCGAAAATAGGAAAATGGGTAAATTGTCAGTTTGTAACCAAACTCATCTTTAGGAGTTAGAATATGACTATTTAGTCTCAAATAAGAGTTTAGGCATGAATTATGGAATTTTTGGAAGTTTCGGGATCAAGGGTAAAATATTCATTTTACCATAAATTGGTACTGTATTAAATTCGGTTCTAATAGGATCTTCTACCTTAGAAGTCTTAGACTTCTAATTACCTAGAAAGTGTGCTGACACACTTGCCTCCTTTGACAGGCAACCGAGTTATACAGTTACAGATTGAGTTGTGATTAAGAGAGTCGAGATCTGATTCAGGTAAGTCCACGGACTTACTTAGTTGGCTTCTTGTATGAGTGTAATGTGTATGAGTGGTGTTTGTTAGTTATAATAAACAACGAAACCGGATTAGGCCGACTTTATTATTTACGTAATTGACCCAAGTGTATGATAACGGGTCGTGACATCATTTACCTAGCTCTTGCGAGAGTCTAGGAGGTTTCCTGCGACCAACCCAGTCAGATAGACGGTCAAATGCATTAGTACCATTCCGCGTTGGTAAACGGGGACAGGGCCGACGTTTGGGAATCCCTCGTGTCACAAAATAAGTATCATTAGTAATGACATATCACCTAATTAAAGATAATAAAAGAATTGACTGTTACATGTTGGTAGTGTATGATGTGTGATTGTGCTTTTACCTTTATACTTATGCATAGAATGTTAGCTAACGGTTTTATACCGCTTGTAGATGCCTTGCAGGTTAAGACAGTTGTAGAGAGATCCGGAGGGAATGGTCAGCCGGGTCCACGTACTCATTTAGTTTGGGACGAGGTTGTCTTATGTATTTCATATGCGTCGTTTTAGTACCTTCGCTTTGTAAGGCTGATACATATTTTTCATGTATATATTGTTTAAAGTTTTCAAATGTTTTTAATACTTTTGTGCCTTGTTGTAAGATCCTAGTAAAATTGTTGTCAAACTAAGGTCGGGACCCATTGTGAGGTCCTAACCAGTAGCTCCCCGAGTTCTTAGAATTTGGGGTGTTACAATATGGTATCAGAGCACTAGGTTGGCAACAATGACACTTGAAATCTTCTGAAAGACCAAATGTATAAAATAACTAGAACCCGAAAGGGGTCTAAAACTTTCAAAAAGGATTTCTGTTTTTACACACACGCATAGTCGGGTTGTTGGGTTAGTAATACGTCGGACCACCATCGCTCTCCGTGGATCTCTGCAACTTGGATTGATAGGTTTGTTAGTTAGTATATTGAATTATATCGATATGTTTAAATGTATGATTACATATGTGTGTATATATAGTATGTTAGTATCCTAAAGGATATTTTGTATCCTTTAGTTGTGATATAATGAAGCGATTATCGCCTCATTATAAATCGGTAGCGGACTTGAAGAGTTTTCAACACGAGACAACGAACTCAAATCTTGGAATGAGTATTATACTTTAGTGGGCGTCCTGGTGATCCATATAACTCACCCGAAGAACGAATGAGCAAAGAAGTAAAAATGTTGGGATAATTTTCACCACAAGGATAATCAGATGAGGAAGAAGATCCCGAGTCACCTCAAATAGAAAGGTTATAATGTCATATCAGGGACATGATTGTATGAGGCCGAGAGATGAATTAGAAGAATCATGCAGGAGACGATAAGATCTCCGAGTGGAGATAACAACATTAGAACAAGAGCCAAGTAGAACGGAGTACAACCAAGATGGTGAGATAAAGGACGTTACAATCGTGACGAATGGCCCATAGTCATTTATGGGCATGAGAGATCTGAAGAGACTGGGTGTCGAACCGGATATAAGGATCTGAGGTGCACGGAATAAAGACCTACAATTGAGTGTAAAAGCGAAAAGGTAGACCCCACAAGTGTGGGGAGGTTCTGACCTCCTTAGAGATAAAAGATGTTTGAAAGAAACCGCGACGCCAATATCTAAAGAATGGAAGCCTGTAGCAGGGTCAACAGAGTTTCATGAAGGCGATATTACCGCCAACACCAGTAAAGAAATGTGTATGGGAGAACGTCCTTGCTGGACTCGAGAGTCCAGGGTAACCCGAATTATCACGGTACCTAAGCCATCAACACAGATGGTCCATGCAAAAGGAACTGCAAGTGGATGATCATTACGGCCGTAAGAATTTCAAAGACGCTTGCAAGCTATCGTGGGAACTTGAAACGACTATTTATGCCAGATGAATGACACAATCGGACTAGAGAAAAGGAGTTATCCCATAAGAAGCAGAAGAGTGAAAGATAAGACGAACTAAAGAAGGATAAAAAGATTAATCTAGTAGGTGATGTGCACCAACAGTTTAATACTAGTAAAGGTATGAAATGGAGATAAGTCAATTATAGACTGACCGATGTCAACTAAGTACGTGCAAGGGTTATTTGGTATTGACGAGCTATGTACAGTTAAGAGGAGATATCTATGATTGAGGATTATTGAGGTAACTATACCGATGCTTTAGAAGATTTCCTCAAGTAGGCAACATAAATCTTCATAGACAACTAATGGTATAGAGAGAATCGTGTTAGAGGTTACTTCTTGGTGATTAAAATCAAACTCCGGTCGAGTCAAGGAGTTTGGATTTGTGTTAGAATAATTAAAGGAGTAAACGGAAGAGGTTGTTTTCCAATCGTTATTTTATTTCAGGGAGGCGAATAAGGAAAGTACTTGGTACTCCATACGGATAAGACTAATAGTGTAATTAGGAGAAGAATTTTGGGGTCAAGCACTTTGGACTCACAAAAAATGTCCTTATGGTTAATGGGTGACAACAGAATTATTAGAGTAGCGCAGCGGAAGCGTGGTGGGTCCTAACCCACAGAGCAGAGCTCAATGGTATAGAGAAATAACGTGTCAACTTTAGAAGGATGATAGTTGGTGAAATGCATTTTGCTGGGAAGGAACCTGAGATAGGTTACGCGGAGTGACTGAAAATATCGTACGGAAGCTGTATCCTCATCAAGGTAGACGTGGAAGTATTTGCATATAGAGGTTATGAAAAAAAAGAGTGGTAACCTTTATGGATCCAAGTGAGACATGACGACTTCGTCACATGTCGACCGATAAGTATTGTGGGAACTTAATACCGAATGGAGGACTATAAATTCGTCTCCCCGATGGATTGAGAATAGAATTGACGATGTAATAAAGTATTGTGCATGGTCTTCACTAGGGAACTCAAAGTGAGTAACTACCCTACTGAGTCGAAGACATACAAGGAAATAAGAGGCAGGGGTATACTTGCAACCTAATAATCGCGCATAGAGGAAGCATAATCTCGGCTAGAGTTTATGTGTAATGTTATATCGGAACGGATCCGAGTTGCTTCTGAGTCAGAGGGGTATTACTGGTCTGATAACCATGGTGGATAAAAGAGTGCACTGCGGATGGTATGTTAACAATTATGGAGTAGTTATGATCAAATAATGGTGATAGGAAATCACTTTGTGTCTAATACCGTCATTCCGGACAGATTCTATGTCACTTAGGATCTTGGAAAATGCGTGAGAAGCCTAAGTATGAGGAAACGATATATTAGAGATCTACAAATAATATAATAATGTCAAGTGAACGAAGATGATGACCTCTAGATTTGATTTTCAGTTGTCTCGAGTGTTAGACCTGAAAAGGGTAAAGGTGATTATTCCTTACCTGAGGAATAAGATGACTGAGTTCTTCCTTCAGGCACGCATCAGCAGGTCTTGTGCCGTTGTACCCTCCTACTTCAAGTCTTGGAATCAGGTAAGGTTATACCCACTCGTCCTTGAACTTTTCTCTAGGATTACATCCTACTGGATGCTTGTGATGTCTTCTAAATTTACTCAGAACACTCATAGAGGAGACTCGTCCTTGAACTTTTCTCTAGGATTACATCCTACTGGATGCTTGTGATGTCTTCTAAATTTACTCAGAACACTCATAGAGGAGACGTGAAGATATAGTCATGTTCTGAGTTTTCAAAATAGTGATGAGCATCCAGTTTCGGCACCAGATTTAGGTATGCAAAACTCATCCTTTCTGACTGAAATTTTTATATGATATAGTTGGCATATTTTAGAAGAACATATTAAAATTTGAGAAGAATCTAAGTTACAGTTAGAGAGTTATGGTGTCCCAAAGTTGGCTTCTCATGCAGTTTTGATAAGTGTGCTGAGTGTTGAGAAAAACTGCATGTGATGCAATTTTGTGAGATAGTTTTGAATATGTTTTTGATCTCTGTTGGACTTGAATTTCGGATATGTCATAGTTAGGATTACATAGTATAATATATCAGAATTTGAGAGGATTTCATCGAGAGGTTTAGGAGTTATGATTTTTCAATGTCAGGTTGTAAGCAGTTTTCTGAATGTTGCTGAAATTTTCCAAGTGCTGGAAATATTTTGTGTTGTGCAGTCATGTTTGAACTTAAGTTTAGATGTCTTAGAAATAAAATCCACCGTTCAATTTTTAGTATGCTATAGTGGGATATGTGTATTGTGATGTATCAAAAGTTGGGATCGATCCAACGGTCGGATCTGGATTCATAGGAGTCCAAAGTAGGCTGGTTGGGCAGTTTGTGAAAACATTCAGAATTTGGCTAAGTATTGAATTTCGTGTTTTGGAACCAACTTTGGAAAATTATGTAGAAGTTGTTGTTGGGTATGTTTGACAAATTCTTGCTTCTATGAGTACTCTTCATAGCATAGAAGACCTATATATTTTTATTAGAATTTTTATATTTTTATTTGAGCCTCGTATTATAAACTAAAGTTGGACCCTAGTGACCTTTTTTGGAAGTTAGGAAAAAGTGTAATATTCTAGTTTCTACCTAAACTCACTCTTAAGAGTTAAAAGAGTTAGATTATGAAATTAAATTCCAAAGAAGAGTTTGGGCATATATTATGGAATGTTTGAGAGTTTCGGGATCATGAGTAAAGTGGTCATTTACCCTTATAAGGGTATTTTGGGTAATTTATTTATGATCGATTGAATATCTTACAAGTTAAAAATTCTAAGAAAGTGAGATAAATTATTGATCCACTTGTCTTGTATGTAACGCCCCAATTTTTGGCTCGTTTGCGATATTTATCTTTTCGGCTGTTATCGATATTTTAATATCTTAAGTACGTTTTATGAGTATTTGAAGTCGTAAATGTTATTTTACGAGTATACGTTATATTAATATCTTAATGATATTCTTTTTATTTAAAATCTCGTTATTTAGTTACGAGATCGTTTTACACGTCGCAAGTGTAAAATTTGTGAGTTTAATTATATATTCGATCCAAATATTTTTTATTCCCGAGTACTTTTATTATTTTTAGATACGTGTACGTATGTCCGTATTATATCTTGTCGGAAAAATCGAGAATTTTTCCCGATTCGGAAATCACGTTCCGAATGTTTTAATCGGATTTGTTATTACTTATTCCTTTTTATTTTATTTTATTTTGACCCAACTACCTGCAGACCTACCCTAGCTTGATCCCTTGTTCTTGCAGCTACCTCTACCCAGCTACACGTTTTCCCTCTCCCTTACGACTGATATGTTGCCGGTTGCCCAGCTGAACACGTTTCTTTCATCTCTCTCACTCAGCAGCTTATTCATCTCTTCTCACCATTTCATTGTTCCCTCACCAACCTCCCCATCCTTCACCCTTTCCCTTCTCTCCCTGGCGAACAAACAACTCCCCTCTCCCCCTCTGTTTCCTACCAACAGCTTCTTCCCGACTCATGATGTCGCCGTCTCTCCACCTCCGTCCCGCATTCGAGCCGCCGCCAAGAAGCACCGCAGAGACCTCCTGCTGCTAGAAACTGAAAACAGAGGGAGAAGGTACGCTATTGACGCCGCCTGCCCGGCTGCAAGCTGCTGCCGCCTTCGATCTTCCAAGCAACGCCGGAAGAGAGTCTCTAGCACCAGGAACCCCTTGAACCGCCACCCTCGACGCTCCATTCCAGTGCAGAAGAGACCGCCTCCTCCCTGTTTCATCGCCCCTGCGCAACTCGCCGGAGAAGGAAGGCCGCCCTCTTGTTGTCGTCAAGCTTGCCGGAGGAGCCTCGCCGCAGCCCTGCCGTCTCCTCGCTGGCGGAGCGCGCCCTAGCCAAGCCGCCGCCTGAAACATTCTGCTCCTCACCGCTGGCTTCATTCTACGGGTTATATGAAACCCTATTTTTCTATTTAAAAATCTGGCCTTGAGTTTTACTTAATTGCAAAGTGTGGCCAGCTTCTATAATTACAGAATATGACCTTATTTACTTTTTCAGAATATGACCCCAAGTTTATAAAATTGCTCGTATTTGCCCGGAAAATGTATTTATTGGTTTTAAATTTGGGATTTACTTGAATTATATTTTTATTTATATATACCATATATATTATGCTCAGGTTGGATTAATTCCGGGTTATGACTCAAAGATTAAATTATGAAATTTTAACGTGGCTTTGAAAACGAGTTTTACCTTGGGTTTATGATGTTATACAATTTGCCCAAAATATATATTTACGGTTTTAACTTGGATTTTAAAAGTGGGGTTTTCTTTAGATTTATATATGTTAACTATTCCGTTCAAATTTAGCGTATAAGCTAAATTTGTATAGTTTTGGTGTTAGGTTCGGAAGCGTCCCGATAAAGACCTAACAAGTCCAAGTCGACATTTGTTGATCGATTTCCGTCTTTTGACGCCATGTGAGTATTCTTTTCCCTCGATTTAGTTATGTTTAGTATTAGTATCATGCTAGGTTGGATCTAGCATAACTTAGAGTTAATGCCAAGTAGTGGCTTTGAACCTTAGATGAGTTTTGAGGATTTGATATTGTTTGATGGATTGATGTCGATTCTAAGCTTGAGGTGTTGGTTATCTTGTGAGGTTGTTATAAGGCTTTAAGTTATATGGTTGATCTTGTGAGTGATTTGAAGCTCGAGCTAGGGTTGTATGATCTTGTGGGATTTTGGAGTTTAGGTTTGGCTTATCCTAGTTGCATTTGAGTTGTGATCTTGCGAGATCCGAGGGTTTAGAAGTTTTAGGACTTCTAGCTTGTGTTGAGTGTGATGTGAGCATGAGGGATTCTCGGATGCGGTCCTAGAATTGAGAGTCAAATGGTCTTGCGTAGATCATTTGTATAGAAGTCTAAGACTTCTATTGTGAGTGAGTTGTTGTTGATATAGTTATCTTCTTGTGAGCAGGTTACGGGCTTCTTCCCTAAGGAAGCGAGAGTGTTGTGAGTTGAGTGTGGTGACGAGGTAAGTCTTCGGACTTACTTAGCTCGTATTCTTTGTATTAGCATTATTGTGTGTTGGGTGGTGTGTGTTTATTATTTTACTGTTTATAACAACTAAACCGGAATAGGATTACCGACCTTTATATTATTTGGCCCAAGTGTATGATAACGGGCGGTGACATCACTGCCTGGCTCCCCGTGAGAGCTGGGGGGATCTCGGCGACTGGCCCGTGCTGGTTAGACGGTCGGAGGCATCCGACCGTTCCATTGCCGGAAGAAGGGACCGAGGCGAGTTTCGGAGGATTCTCGTGTCACAAAAGAAGTTGAACTAGAACGGGATATGACTTAATAAATAAAGATAATAAACCGGATTTGTGTGCTTTGAGTATGTTGTGTGACTATGTTGAATTAATTGTGTTTGTGCCTTTCCCTGTAATTCTAATGCTTCGAATGTGAGCTAACGGTTTTATACCGAATGTTGTAGTTTGCCTTGCAGGTTAGGCATGCTCCGAGAGATCCGGAAGGGTGGGCAGCCGGGATCCGTACATTTTAGGAGTGGGTTTTGGGTAGAGTCGAGTTTGTATATTATTCATGTATATTGTATATCGTGTGGTGGCATTTGGCCCTTGGTGTTGCATATCGGCTGAAGTCTCTTATTGTTTCTTTCGGGTTTCCTTTCATTGCATAAAAATGTATT
This sequence comes from Fagopyrum esculentum, assembly GCA_033239045.1. Classification (NCBI taxonomy): domain Eukaryota; kingdom Viridiplantae; phylum Streptophyta; class Magnoliopsida; order Caryophyllales; family Polygonaceae; genus Fagopyrum; species Fagopyrum esculentum. The sequence goes on along the minus strand of BSUD01000005.1, from coordinate 84,169,305 downwards.
TCGGTTTTGGCCTTTATTTGTGCCTTGTTACAAGATCCGGTGAAATTGTTGTTAAGCTAAGGGTCGGGACCCATTGTGAGGTCCCAACCCGTAGCGCCCCGAGTCCCGCGGATTCGGGGTGTTACAAAAGTGGTATCAGAGCCCTAGGTTGACAACAATGGCACTCGCAATCTTCGAAAGGCCGAATAAGGAATAAACAGAACCCCACGGGTTTTGAGTTTTCGTTTTCAAAATCACATGCATGAGTCGGGGTAGAATGTACGGACCACCACTCCTTCCGTGGATCTCGGCAGCATAATTTATTGGATTTTTAGTAAATATATATATATATATATATATATATATATATATAGATATGTGTAGTTATGTAGATATTTATCGTGGGCCTAGGATGTTGTTGGAATATTATTATATGTGGATTATAGTTATGCATGATGGACTTGTTATGTGAAAATGAAGGCATGATTTTTATATTATTATTTGTACATGTGGCATGATGATATCATATAAGTGTTGGGACCTTGTTTTGTTGTAATAGTTTTGCTTGGATGTGATATGTTGGTTATAGCTATGTGGACATAGGACTTATATAGTCATATACATGTACTAGGATATATAGTAGCATATGGTTTTTGGACCTTATAGTTAGGATGATAGAAAGCTATCATCGCATCTTGAACAATGCCTTTTGGCTTAGGATAGTGTCACCACGAAGACGAAAATGCTCAAGTATCGAGTGGAACATCACGTTTTAGTGAGCATCCCGATGATTCCTCAGACTCCTTAGAGAGCATCTAAGCAGTCATATGAAGACTAGAGATGATGTTAATCACAAGGACAAACAAAGGGAAGAGAACCTCGAGTCAACATAAGCAAAACTGAGATGGAAGATATACAAATAGGGAAGCAATCTGAAGTTGTGGGAGTGGTTCCGAGAAAGCGATGACGAGTAACAATGAAGTGAAGTCGAGACAACGAAATTATGATTCTTCAAGACGACGCATGGATAACTAAAGACGCGGAGCGGGAAGGAAAGGAGTGCATACTAGCAAGGGTAGAAGTGGTATTTCCTTCAGACGTGAAGTTTTTCCTAGATGATCCTAAGCATGGGAGTCAGAGTGTGAAGTGTGGTCGAACTAATACGAAGATTCATGAGATGCGTAAGTTAAGCTTACAGAAGAACTAGAAAGTGAAGTGACGGTTTTTGTGAGAGCTTAAGCGGGAGAATTCTTCAGAAATACGAGAGTTATGAGGAGGATTACATGGCAAAAGTTCACATAGTAGAATTACCTTGCGGAGTCAATCGTTTTCCGTCGTGGTGATGAGACTGAGCAATGTTAAGAAGGAGAAAGTGTGTGTGGGTGATGATCTTCAAAAGATGAAAGATGAAACAAGGGGCGAGGATCGAAAGACTTAAGTTACCAATCAAGAGAAGAGAATGGTTATAAACCATAAAGATGTGGGGAAATTACACTTACAACACATTATGAAGGACGGTTAAGCCTATGAAGTTGGGTCATTTGACACAAAAGAGCCGAGAAGGTGTAGTTATCTTACAGAAGTGGAAGGAAGAGGGGAGCGTAATAGGAGCTAACGAAGTTGAAAGTAGAGTTAAATGAGCTAATGAAGTTAAGGCGGAATACCCCAAGAGGGTATCCTTCAAGAGTATGATAACATGGAAGTGTGGTAGGAGGGTAAGTCATTGATCTTGGAAATGGTCATTAATGAGCCAATCGGTGACCATTGAGAATGCACAGGTGCGGGTTGATACTGGTGATTGTAGGTGGGGGGAGTAACCCAGGAGATTGGATCATGAAGAGGGGTAACAAGAACGTGGAATATTCGTGGTGGTTGAATGTCGGAAGTAAAGTGGTATATCAAGGGAAGTGCAAAAATCTTAATCATGTAGCAAATTTATCGTTTTTAGCAAGTGTTGGTAGCGTACCTTGTGGGGAGGGATTGTAACGATCTGATGTGACCTTTGTAGGTCATGGGTTCTTCATTTGGAGGAACGACAAGGATCAGAGTAAAAGGGACTGGAAAGATGAAGAGAAAGGTGAGTCTTCTATGGTTATTGTGCATAAAGGGAGAATATATAAGGGGAGGCATGATATGTTTGTTCTAAGGTTATAGATGTCTTGTTTTCGCGAGAACAACTAAGTCAAGGTTTTTGTGACTCGCATGGAGAAGCCATAGTGTCTATGGCGTGAAAGGGAGGACCTAGGTTAGGGCAACGCTACAAGCTTAGAGTTTAGGATGTTAGTGCTTGGTGAAGCAATGAGTGGATCTTTCAGTGATTGTGGTTAGAGAAATTTTGCCTAGCGTTTCTCCACGGAGCATACTAGTACGGTTGTGAAGATTGTTCATGGAATACCAAGAGATGCTTAAGGTGAACAACAAGAGTAAGAGAGGACCGAAGTTTTGAAGTTTTTGTCGATATGGGGTGTACAAGAAGTACATGAAAGATTGAGGTTAGAACCTTTACGGCCGGTTGACAATTGCATAAGAAAATGAAGTAAGTTCAACACCTACCGGAAGAAAGGATGTCTATGGTGGAAGCTTATGTACAATACGAAGAGCTCCTCTCATATATTGGAATGTCATGTAATGCAAAGAAGATAAGGTCAATCGTTTTAAAGCATAGTTAAGTCCTACAGTTTGGACCCTTATGGATGCACATAAGTGAGAAACCTTAGAAGATTTTTACAATCATGTCATTAAAGAGGGAGAATGAGATTAAGTTAAAGGAATACTTAAATAAGGCTACAAGAGTCAAAAGACTCGAGCAAGTCTCTCGAGTTCAAGAGATAAAGAATCTCTGAAAGAGGAAGGTAAACATTGTAGCTAAAGATGGAGCAATACACGTGTTTGGAGGACGTCACCCCAACAGATCGGGGTAGACCATTAGTACCATGATCAACTACAAAGTATTAAGAAAAGGTGGTTTCGGTTACTCTATGTGACAAAAAAAAAAAAGAAGACGAAAACCGAGATATCACGGATTCCAATATATCGGAATGTGGATTTTGCCACTAAGGTTGATCTTGGCGCAACTCCGATGTCCAAGGCACCATATAGGATGACACCTGTGAAGGTGCGTGAGTCGAAGAAGCATTTGAATGGCCAATTGCAAAAGCTTGTTAATACAGGTCCATTAGAACCAATGCACTGCTATAGAGAACACCAGGCGATATCTTGAACTCTTGATTTAAAGTTGTATCGGAATATATCTTAAACTCTTGATTTGAAGTTGTCATGGAGAACACAAGTTTGCGAAAAGAGAGACGGTTATCTCCGTTTGTACATCGATGTCTATAAGTTGAGCAAGATGACCATGAAGGACTAGTATCCCTTACAACAAATGGGAGATCTACTCGATCAGCTGCAAGGGTCGGTAGTCTCTTCTAAGATTAAGTTAAGATTTGATTGTCACCGGTTGAGAATTTGCGACTTAGATATGGCGAATACGGCATTTTGGACCAACTAGAGTCACTACGAGAGAGAAGTCGTATGACAAGTTGTCTCGGGACGGCAAACCCCGAGAGATATGGAAGGAGTTACAAGTTATCTTAGAAATGTTGAGCTTTACCAGATATGTGAAGGGAGAAGTTGTGTAACACCTTTTATGGTAACCCACTACGGATGAAAATGAAGTATTAAATGGGACGAAGAACTAACAATAGAGTTGCTGAGTGTTAAGAGGGGATTTATTGGTGCAACTGTTTCGATTTACCTTGAGGTATTATGGGTTTGAATTGGACACGTGATTCTCCAAGACAAGGTCTTGATTGGGTATTAAAGAGCGATGTAAAAGTAATAGCATACTGGTATCGTTAGTAGAAGCGGTGTGAAGTAAGGTACTTCCTTCGTTACTTGGAATTGCCACAAGAATTGAGGAGACGTAACATCGAAGTTTGGTTGGGCAGAACCAAAGCTAATAGTGTAAATTGGAAGTTTACCTGTTGGCATGGCCTCCGAGAGTAGAGGGAGTTCACCCGGTATTTCATGTGTATCAATCCGAGAAGTATAGGTATGACTCGAGAAGTTTTGCAGGTCTTGATGAGTTAGTGGCGTCGTAAGACCAATGAGGCTAATAGGAAGTCGGAGGATAATATCTTTAGTTGAAGTTACGCTGAGTTAGTAGCATCGATAGAATCGACGGGTTATACCTAGTTCTTCCTTAGTTGTGTTATGTGTATATGTGATGTTATATGCGGTTTGTGCCCCGTGCGGGAATGTGTGTTATGTCCGGTTACATATATTGCGATGGTGGTTGGAGAAGTTTGTGTGTATATATTAGAAGGTTAGCCTTCTTAGTTTGAGAGTTCATACCTCGACCTTAGGGACCGAGAAGTTTGACGCCTAACAAGTTTCGGGACGAAACTTATTTTTTAGGGGGATTTGATGTAACGCCCCAATTTTTGGCTCGTTTGCGATATTTATCTTTTCGGCTGTTATCGATATTTTAATATCTTAAGTACGTTTTATGAGTATTTGAAGTCGTAAATGTTATTTTACGAGTATACGTTATATTAATATCTTAATGATATTCTTTTTATTTAAAATCTCGTTATTTAGTTACGAGATCGTTTTACACGTCGCAAGTGTAAAATTTGTGAGTTTAATTATATATTCGATCCAAATATTTTTTATTCCCGAGTACTTTTATTATTTTTAGATACGTGTACGTATGTCCGTATTATATCTTGTCGGAAAAATCGAGAATTTTTCCCGATTCGGAAATCACGTTCCGAATGTTTTAATCGGATTTGTTATTACTTATTCCTTTTTATTTTATTTTATTTTGACCCAACTACCTGCAGACCTACCCTAGCTTGATCCCTTGTTCTTGCAGCTACCTCTACCCAGCTACACGTTTTCCCTCTCCCTTACGACTGATATGTTGCCGGTTGCCCAGCTGAACACGTTTCTTTCATCTCTCTCACTCAGCAGCTTATTCATCTCTTCTCACCATTTCATTGTTCCCTCACCAACCTCCCCATCCTTCACCCTTTCCCTTCTCTCCCTGGCGAACAAACAACTCCCCTCTCCCCCTCTGTTTCCTACCAACAGCTTCTTCCCGACTCATGATGTCGCCGTCTCTCCACCTCCGTCCCGCATTCGAGCCGCCGCCAAGAAGCACCGCAGAGACCTCCTGCTGCTAGAAACTGAAAACAGAGGGAGAAGGTACGCTATTGACGCCGCCTGCCCGGCTGCAAGCTGCTGCCGCCTTCGATCTTCCAAGCAACGCCGGAAGAGAGTCTCTAGCACCAGGAACCCCTTGAACCGCCACCCTCGACGCTCCATTCCAGTGCAGAAGAGACCGCCTCCTCCCTGTTTCATCGCCCCTGCGCAACTCGCCGGAGAAGGAAGGCCGCCCTCTTGTTGTCGTCAAGCTTGCCGGAGGAGCCTCGCCGCAGCCCTGCCGTCTCCTCGCTGGCGGAGCGCGCCCTAGCCAAGCCGCCGCCTGAAACATTCTGCTCCTCACCGCTGGCTTCATTCTACGGGTTATATGAAACCCTATTTTTCTATTTAAAAATCTGGCCTTGAGTTTTACTTAATTGCAAAGTGTGGCCAGCTTCTATAATTACAGAATATGACCTTATTTACTTTTTCAGAATATGACCCCAAGTTTATAAAATTGCTCGTATTTGCCCGGAAAATGTATTTATTGGTTTTAAATTTGGGATTTACTTGAATTATATTTTTATTTATATATACCATATATATTATGCTCAGGTTGGATTAATTCCGGGTTATGACTCAAAGATTAAATTATGAAATTTTAACGTGGCTTTGAAAACGAGTTTTACCTTGGGTTTATGATGTTATACAATTTGCCCAAAATATATATTTACGGTTTTAACTTGGATTTTAAAAGTGGGGTTTTCTTTAGATTTATATATGTTAACTATTCCGTTCAAATTTAGCGTATAAGCTAAATTTGTATAGTTTTGGTGTTAGGTTCGGAAGCGTCCCGATAAAGACCTAACAAGTCCAAGTCGACATTTGTTGATCGATTTCCGTCTTTTGACGCCATGTGAGTATTCTTTTCCCTCGATTTAGTTATGTTTAGTATTAGTATCATGCTAGGTTGGATCTAGCATAACTTAGAGTTAATGCCAAGTAGTGGCTTTGAACCTTAGATGAGTTTTGAGGATTTGATATTGTTTGATGGATTGATGTCGATTCTAAGCTTGAGGTGTTGGTTATCTTGTGAGGTTGTTATAAGGCTTTAAGTTATATGGTTGATCTTGTGAGTGATTTGAAGCTCGAGCTAGGGTTGTATGATCTTGTGGGATTTTGGAGTTTAGGTTTGGCTTATCCTAGTTGCATTTGAGTTGTGATCTTGCGAGATCCGAGGGTTTAGAAGTTTTAGGACTTCTAGCTTGTGTTGAGTGTGATGTGAGCATGAGGGATTCTCGGATGCGGTCCTAGAATTGAGAGTCAAATGGTCTTGCGTAGATCATTTGTATAGAAGTCTAAGACTTCTATTGTGAGTGAGTTGTTGTTGATATAGTTATCTTCTTGTGAGCAGGTTACGGGCTTCTTCCCTAAGGAAGCGAGAGTGTTGTGAGTTGAGTGTGGTGACGAGGTAAGTCTTCGGACTTACTTAGCTCGTATTCTTTGTATTAGCATTATTGTGTGTTGGGTGGTGTGTGTTTATTATTTTACTGTTTATAACAACTAAACCGGAA
>BSUD01000005.1:84053591-84159999 GCA_033239045.1 Fagopyrum esculentum | reverse complement strand
TCCGTACATTTTAGGAGTGGGTTTTGGGTAGAGTCGAGTTTGTATATTATTCATGTATATTGTATATCGTGTGGTGGCATTTGGCCCTTGGTGTTGCATATCGGCTGAAGTCTCTTATTGTTTCTTTCGGGTTTCCTTTCATTGCATAAAAATGTATTTCGGTTTTGGCCTTTATTTGTGCCTTGTTACAAGATCCGGTGAAATTGTTGTTAAGCTAAGGGTCGGGACCCATTGTGAGGTCCCAACCCGTAGCGCCCCGAGTCCCGCGGATTCGGGGTGTTACAAAAGTGGTATCAGAGCCCTAGGTTGACAACAATGGCACTCGCAATCTTCGAAAGGCCGAATAAGGAATAAACAGAACCCCACGGGTTTTGAGTTTTCGTTTTCAAAATCACATGCATGAGTCGAGATAACGGGCTTTGAAATTTGATTCAGGTAAGTCCTTTGGCTTACTTAGCTAGATTTTAGATATGAGTGTGAATAATGATAGTGGTGTTTAAATGACGTGTTTATAGTTGTGCTTATTACTAATTATCGACCGACCTACACATTTGGCCTAAGAGTAACGGGCGGTGGCATTCTGCTCAGTTATCCCGAGGGCGCTGGGGGTTTCTTTAGAGACTAGTCCATACTTGGTTTACGGGGACGCCACCGGCGGAGGTGTGCCAAACCATCACCAGTTGGATAAGGACAAAGGCGAGAAATCTTAAGATATCTCATGCCACAACTTTAAAAACGGAATAAAGTGAATCACCTAAGTTGTCAGATAATAAACGGTTTGTGTGCCAGCATGATGATTGTTTTATTTTGCCTGAGTTGTGCTTCTGCTATTTTTATTCTACTTATATCCGGATTGTTAGCTAACGGTTTATCCGTGTTGTAGATTTTGTATAGATAGGCAGTTGCAGAGAGATCTGGGGCGGATGGTCAGCTAGGTCCACGTACTCATTAGATGGGGACGTGAAGTCTTCCGTTCAGCATGCATGTTATTAATACATTTATGTTTTGTAAGGTTGTCATGTGTTGATCATTCATGTAAATACTATTTGATGTTTTTTTTATCAAAAAGGTTTTAAATATGTTTGTGCCTTGTTGCAAGATCCTAGTTAAGTTGTTGTCAAACTAAGGTCGGGACCCATTGTGAGGTCCTAACCAGTAGCTCCCCAAGTTCCGTGAATTAGGGGTATTACACTCATTTGGCGCAATTTTTGCTGGCTTCTCAGCTGACTTCGACCTCAAAATTTTCCCCTCTCCACTCTCTTCATCACTCCGAAAGCAGCTCCCACAATTCCCTTGCACGACATACTACACACCCGGAGTAAGCCCAACCTCCACATCTCTTGTAAAGAGCCACAACGCAACGTCTAAACTCCCATGGAAACCAGCCTAGACAAACACTGACAACAACACCTTTCCTTCTTCCCCTATTTATCGCCACCCACCGGAGCCACCAGTAACCGTCCACCGGAACCGTCAACCGGCTATAGCACCACCTGTGGATAACCCACACTGCAGACAACCCAAGGAACCTAAGGAAACGCAATGACGGTCACCGGACAAGTCAAGAAACACCGCCAAACTTGCCCTGTCGCCACCAGTGGACACCTTCATTTCCTAGATCTTTCGAGAAGCCAACTTCAAACCACAATCACCACCCGATAGAGCAACGTTGGCCCTATCCACTAACAACATTCGATAGCCGGTGCCGCACTCTAAGAAAAGAAGCCACTCTCATTGCCGGAACATTACTGTGGTTGCTGGAAAACGAGTCTAAAACCCCCTAACCGGCCACTTTTACAACATCCGGTATTTGCATAAAATGACCCATTCTTTTATTTTCAGAATTATCCCATATTATACTATTTTAATATATATACCCTCAGTTATTGATATATTTACACATAATGCCCAAAAATAGTTTTTACATATTTTAGAAGTATAATAATTTTCAGAAATGGCCCAAACTTTTAGTTTTACATGAAATGCCCTCGGGAAAGACTTTATTTCAATTTCTACCCAAACTTTTGAATTGCGGAAGGTACCCAACTTTTTTTGGAATTATTTTTTGACCCTAAGAAGTTTATATTTACAATTTTTTATCCATATTTTTGAAGTTGTATAAATGGCCCCTAAAATGTTTTTACGGTTTTTAACCTTGGGCTTTAAATACGAGTTTTATCTTGCATCTATATATGTATTATATATTATGCCCAAATTTAGTGTATAAGATAAATTTGTTTAGCTTCGGTTTTAGGTCTGGAAGCGTCCCGATAAAGGCCAACGAACCCTTCTCGACATCCGTGGTTTGTGTTCCGCCTTTGACCTCGTGTGAGTACCTTCTTCCTCGATCTAGTAATGTTTAGTAGTTGTATCATGCTAGGTTAGATCTAGCATGACTTAGAGTGAGTGCCAAGTAGTGGCTTTGAACCTTAGGTGAGTGTTGAGGATTGTGGAAAGTTCTAAGACTTGAGGTGTTGATGTAATCTTGTGAGGTTGTTTATGACTTTAAGTTATATGTTGAGCTTGTGAGAATCTATGGGTTGAGGTTGTATGATTGTTGAGGTTGTAGCGCCTAGAACGTGAGTATCCTAGCGTAGCTTTACGATCGTTGAGATCATTGAGACTAGGAACGAGTTTTCCTAGCATGTGAGTTGTACGACCTTGTAAAGGTATTTGGGCTAGAAGTCTAAGGACTTCTAGCATGAGAGATAGATGTTGATGTTGTTCCATGTTTTATCAGGCTGAGAGTATCTTCCTGCGGGAAGCGGAGTGCGTATATTTTCGGGTTGAGCGTTTGTGACAGGTAAGTTTCCGGACTTACTTAGCTCGTATTTCTTGTATTAACATCTATGTGTGTTGGATGGTGTGTGTTTATCGTTTATGTTATAATAACTAAACCGGAAATAGGATTACCGACCTTCATATTATTTTGGCCCAAGTGTGTAATAACGGGTGATGACAACTTGTCTAGCTCTCGCAAGAGCTAGGAGGTTCTTGGCGACTATCCCGTGCTGGTAGATGGTCGGATGCATCAATACTATTCCATGCCGTAAGTAGGGACCGAGGCGAGTTTCGTTGACTCTCGTGTCACAACCAAAGTTGAATTAGAACGAGATATGACTTAATAATAATAAGATAATAAACCGGACTTGTGTGTTTTGGAGTATATTGGGTATTTATGATGATTTACTTGTATTTGTGCCTTTTACCTTGATTCTAATGCCTCGAGTATTAATTAACGGTGTTATACCGATGTTTTAGATCGCCTTGCAGGTTAGGAATGCGGCCGAGAGATCCGGAAGAGTGGGCAGCTGGGGTTCCGTACATTTTAGGAGGGTTTTTGGTTGGAGTTGGATTGTGTATTGTTCTTCGGTTATTGTATTTTGTATGCTGCGTGTATGGCGTTTGATCTTTGGAGTTGTATCTCGGCTGAAGTCTTTTATTTTTATGCTTTCGGGTTTCATTACATTGCATAAAATGTATTTCGTTTTTGTCTTTATTTGTGTCTTGTTGCAAGATCCGGTGAAATTGTTGTCAGGCTAAGGGGCGGGACCCATTGTGAGGTCTCTGCCCGTGGCGCATTGAGTCCCACGGATTCGGGGTGTTACAAAATGGTATCAGAGCCCTAGGTTGACAACAATGGCACTCACAATCTTCTAAAGGCCGAATAGAAAGAAGTAGAACCCTCAAGGGTTGTACGTTTTAAAATGAATTTCGTCTTCAAAATCACGAGCATAGTCAGTCGGGGTTAGAATGTACGGACTACCACTCCTTCCGCGGATCTCGGCAGCTTAGTTTTTTTGGATGTTGATATATATGTATGTATATATGTAGGCATGTATAGTATATGTGGATTGTAGTTGCATGATGAACTTGATATATATGTATAGTTATATATGTGGACTATTGCACATTTTGGACCTTGTGTTGTGTAGTAGAATTCATTATGTTGGTAGTGATGTGGACATAGGGCATATATAGTCATGTATACGTATACTTATTATATATAATAACATATGGAGATATGAGACCTAATAGATAATATGATAGTATGGCATCATCACCTTTAAGACAACGTCGTTTGGCTCGGGATAACGTTCATGCGTGGATGAGTACGCTCAAGTATCAAGTTGAGCTTTTCGTGCTGATGAACACCATGAGGTTTCTCTGATTTCTTTAAAAGGATGTCGAAGAGGACGATTAAAGATGACATAAACAAAGGACGAACAAGTGGAAGGAAAACTCGAGACACCATAAGAGAAATTGAGATGGAGACCATACAAGAAAAAGGAGTAACATTAAAGTGCGGAAGTGGTTCCAATGAAACCACGATTGAAAGACAACGAGAACAATGTAGATAATGAACTTAAGTTCTTAAAGAAGACGCGTGGACAACTAAAGATGCGAATCGAGGAGGAGATGGGTACATTCAAACAAGGTTAGAGGTGGTATTCCATTAAGATGTGAAGCTTTCCTTAGACGCTCCTAAGCATTGGAGTCAAGATGAACAAGAGTGATCGAACCATTTGCGAAGGATTTAAGATACCGTAAGTTAAGCTTACGAGGTACCAATAACTGAAGTGTCAACTTTAATAGACTTATGAGAAGAAGGGCATGGTGGGGATTCACGTGAAGTTGACCGGTTTTCGTTATGATAATAAGGCTAAGAAACGCCAAGAAAGAGGAAGTGTGTATAAATGATGATCCCAAGAAGATGAAAGACGAAACAAGGAGCTTTGATCGAAAGACTTAAGATATCAACCAATAGGAACGCGGGTGGATACTAACTAAGGCATAATATTTGAGAGGTACATTGCAAAACATCATGGAAGAGTGCTTAACCCTATGAAAGTGGTAGAGTTACCTTACAAAAGAAGAAGGAAGCGTGGAGTGTAGATCGAGCTAGTAGAGTTGAAGTAGAATACACCGAGAGGGTAGCTTTCATGAGAATGGTAAGTCATTGACCTTGGAGAAAGTCAACTCTAAGCTAATCGACGACAATAGAGAATGCGCTTGTGTGGGTTGTCTATGGATGAGCGTGGAAGGGAAGAGTAACCAGGCTGTGGGATCATAAAGGAACGATAACAAGAACTTGAAATATTCTCAGTGGGTCAATGTCAGCAATAAGGAGTTATATCAATGGAAGTGCGAATATTATAATCAAGTATCATTGATGGGTTCAAGCATATAACTGTGACCGAACTCCCGGGGAGTGAGTACAATGATCCTACGTGACCTTCTTAGGTCATGTGATTGACATATGGGGGAATGTCATGGTTCACAACTTTTGAAGTTTGATTAGGGTGAATAGAACTAGATGAACCAAGAGGAAAGTGAGACTTCTATTGTTGTTGTGCGTAAAGGGGATGCATGGTATGTTTGTTCTAATAAAATGGATGGTAGTTCTCGTAAGCAAAAGTTGAGTCAGATGTTTCAGACTCACACGAAAGAACCATGGTGGCTATGGCGTGAAAGGGAGTACCTAGATTAGAGTAAGCTACAAGCTTAGAGTTTATGATGTGAGTGCTTGGTGAAGTAATGAGTGGATCTTTCAATGGTTGTGGTTGGGGAATTTCCCCTAGCGTTCTCCACGGGACATATTGGTACGGTTGTAAAGTTGTTCATGGAATACCAAGATATGCTTAAGGTGACCAACAAGAGTAAGAGAATACTGAAGTTTTGAAGCTTGTGGTCGATATGGGATGTACAAGAAGTACATGACAAATTGAGGTTAGAGCCTCTACGGTCGGTTTGACGTTACATAAGAAAATGAAGTATAAATTTCTACACCTACTTGATGACATGAATTATATACCATTATAATCATGCATATTGTAGAGGTTTACCTCAATTTACCTTGCATTTGGAGAGAATTTGTGTACCTTTTGGGCTTATTTCATTTATATTCCGAAAATAGAGGTCTACACGAGTTTTGGTTGAATTACAGGTAAATCCGGTGGATTTGGAAGCAAAAGTGGAGCAAGGAGCATCTAAGGCTATTAAGGAAGCTTAAGGAGTCTTAGAGGAGTCACAAAGAGCAAAGGAGTTGTATAAAAGAGTCACAAAAGGGAGGAAGGAAACGAGCCAAGAGACGAGCATTCTCTGTTGAAGAAAATCGTGCCATTATCTAGAAAAATCGGACGATTTTTAAACCTAAAAATCGAACGGTTTCCTTCATTGTTTTGACAACACGATTTTTCATAGCTTTCGGCCAAAGAAATATCACGACCCTAAGCCCATCACTTGTGGGCTTGAGAAGTGTTTTGGCAAGCGACCCATTAGAAAGGAACTATACATTGAAACCCTAGGAACGAAAATCGGGACCTCGTAGCGGGAAATATTTACACAATTTGGAGAGATTGAAGATTTTTGGAGAGGAGATTGAAGGAAAGTGTCAAGAAGTCGATCTATACCATTATTGTGAGATCTTTTGTTTTCCGTTCCAATTCTTGTGGTTTGTGAACACATTATTGAGTGTTTCGAGAGATACTTTGATTGGATTTGAGATTTGATTACAGATTCGGAGATTATTAGGTTTTTATTCAAAGTTCGGGTTTATTTGATTTTATTCATTCAATCTTAATATTGATTTGATTTTAAAAATGGTTGGCTAAAAACCTTGTGATTCTGGGAAGAATAGTTGATGATTGAGGCTTAGATGATGATAGACTGAACTCATTTAACCATTTGGACCCTGAGAGTTGAGATTTAGACTTTGCGACAACAGGAAAATCGTCCTGTTCTTGAAAAAATCGTCCAATTTATCTATGAACAGGTCGATTTATTTCTCTAACGATCTTTAACCAAAGTTAATCCTTGCCTAAATCCCAACCTTGCTTAACCTTTTTAGCCTATATTTAAGTGTGTGAAGAGACTTCATCATTGATTCTACATTTAATAGCTAAAGATTACAAGATTAGGGTATTAGAGAGACTCGACATCCTTTATTAAGCTTTAAGTGTGTTTCTACCTTTACCTTGGAGAGTCATATCCTGGGGTTTTGGGTGGTTAGTTTGAGTGTAATTCTTGTCCTTAGATCTTTCTATATTGCAGCCTCAACAACCCTTATAGAGAGAGCCTTTGGATTAGACAAATAGTTTTTGGAACTTCACCGTACGACACCTACCTATGAAATACATAACCTTGGCAACATCAACTCTGTCCTTTGATCTTTAGAAGTGTCTTGAATCGAGAGCCGTAGTCGGATACTTGAATCCTTGGAATCATTTGTCTCTTTATTAATCACAAAAGCTTTTGCACTTTGTCAGATATTTGAAATCGATTTTATTCTCACCAAATCCCTGAGTTCGACTCTGGAATTTCTTGCCTTACTACAGCTGATCCGTACACTGCGGGTTCGCTTTTGCAGAAGTTCTAGATATAAATTTAAGACTTTGTGACGCACACTTTTGAGCGAATAAGTTTTTGGCGCCGTTGGATTTGGTTTAGGCCAAATTCGGTTTTCGGTTGTCTGGCTTGGGAGCTTTTGCTCTTGTGATTTGATTTGTCTACTTGAGTGATTTTTGCAGATTCTTTAGGTATATGTGAAAGACTAGATCTACCAAAGATCTAGTTCCTTTTGATCCCGAATTGGAGAAAACTTTGAGAAGAAAGTTGAAAGATAAAAAGATGACTGAAAACAATGAGAGAAACATCCAAGCGGAGTTGGATAAAGCTCAAGCTCAACTCAAGTTGAGTGAGAAGGCTCGTATGGAAGAATTAGAGCGTCATTAATTCCAAATAGATGAGCTCAGGGCTATGATGGTCGACATGAAGTTGGAGATGAATGATGCTAAGAAGAAGAAAGTCAAAAAACCTAAGTCCATTAGAGCTCAATCATCCGACGATGATGAGATGCCAGACCTAGAGGATATTACACCACTAGTTGGTCCAGTTCGTGATAATCCTAGACCACAAGTTAACCCTCACATTCCCTTTAGAGATGTGAGAGCTGCTGATGGAGGGGATTAACCACGAACCCTTGGACAAAGGATGGATCCAATTCAGCAACCGCACCGTTTAGGTGTGAATTTCGGAGCTGAAGACGTCTAGGATTTCGGGTTTAGCCCGCAAGTTATTACCATGGTTCGCCAAAATCAGTTTGGTGGAACGAATTCTGAATCTCCACACCAACACTTGCAAAGTTTCGAGATTATGATGGAGACAATGAAGCCGAAGAGGACTATCAACAACAACTACAAGATCAAACCGTTTTTCTTCTCTTTGAAGGACAAGGCTTTGTCTTGATATCAAGCTCTTCCAGTTGGAAGACTTAACACTTGGGAGGATTTATCTACGGAGTTCCTTACCAAGTTCTTTCCACCATCCAAAACGGTGGAGTTGAGAGGTAAGATTAATGCATTTTCTATAAAACCTAATGAAAGTTTGTTTCAATCTTGGGAAAGGTTTCAGGATCTCTTATTGGATTGCCCACACCATGGCATTTCAAAGCTGGAATTATTGGAGATTTACTACAAGGGGTTGGATGTGGAAACACAATTCAATCTCCAATCTCTTTCTTGTGGTACATTTATGGACATGAGAGAAGATGACGCTTGGGACTTCATTGAGAAGCAAGCCCAAGTGATTGAGAAGTACTCCCACCGGAAGGTGGATCCGAACAACCGGAATCAAGGGGATCTAGGAGCTAAGTTGAATCAAGCTGCGCAAACTCAAATATTCTCTCTCAACAATGAGATCAAAGAGTTGAAGGAAGTCATAAAAACTAGCATTCAGAAGGCGAAGAAGCAAGATGCCAACTATCTAGGGAGAGATAACAACCAAGGGAATAGGAATGAATACCGGAATAATAACCGGAACAACAACTGGAATAACAACAATAGGAACTCCAACAACAACAATTGGATATCCAACCAACAAAATCCAGGTAATCCCTATTCACATGCTGAAAATTCTTTAACACCTCCATCTTCTTCTACTCCTTTGAAAAGTCAGGGTCAAACATCGAATGGCTCGGGCAAGCCGGAGAAGGACAAGCATGAAGCCATGATGGAGACAATCCTAGGAAAACTCCAAGGATTATAGAATCACATCACTTCGGTTGACAAGGCACAAAAAGCCTTAGAAAACAAGTGTTCAGCAAAGCCGGAGAAGTTCCGAGAGATCAAGAGAAGCTTCCCGGAAAGACGGAGGACAACCCAAAAGGAAGGGTGATGGCGATTACTACTAGAAGTGGTGTAATAACCACCGATCCACAACCCAAAGTAGTTGAGACCTCTGCTGTAAAAGGGAAGGAAAAGGAAAAAGAGAAGGAAGATGTCTATGTTCCCCTCCTGCATACAAACCACCTCTACCTTTTCCTCAATCTAGAGCGAGAGCGCGTCTAGATAAACACTTCGGTAAGTTCATTGAGCTTATGAGTAAGCTGCATATTAATATACCTTTTATGGATGCAAATTTAGGTATGCCAGCTTATGGGAAGTTCCTAAAGAAGATCCTCTCTAACAAGAGGAAATTAGAAGACATCGGTGAAGTCAAGATGAGCACAGAGTCATCCGAACTCATCAAGACCATGACGGAGAACATGCCACCTAAGCTGCGTGATCCAGGATCGTTTTGCATACCCATCACCATAGGAGAGGTCACCTATGATGCACTATACAACCTTGGAGCAAGCGTAAGCATCATACCACTTGCTTTGTGTAAGGCAGTTGGTCTAGGAGAACCTAGACCGGTGAAGATGACACTTTACATGGCCGATCGTTCCATCACCATACCTGTTGGGATCATAGAAGACATTCCCGTGAAACTCGGTAAGTTTTACATCCCTATAGATATTGTCGTTCTTGACATCCCTGCAAATTACCCAGTTCCCATCATTCTTGGGAGACCATTCCTTGCAACTTCCGTATGCATGGTTGATTGCAAGAATGGACAACTATCCTTCAATATAGGAGAAGAGAAAGTGGAATTTGTACTCTCCTCCTTAATCAAAGAACCAGCTTTGAGAGAAGATGTTTTTAACATTTTTGATGAAGAAGAGTCTAGAGAAGTGGTGAGTTCAATCTTGATGAAAGATCCACTTCAAAAGGTTCTTAGCATCTTTCAATGCTTTGACTTCAAATCTTGCCTAGGTCGATTTTCTTTGTGATGATGAAGTCAAAGCATTGAAAGATGCAGAAGAAGAGCCATAAGCAAGATTTGAAGAGCTGGAAAGAACCCCGGAATCTGTGAAAAAAATCAACCTACACAAAGAAAATCACACGATTTCTGAACAGGCAAGTCGATTTTTGACAACAGGGAGAAAAATCGTCCCAAAAATCGGACGATTTTCTACAGAGGGGGTCGATTTTTCGGTGAATTCTCCAGTTTCTACGAACTCGACTGCAGTTGTTCTTAACTGTAATAGCACACTTCCTCCACCTTCAGAGGCTTCTCCCATGACATTAGATGATCATGAATCATCAATCAAGACACCTCCTTCAATGGAATTGAAACCACTCCCTACACACTTAAGGTATGCATTCCTTGGGCCTAACTCTACATATCATGTTATAGTTAGTGCAAATCTGAATGATGATGAACTTGAGAAGCTTATGAATGTTCTAAGACAACATCGGAAAGCATTAGGCTATACTATTGATGACTTGGTAGGAATTAAACATTCTCTATGTATGCATAAAATCTTGATGGAAGAGGATTACAAACCTTCACGTCAACCTCAAAGACAGTTAAATCCGATCATGAAAGAGGTCGTGAAGAAAGAAAGGAGGCATTACCGTTGTTGCAAATAAGAACAACGAGCTTATTCCCACAAGGACAGTTACGGGATGGAGAATGTGCATCGACTACCGTAAACGGAATGTTGCCATCAGGAAGGGCCATTTTCCCCTTCCTTTTATTGATCAAATGTTGGAAAGGTTAGCCTAACACTCTTACTTTTGTTATCTAGATGGATATAGCGGTTTCTTTCAGATTCCCATTCACCCGGATGATCAAGAGAAGACGACCTTCACGTGCCCTTGGGGTACGTTTGCCTATAGAAGGATGCCATTTGGCTTATGCAACGCTCCAACCACCTTTCAAAGGTGTATGATGGCAATCTTTTCGGAGTATGTAGAGAATATCATGGAAGTATTCATGGACGACTTTTCGGTATATGGTTCTTCCTTTGATAACTGTCTCTCTAACTTTCCCTAGTCCTTAAGAGATGTGAAGACACTAACCTAGTTTTAAACTGGGAGAAGTGTCATTTTATGGTCACCGAAGGAATTGTGTTAGGTCACTTGATTTCAAATAGAGGAATAGAGGTTGATAGAGCCAAGACTGAAACCATAGAGAAACTACCTCCTCCATCCTCGGTGAAAGGAGTTAGAAGCTTTTTAGGACATGAAGGCTTCTATAAGAGATTCATAAAGGATTTTTCTAAGATTTCAAAACCCTTAACTAATCTTTTGATGAAGGACATAACTTTTGAGTTTTTGAAAGAATGTTTAGATGCCTTTTGCAGGATCAAAGAAGCTTTGATTTCAGCACCCATCATCCAACCACCCGATTGGACTCTTCCTTTCGAGATCATGTGCGACGAAAGTGATTTCGCTATAGGAGTTGTACTTGGACAGAAGAAAGATGGTCGTACACACGCATATACTATGCTAGCAAGACGCTAGACGAAGCTCAATTAAATTATGCTACTACGGAGAAAGAGCTTCTAGCCGTAGTTTATGCCTTTGAGAAATTTTGTTCCTATCTTGTAGGTGCGAAAGTGATAGTCTACACGGATCATTAAGCAATCCATTACTTGTTCACAAACAAGGATGTGAAGCCTAGGCTTGTAAGATGGATCTTACTCTAACAAGAGTTCGATCTAGAGATCCGTGACAAGAAGGGCTCGGAAAATTTAGTTGTTGACCACCTTAGTCGTCTTCCACACCTCACCAATGAGGCGGATGAGCTCCCTATCGACGACTCATTCCCTGACGAATAACTCCACGAGATTGAAGAATGTCTTCAACAAATCTCGAAAGGTAATGACCCATGGTTTGCTGACATTGTAAATTACCTTGTTTGTCAGGAAATTCCCCCCGGACTTTCGTATGTTCAAAGAAATAAGTTCTTTAAGGACGTCCGGCATTTCTATTAGAACGAACCTCTTCTCTTCAAGAGAGGTCCCGATGGCATATATAGGAGATGCATTCCGGAGGATGAGGTGGAAAGTGTCTTCCGCCATTGCCATTCTTTACCTTGTGGAGGACATGCTAGTTCCCACAAGACATGTGCTAAGGTACTCCGATCCGGTTTCTTTTGGCCTACCTTATTCAAAGATGTGTAGAACTATGTTGTTGCTTGTGATGCTTGTCAAAGGACATGTAATATTTCAAGGAGGAATGAGATGCCCCTCAGCAACATACAAGAAGTAGAGATATTCGATGTATGGGGAGTGGACTTTATGGGAGCATTCCCATCCTCTTGTGGAAACCAATACATACTTTTAGCCGTAGACTATGTCTCAAGATGGGTAGAAGCAATCGCTTCTCCTACTAATGATGCAATGGTTGTGGTGAAGTTCTTTAATAGAACGATCTTCCCAAGGTTTGGGACTCCCCGAACCATCATTAGTGATGGAGGAACGCACTTCACAGCCCGTCGATTTGAGACTCTATTGGCTAAGTATGGGGTAACCCATAAGATAGCCACGTCATACCATCCACAAACCAGCGGACAAGTTTAGATATCCAATAGAAAGATTAAGGGAATTCTAGAGAAGACTGTCTCTAGAACACGAAAGGACTGGTCAATGAAGCTAGATGATGCGTTATGGGCGTACAAGACCGCTTTTAAGACACCTATAGGTACAACTCCATATAACCTTGTTTATGGAAAATCTTGTCATCTTCCTGTAGAGCTAGAACATAAAGCATATTGGGCCGTCAAATAGCTCAACTTCAACATGAAAGAAGCTGGAGAGAAGCGGCTATTGGACATCAATGAGCTAGAAGAGATCCGGCTGAATGCGTACGAGAATGCAAAGATTTACAAGGAAAGAACGAAGCGGTGACATGATAAGCATATCATCCCAAAGGACTTGAAGGAAGGAGACCAAGTTCTTCTATTCAACTCAAGGCTTCGACTCTTCCCAGGTAAGCTTAAATCCCGTTGGCCAGGACCTTACGTAATTAAACGTGTTTTTCCCATGGTGCAGTCGAAGTATGGGGTGAACAAAGTGGAAGTTTCAAGGTCAATGGCCAACGGTTGAAGAAGTACATACCGGAAGTTCCGGTTGAGGAGATAGCTCCTATCCTCCTCCATTGAACATCAAAACAAACAACGTCCAACTAAAGACGATAAATCAAGCGCTTCTTGGGAGGCAACCCATGGTAGTATAGTTCTTTCTCTTTTCTTTTCATCTTAGAGTAGTCTAGTTTAGTTGTTTGCTTTCTTTAGTTTTGTTTTTGTTTGTTCCTCGATGCACTCTTGGTTTGTTTGTGTCAAGAATCGCAGGAATTAGGTCCAACTTTGGGAAATCAATGAAAAAAGGGGACATAAAATGGTTCAAATGCAATCTTCAAGGAAAAGAAGGAAGAAAATCGACCTAAACAGATTAAATCGAACGATTCAGGAACAAAGCAAGACGATTTTTGGCAACAGGGGGAAAAATCGTCCCAAAAATCGACCCTCCCAAAATAAATCGTCCGATTTTTATACTTGAACTGAGAAAGTGAAGAAAAATCGGGCCGACAAATAAATCGACCTAGTAAATCGTCCGATTTTCTTTGCAAACCTACGGCCTATATAAAGCCTTCTCCACTCGATTCTTTCATTTCATACTTCACCATTCTCGATTTCCCTTCATCCCAAAGAGCCAAAAATCGCCTACCCTCCCATCTCCCAATTTTTTAATCGTTTTGAACGATTCTTGACCCTAAACTGGAGTGCTTTCGACAAGAAACAATGATCTAGAAACAATAAGCTCGGAAAACTGCTCACTTGTCCAGAATTCAGGTTTTTTAATTCAAAACCCAAGTTTTTCGCTCGATTTCGTTTATTGCTTTGAAGTTGTTGTATTGCTGAAATTGATAGAGGGATCTGCTTAAAAATACCTCTAGGAGACTGTGTGATGTGATAGTTTGATCAAAGCTTTACAGAATTGTGAATTGTGTTGAATTCATCCCAAAAATGGACCCTCCCAGAAAAATCGTCCGATTTTTAGGAAGAACAGGGCGATTTTCTTTAGCAGAATGGAGACTTTAAAGAGAATCACTAGAAATGCGGGGAAGAAGAAGGGATCTTCTTCCAAAGCACCTCCCCCACCACCACCACCCTCCCAAGCTAAACCAAAACTTCCTCCTCCCCTTTCCAAACATAAAAAGATATACGAACGTCTCTTAGACCGTCCCTTTACCCCTCCTCGATACATTTTCCTAGATGACTTAGATGCTTTGTTTTTTCGAGAGGATGTGGATATGATGCTAGATAGAGTGGGACTGAGTCAGTTTGCTTTGATTAGGGAGGATGCCTACACCGAGATCACTCTAGAGTTCTTGAGTAAATTTGAGCATGATCCTAGAGAGAGGACGGTCACTTTCCGTCTCATGAACCAAAACCATGCTATGTCCATTGATGATTTCGGATATTTGTTTGGCTTTCCCTATTCTTCTGCAGGCACATTCGCAAGAGGGGTGAGTGCTAGTGCTTTTTGGGAAAGCATTTCAGTTGGAGAGTATGGAGGAGATAAGTGGAGACCCGGGAATTCCAAGGAGACAAGTATGTACAACCTTTCCTTTAAGGTAGTTCATAGAATCCTTAGTGAGAGTTTATTTGCACGCACGGAGACTCCATAGAAGCTTAAGGCTGATGAGCTCTTCTTACTATATTGTATGACTAGTAGTACCATCCCCGACATCACCTCCATGCTTGCTGCCTATCTTGGGAAGATAGCCAACAAGACGAAGGGTGACCTATGTGCTGGAGGCCTTGTCACTCACGTGGCGAAGGCATTAGAGCTAGATTTTTCAGATTTCACCTTAGTTGAGAGTGCCCAGCCTCTAGGTTCACATAGATTGGTAGCGAGATAAGTTTTGATTCCTCGAGGTAGAGGAGCCCTGCATGTGCCCATTCTGTGGGCAAAGGATCCATCAAAGAAGCCGTCTGAGATAGTATGAAAGTCCGAATACACTATTCGGAATAAGAGGAACTGGAAGGAGACATTTGTACTTATGCTTGAGGAGGTAGCTCCTCCTTCTGGTTATTATGATGATGCAGGTGACACAAAGGACGAGGAGGACCATGAGGATGGAGCATACAAATGGAACATGCTGGAGTTTGAGAGTGATACCTATAGTGTACATGCTACGGATGCCATGGATACTGATACTCATGGTGTTGGACCTAGCCGGACTAGTCGAGTTACTGAGGAGACGGAGGATGAGATGCATCCACCCGTCATTCTTTTTCACATACTCCTAGCCACGGTCGAGGACGTGGGCGCGGACATGGACTCTCCCGACACTTTGGAGACATGGTTTCTAGCTTCCAGGGCCTACGTACCGACTACCAGGGTCTTCACTCAGACTATCAGGCCCTCCACACCGACTACAACGCCCTGAACACTCAGTTCACGGTGTACCGCCAGGAGACGGATGCTAGACACTCCTCCTACGATGGCCAGATGAGGGACATGTACTATCATCAGTTTGGCCACTTCTATGATCTCAGCGCACCGAGATATCCATATCCACCACTACCACCGCCACCGACTAAGGATTGAGTTTCCACTCCATTTTACATTGTAAGTATTTTCTCCATCTTATGATTGATTTTTCATATTGGGGACAATGTAAAGGTTAAGTATGGGGTGGGGGTACTTACAATCTCTTTTACCTCTTTTTCGCACTTTATTTACTTTGTGTCGTACTTGACGAATTGGTTTGTAATAACTCTTGCACTACTTGCTTTCCACTATGACATTCGCATTTGCATGCTTTCATTCGAAATTTATGAGTTTTTCAAAAAAAAATTGTGCTTCTTATGATGGAAATGACCTCTATGATGAGAATTGTGATGTGGAAAAGGCAAAACGATGACTTAGTTATGTTGAGATATTAATTATAGCATGAATGAGCTTGCTTTTCTTACTTGGATGCATGAATAGTTCATATGATCTTGATGTCTTGATAAGAGAATGAAATAATGATCAAAGCTATATTATAAGTTCTTTTACATCATATAGGAATGACCAAGGCAATTCACTTCTTTTCTAGTTCATATCTTGTTCATGCTAGCTCCTCAATGAAATATTTGACCTCCTTTTTACCTTCCGGGAATTAGGATAGCTAATTGTAAAAGGCATGCTTGATGTGGGAGGGCCAATATGAATGTGCTAAGTGAAAGTTTAGCAAATTATAGGTTTGGGGACGTTGAACATGAGGATGAGTAACTCGGCACCAATCACATAGTCGGGTGTTTGTGTCTTGCCAAAGTCCGATTAAACGACAAGTCCTAATGGGATATGGTATGTGCACTAAGGGTTTGAGGCATCTCGGAAATTGAGAAACGCCGATCTCCTAGACTTTGGTTATTGTGCATCACTGTCCATACTATCAAAAAGTAAAGTATAAAGAAAGCAAAGCTTTTACATGCAAAGCATGTGTGGTGAAGTTTTGTTCTTGAAAGTATTGTGTTGTTCCTCTTTCCCGAATTAGCATCACATGTCCTTAAAAGATTTCCCACCCTTGACACGTTTCTTAGACCTTCTTCTTTGATTGGAAGACCTTGAGACTTTTATGCACGTGTTTAAGACTTCATGGCTTAGATTTGTTTGACTTTGATTATCTCTACATCTTTATCATGTCCTTTATTTGTGTCTTTGAGAAGGAAAAGATATTTAGTTCATATTGTTATTATTATTGATACATGCTTTGTCTTCCTATGTCTTGAAACATCACTTTGAGGGTGATCCAATAAGAAGAAGCACTTCCTAAACAAAAGGTTTTTAAGTTTTTCATACATATAATCCATGACATCTTGTATTCTAGGTTTGAATCTTGCTTGGGGACAAGCAAGGGGCAACTATGGGGTATTTTGATGACATGAATTATATACCATTATAATCATGCATATTGTAGAGGTTTACCTCAATTTACCTTGCATTTGGAGAGAATTTGTGTACCTTTTGGGCTTATTTCATTTATATTCCGAAAATAGAGGTCTACACGAGTTTTGGTTGAAATATAGGTAAATCCGGTGGATTTGTAAGCAAAAGTGGATCAAGGAGCATCTAAGGCTATTAAGGAAGCTTAAGGAGTCTTAGAGGAGTCACAAAGAGCAAAGGAGTTGTATAAAAGAGTCACAAAAGGGAGGAAGGAAACGAGCCAAGAGACGAGCATTCTCTGTTGAAGAAAATCTTGCCATTATCTAGAAAAATCGGACGATTTTTATACCTAAAAATCGAACGGTTTCCTTCATTGTTTTGACAGCACGATTTTTCAGAGCTTTCGGCCAAAGAAATATCACGACCCAAAGCCCATCACCTGTGGGCTTGAGACGTGTTTTGCCAAGCGGCCCATTAACAAGGAACTATACATTGGAACCCTAGGAACGAAAATCGGGACCTCGCAACGGGAAATATTGACACTATTTGGAGAGATTGAAGATTCTTGGAGAGGAGATTGAAGGGTAGTGCCAAGAAGTCGATCTATACCATTATTGTGAGATCTTTTGTTTCCCTTTCCAATTCTTGTGGTTTGTGAATACATTACTGAGTGTTTTGAGAGATACTTTGATTGGATTTGAGATTTGATTACAGATTCGGAGATTATTAGGTTTTTATTCAAAGTTCGGGTTTATTTGATTTTATTCATTCAATCTTAATTTTGATTTGATTTTGAAAATGGTTGGCTAAAAACCTTGTGATTCTGGGGAGAATAGTTGATGATTGAGGCTTAGATGATGATAGACTGAACTCATTTAACCATTTGGACCCTGAGAGTTGAGATTTAGAATTTGCGACAACAAGAAAATCGCCCTGTTCTTGAGAAAATCGTCCGATTTATCTATGAACAGGTCGATTTATTTCCCCAACGATCTTTAATTGATTTATTCTTTAACCAAAGTTAATCCTTGCCAAAATCCCAACCTTGCTTAACCTTTTTAGCCTATATTTAAGTGTGTGAAGAGACTTCATCATTGATTCTACATTTAATAGCTAAAGATTACAAGATTTGGGTAATAGAGAGACTCGACATCCTTTATTAAGGTTTAAGTGTGCTTTCTACCTTTACCTTGGAGAGTCATATCCTGGGGTTTTGGGTGGTTAGTTTGAGTGTAATTCTTGTCCTTAGATCTTTCTATATTGCAACCTCAACAACCCTTATAAAGAGAGCCTTTGGATTAGACAAATAGGTTTTGGAACTTCACCGTACGACACCTATCTTTGAAACACATAACCTTGGCAACATCAACTCTTCCTTTGATCTTTAGAAGTGTCTTGAATCGAAAGCCGCAGTCGGCTACTTGAATCCTTGGAATCATTTGTCTCTTTATTAATCACAAAAGCTTTTGCACTTTGTCGGTTTTTTGAAATCGATTTTATTTTCACGAAATCCCTGAGTTCGACTCTGGAATTTCTTGCCTTACTATAGCTAATCCGTACATTGCGGGTTCGCTTTTGCATAAGTTCTAGATATAAATTTAAGACTTTGTGACGCACAGTTTTGAGCGAACATTACTTGAAGAGAGAATGTATATGGTGAAAGCTTATGTAGAACACGAAGAGCTCCTTCCAATGTTGGGATGTCATGGGAAGCGAAGAAGATAAGGTCATTTGTTTTGAAGCACGGTTAAGTCCTGCAGTTTGGACCCTTATGACTACACATAAGTGAGAAACTTTAGAAGATTTTTACAATCATGTCATCAAAAGGGGATACTGAGATTAAGTTAAATGAATACTTAAATAAGGCTACAAGAGTCAGAAGATTCGAGCAAGTCTCTCGAGTTCAAGAGATGAAGGATCTCTGAAAGAGGACGGTAAACATTGTAGCTAAAGATGGAGCGATACACGTGTTTGAAGGACGTCACCCTAACAGGTCGGGGTAGATCATTAGTACCATGACCACATGGCAAGTGTTAAGACAATGTTGTGTTGGTTACTACGTTATGTGACGAAAGAGGAAAAGATGAAAACGGAGATATCACGGATTATAATACATCAGAATGTGGATTTTTCCACTAAGGTCGAGCTTGAATCAATTCCGATATCTAAGGCGCCGTATGAAACGACACTTGTGCAGAGACATGAGTTGTGGAAGCGAGTGAAGGAGCAATTGCAATAACTTATGGATAATGTTTCATTAGAATTAGTGAAATGCTATGGAGAACTCCGAATTATATCTTGAACTCTTAATTTGAAGTTATTATGAGATCACCAGAATTGTGAAAAAGACAGACAATTCTCTCCATTTGAACATCGATTACCGTGAGTCGAACAAGATAATGATGAAGGACAAGTATTCCTTATAACGAATGGATAATCTACTCGATTGGTTATAAGGGTCGGTAATCTTTTATGAGAATGATTTAAGGTCTGATTGTCACCAATTGAGAATTCGAGTCTGGAATATTGCAAATACGGCATTCCGGACGAACCATAGTCACGATGAGTTGTAATGATTCCATAGAGGCTTACAAATGCCCGGATAAGATATTTTGGTCTACTCTCGAGAAGAGAGAAATTTTATGACCAGTTGTCGCGGATGGAAACCCCCAAAGGATGTGAAAGAAGTTACAAGTTTTCTTGGATGTGCCGGTCATTACTAGAATTGTAGAGAGATTCTCCAAGTAACACCATAACCTAATCCGGATGACAATAAAGTATTGAGTGGGACGAAAAGTGACAGTGGAGTTTTTGAGAGTTAAGAGGACATTTATTGGTGCAACTGTTTTGACATTGCCTCGAGGTATGATGAGTTTGAAGTGTACAAGTGATTCTCCAAGACAAGATCTTGATTGAGTATTGAGCAACGATGAAAAAGTAATATCATACATGTCTCGTTAGTAGAAGCAGTGTGAAATAAAGTACTTCCTTACTTGGAGCGTGCAACAAGAATCGAGAGAACGTATGATCAAAGTTGGGTTTGACAAGAATCAAAGTCAACGGTTTAAATTGAAAGTTCGATCTTCTTTGTTAGAGACAAGCAAATAAGAAACATTATGGAAATGCTGCATTAAGGGAAAAAATTAATTGAAAGAAATATGAGCCTTGTATGAAGGGAACCTTTGAGATTATCGAAAGGATTGGACATCCGACATATCGAGTTTAAGGAGTATGGTATATAAAGGGAACACCCAGTGTAGATTCTCGAGTGTGGGACTAAGAATTGAAGAACAAAGAAATATCGTTGGTAAAATTCTAAGATCTCGGCATGATAATTATACAACTATTAGGGAAACTAAATCGTTAGTGAGAGAGTGTTACCCTTCGTTTCTCGAGTTCTAGTTTCGGGGACAAAACTCTTTTTAATGGAGGAATGATGAAACATCCCAAATATTAGGCGCGCTTGGTATAAATTTTTTTTTATTAATATGTTAATAGGATAAATATTTTTAGCTAGTTTCTCACGTCGTAAAATTTATTTTATGAGTATATATATATATACATGATATATTTTATTACCTTATTCAAAATTTTGTTGATCTCGTAAATGATTTACGAGGATGGTTTGTATATTGCAAAGCATATATTTGTGAGTTTGTGTATATATTTGATCAACATATATTATCCCCTATATTATTTTATTTTATTATATTTTCATTCTTTTTCTTTTTCCTTCCTTCACTCCTACCCATGGTCGCGGATTCGAGCCTTGCATCTTGCATGTGCTTTTTGCCCAACCAATTTGGAAACCTTCATGAGCCATGTTTGGGGCCATCCTTGAGCCACTATGCACCCTTTCCGGACTAACTAGAACCACCACCCTCACTAGTGCATTGCACACTCAAGGCGGAGCTAACCCCGACCCCTTATTGGTGCCATCTATGTCCCCATCTGGGCCCTTTATCTTCCTTGCCGTCCAACCTACTTCCCTAGCCTATGTGCGTAGCCAACTCTGCACCCCTATTGTAACACCCTGAATCCGCGGGATATCGGAATGCTACGGGTGAGACCTCACAATGGGTCCTGACCCTTAGCCTAACAACAATCTCACCGGACCTTTCCAACATGGCACAAATAAGGGTGTAAAACTAAAAACGTTTGTAATGTATGCGAGAACTGAAAGTAAAGGGTACAATGTTGAAACTCAACCTAGTCCTCAAAACAACACAAAACTCCCAAAACAAAAATCCGAAAACCGTACATCGAATAATAATCCAAACATAATAAAAACAACCCAAAAATGTTCCGTCCTATAATGTACGGCGACCCTCGGCTCTCCACTCCTCCACCTCACTCGGCAACGTCCCTAACCTGCGGGGCATCTACACAAGCGGTTTAAAACCATTAGCTCAATTCGAAGCATTAGAAAAAAGGTGAAGGCACATACACACTCATAAATCATAACAACTTATAATCATGCTCAACAAACAAGTCCGGTTTATTTTCTTTATTTATTAGGTCATATCCCATTCTAATTCAACTTCTTTTGTGACATGAGAATCTCCCGAAACTCGCCTCGATCCCCACTTACCGCATGGAACGGTGCGGATGACTCCGACCATCTAACCACGTGGGCTAGTCGCCAAGAACCTCCTAGCTCTCGCAAGAGCTAGGCAGTGATGCCACCGCCCGTTATCATACACTTGGGCCAAATTAACGTAAGGGTCGGTGGTCCTATTACCGGTTTACAAGTTATAACGAAAGCGATAAAACACACACAACCAAACACACAATGAATCTAATACATCGAATACGGGTAAGAAAGTCCGGAGACTTACCTCGTCTCTCAACTCACAACACTCTAGCTTCCTTAGAGAGGAAGCTCATAACCTGCTCACAAGGGAATATACGATCATCAACACAAGCTCAAGCTCAACGAAGTCTAAGACTTCACTCAAGGGATCTACGCAAGATCACCTAGCTCTCAACCTAGGAGCGCATCCTAGAACTCACAATCCTCACAACACTCCCAGCACAAGGAAACCTCTCACAACAGCCTATACATCTCTTGGTCATGAACAAAAGTCTAGGAGAGCCAATCTAGCCTAGAAAGATCCAACATGCTCAAACAACTCAAAGCCATCAGCTACATCGAGCCATAAAGGCTCTTAGGTTCTCAACTACTAGGTGGCATTCACAACTAACCTAGGTCCACCCTAGGCATGCTACTAACATATATCAACCTCTAAACAAAGGAAGTAACCAAGAAGGAAGGAGGAGAAGAGCCAACTGTTGAAGAAACGCAGCCTTGGAAACAAGTTGGCGCGACTGCGTGGTGAAGGTCACGGCCCCCGCGGCATTGTTCATCCGTCCCTGCGGCTGCTGGCAAAACCTTCCGCTGCCCCCACCACGCTGCTCACCGCCCCCGCGGCTGGCTAATATCTGCCCCCGCGGCGCCAGATGTTGCCCCCGCGGTAGAACTCCAAAAACAACAATTTCTTCATCTTCGACTGTGGATCTTGGGCTCCAATGGCCTCCTTATCTTGCCGAGACTTCTCCATTCATCGTCCACTGTATCAAGGCTCTCCCCCATGACCTAATCGAGCTTAGAACACATGCATGCAAAGATCAAGAGGAACTCACTTCCAAAGCTTCATCCATTGTTACGCTAGAAATGTACCACGCAAAAGCCTTACAATTTATAACTCGATATATTCTCCTAACTCCTAGCGAACCAACAGTGTATGGGTCGTTTTGTATCAAGGATAGTATTTCGAGGTCGAACACGAAGACAAAGGTGAGATCAAATCAAACAAGTGATCATGGCTAGTGCAAATCTAGTCTAAGAAAAGAGGAAGAAATAAAGGAATGAGAATCATGATATTTTTGGTTGGGTTTTTATGGTGATCAAACAAAGATCACAAATCATGCAAGATTTATCAATCAATCAAGCAACACAAACAAACAACACACGAACAAGATGTGTGATCAAGTAAGAAAAGCGGATTCTAGGGATTGGGACTTCCGGTTATGGCATTGGACTCAAGCTTCTAATCAACCTTGGACAAGCTGCGGTATGTTGGGAAAGGGTGTTTCTCTAATGGGATCAATCACCGGGTACGTCTCATGGTCCACTAATCCCGCACTTAAGGTCCTATTACCGGGTAAGTCTCTGGGAACCTAAAGTTGGGAATTCTACACAAACCGGATTGCTATCTAGGGGTCAAACCTCTCCTTACCGGGTAAGTCTCGGGAAGGCAAGTCCTAAGAAACAATCCTAGCTCACTCAATCCAATAGCAGCTTGTGAGGCTTACTACTACCTAGAGTTCGTCATCTTTGGTATCTAAGGTCGGGAATTACCGGGTAAGTCTCTTCCCTAACTTAGTTTGCTAGCATTAGGTCACCCTAAGCTAGATAAGGCTTAACAAACACTAGAATTTCAACAATCTAACATTCTAACATTCAGATTTATCAATATAAGCACAACAGAGCAAAGGTTGGGCAAAGAAATCGTGTGACAAGTGTCAATGATGTCTAGACAGAAACCACGGGCAAAACAATGATTCAACGGGCGTGGAAATGGCCTCTGGGCCGTGGTTCCTACAATCCAGCCGTCCTTGGATCACTAAGTCGTGATTTGGTGCAAGGCATGTACCAATAAGGTCTTTTGTGTTCTGCTTTGCTCCTAGCTTGGTCCTTAAAGAGTCCGTATGTGTGTCATCACGAGGAATGATCCTCGAATGTATCGATTAAGTCCAAAAGCTCCCCAAAATACCTACAAAACCGACAAAAGCTCATGTAGACGTCTATTTCGACAATGTGGATGAATAAAGCGTAAATGTCACGAACTAATGTCAAACCATGCATGAATAACGGGAAGAACTATCTAAATGAATGCCAAAACTAACGTCATAAATCATGTCATCAAAATACCCCATACTTTCCACTTGCTTTTCCCCAAGCAAGGTTCAAACCTAAGCTACAAGATGACATGAGTTATGAATGTGAAAAAAACGAAAAATATTTTTGCAATTGTGCTTCTAGTCATATATCTGCAAAGTAAATCGAGAATGTCTAAATGATCATGAAAATATCAAATCTAAATCACTTAAGTCAAAACACATGTGCATAGAGGTCTTAAGGACTTAGGAAAGAAGAGGCAAAGAAACGTTGTTAAAGGTGGCAATTTTTAGGTCATGTGATGCTAATCCGGGAAAGGGACTAACTCCACAACTTCATTTTTGTTCAACACCACAATAAGTGTATAT
Source organism: Fagopyrum esculentum (assembly GCA_033239045.1). Lineage (NCBI taxonomy): Eukaryota > Viridiplantae > Streptophyta > Magnoliopsida > Caryophyllales > Polygonaceae > Fagopyrum > Fagopyrum esculentum. Next base: position 84,135,680 of record BSUD01000005.1, on the reverse strand, counting down.
TTTTTTCCATCTTTTTCTTTTCTTTTTCTTCTTTTTTCTTTCATTTATTTTTGAGGCAATGGCATTGGTGTACAAAAGCCAAAACCTTGGTGATTAGCGGACCTCGAGATTTTTTTCGAGGTGCCTCACACCGGGCACACATATCAAGGCTCGTTAGGACTATCGGTTAATCCGATTTTGGCAAGACACAAACACCCGATTATGTGAATGGTGCCGAGTTACTCATCATCAAGACCAACGTCCCCAAACCAATAGTTTTTTCTACACTTTCACAACACATTCATCACTTCATTCATAACATTAATACACTTCCTTCAACACCCCACAATTGCTTTTCACACACTCAACACACTAGCATGCTCCTATTTCCAGATGGGTCAAAAGAGGTCAAATTTTTATCAATTGAGGTGCTTCAAACAACATGATCAAGATGAGAAGAAGAGAGATGAATTGCCTTAATCATTCCTATATGATGTGTAAGAACTAGCATCCGATTTCGATAATCAATTCTCAATCCAACCTAGACAACAATCTTCATCACAATTCATACATGGAAATCAAGAGAAGTATTCAAGTCCACATATGCATAAATTCTTTTAACACACAAGGCCATCCATAGCCAATTCACAAAGCAAAATTATCATAAGGGTCATATCCAAACCGGGAAGAACAAAATTTTTTTAAAGTTTTCTGATTTTTTTTTTGGAATTTTGAGATGAATGTGTACAATGCAAAACATAATGAAACATGTGACAATAGTATAAAACTATCCTAGATGCAATCATGCAAATGATCATGAAAACCCCACCCCATACTTAAAAGCACATTGTCCCCAATGTGCAAATTAAATAAGGAAGTGAAAGAGAGTCCTCACAATGTAAAAATGGTGTTTTTGGTATTTTAGTTCACTCATGTGGAGTGGTGGTGATGGATGATCAATCAAAGATGGTAGAGAGTTCTGGATATTCATTATGGCGTCGGGACCCGCGCTAAGCACCGTAAGCCGTCCAACTCCCATGTCCGCTCCACCCACGTTTGATGCGGGATCATCACCATCATCATCATCATCATCATCATCATCATCATCATCATCATCATCATCATCATCATCATCATCATCATCTTCATGCCTTGCAAGACTTCTTTGTTACCTATACTCTAGCGTACAAACACAAGACACACAAACACACCAAAACAAAAACAAAAGCAAAAAAAACAAAAACGAAAACAAAAAACGAAAAGGGAAAGATATGTACCAATGGGTTGCCTCCCATTAAGCACTTCTTTAAGGTCATTAGCTTGACCAAAACCGGGAGCGTTTCACACAAGGTGAAGTGGGGCAATCATATCCACCGGAGCTTCCGGGATGTACTTCTTTAAACGGTGCCCATTCACCTTGAAATCTCAACAATGCTCCCCACCTATCTCAACCGCTCCATGGGGGAAAACCTTCCTCACCACATAAGGACCCGTCTATCTTGACTTGAGCTTTCCGGGGAAGAGCCACAACCTTGAATTGAAGAGAAGGACTAAGTCACCTTCACTCAATTCCTTTGGGATTAGACGTTTGTCATGCCAATGCTTGGTCCTTTCTTTGTAAATCCGGGAATTTTCATAAGCATCCAACCGGATTTCCTCAAGAGTGTTCATGTCTAGCAACCTCTTCTCACCGGCTTCCTTGAGGTCAAAATTCAGCCACCTTATGGCCCAATATGCCTTATGCTCCATCTCCACTAGAAGGTAGCAAGACTTGCCATAAACTAGCTTGTAGGGAGTGGTGCCAATTGGTGTCTTGAAGGCGGTTCTATATGCCCATAGAGCATCATCAAGCTTCATAGCCCAATCTTTTCTTGTCCTAGAAACCGTCTTCTCAAGTATCCCCTTGATCTCCCGGTTGAAAATCTCCACTTGGCCACTAGTTGGGGATGGTAAGGTTTGGCCACCTTATGAATCACCCCATACTTAGCCAAAAGTGTCCCAAAGTTCCTATTGGTGAAATGCTTTCCTCCATCACTTATGATTACTCTTGGTGTTCCAAACCTAGGGAAGATGACTCGGTTGAAGAACTGCACCACTACTTTGGCATCATTTGTGGGAGAGGCGATTGCTTACACCCACCTTGACACATAATCCACTGCCAATAGAATGTAGAGGTTGCCACATGAAGAGGGGAATGGCCCCATGAAGTCCACACCCCAAACGTCAAAGATCTCAACCTCTTGGATATTGTTCAAGGGCATCTCATCCTTCTTGAGATGTTTCCCATCCTTTGGCAAGCGTCACAAGCTACTACAAAATTATGCACATCCTTAAACAAATTAGGCCAATAAAAACCAGATTGCAATACCTTTGCATACGTTTTGTGTGAGCTAGCGTGACCTCCAAATGGCAAGGAGTGGCAATGACGGATCACACTCTCCATCTCATCCTCCGGAATGTACCTCCTAAAGACTCCATTCGGTCCTCTCTTGAACAAGAGAAACTCACTCCAATAATAATTGCTCATATCTTTGAAAAACTTTTTCCTTTGGGCATATGACAAACTGGGTGGCACCTCTTCACACACATGATAATTCACTATATCTGCATGTCATGGCTCACTCCCTCTAGACACTTGAAGCACTCCTCCAACACTTGCAATTTCTCATCCCGGAATGAGTCATCAATCGGGATATCATCTCTTTCAATCACCAATGGTGGTAGCCTACTAATATGGTCCGCTACTGAATTTTCAGAACCTTTCTTGTCCCAAATCTCCAAGTCGAATTCTTGGAGGAGAAGGATCCACCGAATGAGGCAAGGCCTGGCATCTTTCTTTGTGAGGAGATAACGGATCACAGCATGATCCGTGTACACAATAACCTTTGCTCCAACAAGATATGAGCGGAACTTCTCAAACGCATACACTACCGGTAACAACTCCTTCTCGGTTGTGGAATAGTTGATTTGGGCATCATATAGCGTCTTGCTAGCGTAGTAGATGGCATGTGTAATCCCATCTTTCTTTTGTCCTAAAACAGCCCCAACAACCACGTCACTCGCATCACACATTACTTCAAATGGTAAGCTCCAATCCAGAGGTTGCATAGTAGGGGCGGAGATCAAAGCATCCTTCAACCTACAAAACGCTTCAAGACAATCCTTGGAGAAAATAAACTCAACATCCTTCATTAGTAGGTTAGTGAGAGGCTTAGAAATTTTAGACAAATCTTTATAAACCTCCGGTAAAAACCGGCATGCCCTAAAAAACTCCTTACCCCTTTCACTGAGGTAGGTGGTGGCAACTTCTCTATCGTTTCTATCTTTGCTCTATCAACATCAATGCCTCGGTGGGTAACCAAGTGTCCCAATACTATGCCTTCACTCACCATGAAGTGGCATTTCTCCAAATTCAGCACAAGATTAGTTTCCTCACATCTCTTCAACACCAAAGATAAATTAGCCAAGCAATTATAAAATGAAGAGTCATACACTGAGAAATCATCCATAAACACTTCCATAATATTCTAAATATATTCAGAAAAATAGCCATCATACACCTTTGAAAGGTGGCGGGTGCATTACACAACTCAAATGGCATCCTTCTATATGCAAATGTTCCCCAAGGACAAGTAAATGTGGTTTTCTCTTGGTCATCCGGGTGAATAGGAATTTGGAAAAACCCACTATAACCATCAAGGTAAAAAAATGTGAATTTTGAGCTAACCTTTCTAGCATTTGGTCAATAAAGGGAAGAGGGAAGTGATCTTTCCTATAGGCCACATTAAGTTTCCTATAGTCAATACACATTCTCCACCCCGTAACAGTCCTAGTTGGGATTAGTTCATTATTCTCATTAGTTACTATGGTCATACCACCCTTCTTAGGAACATGCACGAGACTAACCCATTTACTATTCCAGATCGGGAAAATGATTCCCGCATCTAGCAAATTTAAGATTTCTTTCTTGACTACCTCTTTCATAATAGGGTTCAATCTTCTTTGAGGTTCAATTGAAGGTTTATGGTTGTATTACATCAAGATTGTATGCATGCACAAGGCGGGGCGAGGGCAGGGCTCCTCCTTTCCGGCGGCATTCTTGGCGGCCCAGAGTGGAGGCGGTGGAGCACTCAGTCCGGCGGGGCTCACTGGGGCAGGGCTGCACAAGTAAATACAGAAAAAAGGAAGGGCAAATGCACATGCATTGGATCCGGCCGGTGGCGAGGCAAGGGCGAAGCCTGGCGGTCCTAGCGAAGACGAAGCAGGCAATTACCGGTGTGTGGCTTTCGGTCTCCAGAAAGGCGGCGAATTACAGGCCTCCAGTGGTGGTGTCGGTATAGAAGAGAGGAACAAAGGAAGATGGGAGCTTGCACAACAACGATGGAGAAGCCCAATTGAGGGAGAAGGCTCGGCGGTGGTGCTAGTGGCTCGGCCTGGCGGCGATAACATCGGAGGCGGTGAGGTTGAGGGGGGGCTGCCCAGATTGTCTGCTCAGTTTCAGTAGAAGAAGAAGGAACAAAACGAGGCCGGAAATGGTATGGTGTGGAGAAGAAACAAACAGGGGTATGAGGGTACGGGAAGGGTGAGATTGAAGTCTCGTTGTTGCTCGTTGTTGCTTGTTACTGCGTGAACGAAGCTAACGAAGAAGAGAGGAGAGGGGCTCAGAATGTTGAGTGTTGCAGATGGATTTCCAAGGGCGAGGGGTCGGGTATATCATCACAATTAGTGACTGGTGGAGTAAAGAAAGGGGAAAGGGGAAAGGGGAAAATAAATAAAAGAAAAGAAAAAAATTAATAAAAAGGGAATGAATAAACCCGATCAAAATCAAACGGAACGAGATTTCGGAACGGAAAATTTTTCCGAACTAATCTGAAAACAATTTACGGAAAAAAGAAAATATGATCAAGTATATATTTTAATATACTCGTAAAATTTTACTTTTACAACTGAAAATACTCGTAAAAAATATTTAAACTATTAAAGTATCGATAAAATCCGAGAAAATTACAAAACGCAAACGCACCAAAATTTGGGGCGTTACACATAGAACTTCCCAAGCTGAACCGGTATGTCCTCTAGGATCCCTACGGGGTGAGTGATGGATCGGTCCACATGTAGAGGGTCATCTTGACCGGCTTCGGTTCTCCTAGCCCAACCTTGTTGCAAAGTGCAAGAGGGATAATGCTTACACTTGCTCCAAGGTCACATAGGGCCTCATATTGCACTTCTCCAACTCCTATTGGCACACAAAAAGGCCCCGGATCTCGCAGCTTAGGAGGCATTTACTCCCTCGTAGTTTGAATCAACTCGAAAGACCTCTTTGTCATCCTCACTTCTCCATACTCCTCCAACTTCCTCTTGTTGGAGAGTATCTCCTTCAAAAACTTTCCATAGGCCGGCATACCTAGAATCACATCCATGAACGGAATTTTAATATGTAATTTAGACATGAGTTCAAGGAATTTACCGAAATGTTTATCCAAACGAGATCTTGCTCGTGATTATGGAAATGGTAGTGGTGGCTTGTATGGAGGAGGTGCCACATATGTTGGCTCATCATCCTTGCTCTTGCCTCTTTCACCTTGCAATGGTTCTTCCTCCACTACTACTTGCTTCCCCTTTTTATTCTTCTTGGGTAAGTGATCTTTCATGCTCAGTCCACTCCTTGTGGTAATGGCCAACACTTGGCCTCTTGGATTGTCCTCGGTCCTTCGGGGAAGCTTTCCCGGATCCCTTTGTGCCTCACCCGCATTTTGGAACACTTGTGCTTCTAGCACCTTTTGAGCCTTGGAAATGGATGTCACCGTGCTCTAAAGCCCACTCAACCTCCCTAGCAATTGTTCAAACATCATTTCGGTCCTATCCTTTGGAGGTTGAGCAAAACCGAGTGGAGACTCTTGTGAAGCCTTAGGTGGTGGGGCTGCGCTTGTGGAAGCGGGAGGGTTCAAGGCACCATCCGGGTTAGAATAGGAGAACTCGGGATGGTTGTGATTAGGCCGATAATTGTTGTATTGCCGGCTGTTGTTGTTGAAGTTTCTAGGGCCTTGGTAGTTGTTGAAATTGCCCCTTCTCATGTAGTTAACATCCTCCTCTTTGGAAGCCAAATTGGCTTGCAAGTGCACTTGAGGACTTGCTTGACTCTTCAAGGTTGTGGTACACAACTCCCTCAAGGACTTAAGCTCATTGTTGATTGCATCCAGTTTGTAGTTGCTCATGGTGGCTTCACTTACTTCATATACTCCCGGTTTTCTCCCATCACTCTTCCTATGGGAGTACTTCTCTATCACCAAGGCTTGTTTCTCTACAAAATCCCAAGCCTCATCCACATTCTTCTCCATGAATGTTCCTCCGGAAAGTGATTGGAGCTTGAATTGACTATCCTCATCAAGCCCCTTGAAATAAATCTCCCATAGCTCTATCTTCGGTATCCCATGGTGTGGACAATCTAGGAGGAGGTCTTTGAACCTCTCCCAAGATTTGAATAGGCTCTCCTTATCCTTCATTACTAAGGCATTGATCTTCCCTCTTAGCTTGGTTGTCTTGGAAGGTGGAAAAAACTTTGTAAGAAATTCGGTTGTCATCTCCTCCCAATTACCCACATGTCCAAGTGGAATGGATTGGTACCAACCCAAGGCCTTATCGTTAACTGAGAAGGAAAAATCCATAAGCTTGTGGTTGTTCCTCTCCAATCTAGGTGGCCTTAGAGTCTCCATCAAGATCTCATAATTCATCAAGTGTTGATGAGGAGACTCTCCTTCCATCCCTCCAAATTGATTGTGCCGGATCATTTGTAGCACTTGAGGGTGGAGCTCGTAGTCATGGGCTGCGGGATCTCCTAAGTTTACACCCGTACGGTGCACTCTTTGGGCTGGATCCATACGTTGTCCAAGTGTTTACGGCACCTCAATAATAATCGGTTCAAACCGAACATTGGCCGCCGGCTGCGGTGGTTGTGGAGGTGGTGGTTGACGAAAATTAAGCTCCCTTTGCACAAGAGCTTGCCTAATCTCTTCAATTTCCCTCCTAGTTGCTTCTTGCCTCTCATTTGCAAGTCTCCTATCATTCTCCAAGGCTTCATCCCTTAGCCTAAGGCTCTCTAAGAAGTCATTCAACTCAGCTTGAAGATCTCTTCCGGCCATCCCCTTCTTCTTCTTAGTGCCCTTGGATCTAGTCTTAAGGCTTTTCTCCTGTTCGCGATCAAATGAAGCAAAATCCTTGCCACGAGATCTTCGCATGCACCTAAAGAGTGAGAGATGTCCTGAAAAATCAAAGACACAAAAAAAAAGTCACAAGCAAAAGAAAGACCTACACTATAAACAATCACACACAATGATTCAATCTAGACCTAGTCCCCGGCAACGGCGCCAAAAACTTGTTGCGTTAGAAATGTACCACGCAAAAGCCTTACAATTGATAACGTGATATATTCTCCTAACTCCTAGCGAACCCACAGTGTATGGGTCGTTTTGTAGCAAGGATAGTATTCCGAGGTCGAACACGAAGACTAAGGTGAGATCAAATCAAACAAGTGATCATTGATAGTGCAAATCTAGTCTAAGAAAAGAGAAAGAAATAAAGAAATGAAAATCATGATATTTTTTGTTGGGTTTTTATGGTGATTAAACAAAGATCACAAATCATGCAAGATTTATCAATCAATCAAGCCACACAAACAAACAACACAAGAACAAGATATGTGATCAAGTAAGAAAAGCGGATTCTAGGGATTGAGACTTCCGGTTATGGCATTGGACTCAAGCTTCTAATCAACCTTGGACAAGCTGCGGTATGTTGGGAAAGGGTGTTTCTCTAATGGGATCAATCACCGGGTACGTCTCATGGTCCACTAATCCCTCACCTAAGGTCCTATAACCGGGTAAGTCTCTAGGAACCTAAAGTTGGGAATTCTACACAAACCGGATTGCTATCTAGGGGTCAAACCTCTCCTTACTGGGTAAGTCTCGGGAAGGCAAGTCCTAAGCAACAATTCTAGCACACTCAATCCAATAGTAGCTTGTGAGGCTCACTACTACGTAGAGTTCGTCATCTTTGGTATCTAAGATCAGGAACTACCGGGTAAGTCTCTTCCCTAACTTTGTTTGCTAGCATTAGTCACCCTAAGCTAGATAAGGCTTAACAAACACTAGGATTTCAACAATCTAACATCCTAACATTCAGATTCATCAATATAAGCACAATAGAGCAAAACCACGGGCTTATCATAAACAACCACGGCCGTGGTTTAGGAGGAACAAGCCGTTGTTTTGATCGGGGGTTAGGTTTCGAGCATGCAAGTCATCAAAAGGCACATTCAAGTCTATTCTATCAATATCCAAGCCATAACCTTCTGTCCATCACCCTAGAATCACAATTACTTAGCCAATAACATGCATCTCAAGATCTAGAATAATCATACAAGCATACATGAGTTTCATAGCTAAATGGTGAATGAAAGCAAGTAAAAGCAAGAAATCTTGGCTGAATATGAGTTTAAACAAGACTTACAACCATTCAAATGCAGCTTCAAATCGTTCCTTACAACACTTCCAAAAGCTTCTCAACAAAAATCACTAAAAACCACTCAAAGTCTCACTCTAGATATATGTTTGACGATGTTGTTCTTCTCCCAAAATGAGAGTGTTTTTGTTCTTCTTCCAATTCTTCCTCCTCAACTATGGATAATGAGAGAGAGAGTCCAAATGCCAGCCTGCAGGCTCTCCCAAGTCCACACTCAACCAAGAAAAGCAAAGGTCGGGCAAATAAATCGTGTGACAAGTGTCAATGATGTCTAGACAGATACCACGGGCAAAACAATGATTCCACGGCCGTGGAAATGGCCTCTGGGCCGTGGTTCCTACAGTCCAGCCGTCCTTGGATCACTAAGTCATGATTTGGTGGAAGGCATGCACCAATAAGGTCTTTTGTGTTCTCCTTTGCTCCTAGCTTGCTCCTTAATGAGTCCGTATGTGTGTCATCACGAGGAATAATCCTCGAATGTATCGATTAAGTCCAAAAGCTCCCCAAAATACCTACAAAACCGACAAAAGCTGGTGTAGACGTCTATTTTGACAATGTGGATGAATTAAGCGTAAACGTCACGAACTAATTTTAAACCATGCATAAGTAACGGGAAAAACTATCTAAATGAATGCCTAAACTAACGTCATAAATCATGTCATCATCCATGGCAATGGAGAAGGAGAGATGAAGAGGAAGCTATGCAGCAAGGAAGAAGAAGGGAGAGAGAAACAAAGACTTACCAAACAGAATCCGGGAGCTCTCCACTGCTGGCCACACTCAAGGAGATCCAAGGGGAAAGAGAGAGAAGAGAGCTCAAGTGAAGGAAGAGGGAAAAGAGTGATACGCCCCCGGATGGCGATGCCATCCGTGTTCCGGCTAGAAGGACCCGCACATTTTGGAAGACATTTATTATTATTCGGCTATTTAATAATAAGTCTTTTTGTATTCGGAACTTTAATTCCGGAACTTAATTCCGTGAATTAAATTCCGACCTTTCATATTTTAGGCTTTTCATATTCGGAACTTAATTCCGACTTTTAATTCCGTCATTTATGTTAAGACTCTTTGTATGGCCTCCATCCACTATATAAGGATGGCTTGGCTCATTTGTAAAAGAGATGTCTAAGTTGAAATCTAAGTATTGAGAAGGAAAACCCTCTTACTTAGTTTAGGCATCATCTCCTCTTCCATCATCTTAAAAGTTCTATCTTGGATCTAGTCTTTGATCCAAACATTCATATTCGAGGATCCTTTTGAAGGATCAACCAAACGCTTCCGCCACCCAAACTCATAGTTTGATCCAACTCAAACAATCAAGAAGGAGTAGTTGAAGTTTCTCCTCGATCTAGATCGCCCGTTTTTCTATCAAAGAGTAACGTGAAATGAAAAGTGAGAAGTGAGAGGATGGTCACAAGGCTGCACAAAGGGAGAGGGAAACAAGGGGTCAGCTGACCTCTTGTCCCTCGTGATAGAACGCAAAGGTCCAAAAGCAAAAGGCAGAAAACGGAAGGTCGGAACGGGATTTTTCAAGAATCTCGTTACTCAACACCTCGTGACTGCTGGAAAACTGAGCCGCTAATGCGGAAAGGTCGATAAACTGCTCAAAGATCAGAATAAAAATTCCGAATGTTACACCTATATCTCTGTACTCTAGCCACCTAGGCCTGCAACTCTGACTCACCGCCCAAGCTAGCGAGTCCACCTTTCTAGCCCTGTAGAGGACCAGCCTGTATTATACTCTAGCTTGATCCTTGGTTCACTCAAACTCAGCTCCTCATGTACACTCTCATTTGACTCAATTTTTGTTGGCTTCTCAACTGACTTCGACCTAAAACTTTTCCCCTTTCCACTCTCTTATTCGCCCCAAAAGCAGCTCTCACAACTCCCTTGCACGGCATACTACAGACCCGGAGCAAGCCCAACCTCTACATCTCTTGCATCAAGCCACAACGCAGCCTCCAAACCCCCATGGCAACCAGCCTGGACAAACACTGACAACAACACCTATCCTTCTTCCCTAGTTCATGACCACCCACCGGAGCCACCAGTAACCGTCCACCGGCTCTAGAACCACCAGTGGATAGCCCACACTACAAACAACCCAAGGAACCCAAGGAAACGCAAGGACGATCACCGGACAAGCCCAGAAACACCGCCAAACTTGCCCAGTCTCCATCAGTGGACACCTTCATTTCCTGGATCTTTCGAGAAGCCAACTTCAAACCACAATCACCACCCGATAGAGCAACATTGCCCCTATCCACTAACAACAGTCGTTAGCCGGTACCACACTCTATCAAACGAAGCCACTCTCATTCCTGGGGGTTTCTTTAGGGACTAGTCCATACTTGGTTTACGGGGACGCCACCGGCGGAGGTGTGCCAAACCATCATCAGTTGAATAAGGAACAGAGGCGAGAAATCTTAAGATATCTCATGCCACAACTTTAAAAACGGAATAAAGTGAATCACCTAAGTTGTCAGACAATAAACGGTTTGTGTGCCAACATGATGATTGTTTTATTTTGCCTGAGTTGTGCTTCTGCTATTTTTATTCTACTTATATCTTGATTGTTAGCTAACGGTTTATCCGTGTTGTAGATTTTGTATAGATAGGCAGTTGCAAAGAGATCTGAGGCGGATGGTCAGCTAGGTCCACGTACTCATTAGATGAGGACGGGGAGTCTTCCGTTCAGCATGCATGTTATTAATATATTTATGTTTTGTAAGGTTGTCATGTGTTGATCATTCATGTAAATACTATTTGATGTTTTTTTTATCAAAAATGTTTTAAATACGTTTGTGCCTTGTTGTAAGATCCTAGTTAAGTTGTTGTCAAACTAAGGTCGGGACCCATTGTGAGGTCCTAACCAGTATCTCCCCAAGTTCCGTGAATTTGGGGTGTTACACTCATTTGGCGCAATTTTTGCTGGCTTCTCAGCTGAATTCGACCTCAAAATTTTCCCCTCTCCACTCTCTTCATCACTCCGAAAATAGCTCCCACAATTCCCTTGCACGACATACTACACACCCGGAGTAAGCCCAACCTCCACATCTCTTGTAAAGAGCCACAACGCAACTCCAAACTCCCATGGAAACCAGCCTAGAAGAACACCGACAGCACCACCTTTCCTTCTTCCCCTATTCATCGCCACCCACTGAAGCCACCAATAACCGTCCACTAGAACCGTCAACCGGCTCTAGCACCACCTGTGGATAACCCACACTGCAGACAACCCAAGGAACCCAAGGAAACACAATGACGGTCACCGGACAAGTCAAGAAACACCGCCAAACTTGCCCAGTCGCCACCAGTGGACACCTTCATTTCCTAGATCTTTCGAGAAGCCAACTTCAGACCACAATCACCACCCGATAGAGCAACGTTGGCCCTATCCACTAACAGCATTCGATAGCTGGTACCGCACTCTAACAAACGAAGCCACTCTCGTTGCCGGAACGTTACTGTGGTCGTTGGAAAACGCGTCTAAAACCCCCTAACCGGCCACTTTTACAACATCTGGTATTTACATAAAATGACCGATTCTTTTATTTTCATAATTAGCCCATATTATACTATTTTAATATATATACCCTCGGTTATTAATATATTTACACATAATGCCCAAAAATAGTTTTTACATATTTTAGAAGTTTAATAATTTTCAGAAATAGCCCAAACTTTTAGTTTTACATGAAATGCCCTCGGGAAAGACTTTATTTCAATTTCTGCCCAAACTTTTGAATTGCGGAAGGTACCCAACTTTTTTGGAATTATTTTTTGACCCTAAGAAGTTTATATTTACAATATATGATACATATTTCTGAAGTTGTATAAACGGCCCCTAAAATGTTTTTACGGTTTTTAACCTTGGGCTTTAAATACGAGTTTTATCTTGCATCTATATATGTATTATATATTATGCCCAAATTTAGCGTTTAAGCTAAATTTGTTTAGCTTCGGTTTTAGGTCTGGAAGCGCCCCGATAAAGGCCAACGAATCCCTTCTTGACATCCGTGGTTCGTCTTTCGCCTTTGACCTCGTGTGAGTGCCTTCTTCCTCGATCTAGTAATGTTTAGTAGTAGTATCATGCTAAGTTGGATCTAGCATAACTTAGAGTGAATGCCAAGTAGTGGCTTTGAACCTTATGTGAGTGTTGAGGATTGTGGAAAGTTCTAAGACTTGAGGTGTTGATGCAATCTTGTGAGGTTGTTTATGACTTTAAGTTATATGTTGAGCTTGTGAGAATCTATGGGTTGAGGTTGTATGATTGTTGAGGTTGTAGCGCCTAGAACGTGAGTATCCTAGCGTAGCTTTACGATCGTTGAGATCATTGAGACTAGGAACGAGTTGTCCTAGCATGTGAGTTGTACGACCTTGTAGAGGTATTTGGGCTAGAAATCTAACGACTTCTAGGATGAGAGATAGATGTTGATGTTGTTCCATGTTATATCTGGCTGAGAGTATCTTCCTGTGGGAAGCGGAGTACGTATATTTTCGGGTTGAGCGTTTGTGACAGGTAAGTCTCCGGACTTACTTAGCTCGCATTCCTTGTATTAACATCTATGTGTGTTGGGTGGTGTGTGTTTATCGTTTATGTTATAACAACTAAACCGGAAATAGGATTACCGACCTTTATATTATTTTGGCCCAAGTGTGTAATAACGGGTGGTGACAACTTGTCTAGCTCTCGCAAGAGCTAGGAGGTTCTTGGCGACTATCCCATGCTGGTAGATCGGATGCATCAGTACCATTCCATGCCGGTAAGTAGGGACCGAGGCGAGTTTCGGTGACTCTCGTGTCACAACCAAAGTTGAATTAGAACGAGATATGACTTAATAATAATAAGATAATAAACCGGACTTGTGTACTTTGGAGTATATTGGGTGTTTATGATGATTTACTTGTATTTGTGCCTTTCACCTTGATTCTAATGCCTCGAATATAGTTAACGGTGTTATACCGATGTTTTAGATTGCCTTGCAGGTTAGGAATGCGGCCGAGAGATCCGGAAGAGTGGACAGTTGGGTTCCGTACATTTTAGGAGGGGTTTTTGGTTGGAGTTGGATTGTGTATTGTTCTTCGGTTATTGTGTTTTGTATGCCGCGTGTATGACGTTTGGTCTTTGGAGTTGTATCTCGGCTGAAGTCTTTTATTTTTATGCTTTCGGGTTTCATTACATTGCATAAAATGTATTTCGTTTTGGCCTTTATTTGTGTCTTTTTGCACGATCCGGTGAAATTTTTGTTAGGCTAAGGGTCGGGACCTATTGTGAGGTCTCCGCCCGTGGCGCCCCGGGTCCCACGGATTCGGGGTGTTACATCTAACATCTACGTTTATTCTCATCACAACAATTTTTGTAATAGTGGTTCACTTTTGTTGTTTATTTGTAATTATTGTCGGTTTTACAATGTATAAAATTTTCAGGTTGTACTTTATAATTACATGGGTGACTCTTCCTTTCAATATCATTAAATTTATTCAAGTGTTAGTTTTTGATTGAGATTAATCTAACATTAGGGGGGTGTATTCAATTAAGATTTTACAGAAATTTTTTGGAGTTTAAAAGTCTAAGGGTATTCAATATAGATTTTTAAAAGTCCATATATATCTTTTGGTATTCAATTAGGATTTTAAATTTTCCATAAAATTCCTATGGTATTTAAAAGTTTTTTGATTATAAAAGAATCTATTATTTCATTGATTTTGTAGGATTTTTTATTACTTATATAAATACCTAAACTCTATAGAAGTCTTCTCCCAACACATAAGATTTCCACGGAAAACTTTAGCACTGAAAAACCCTAACGACCAAATCAACTTCTTCGAGCGTTTTCGAGTGCTTGGGATCGGTGCATCGTCGGAGGTTAGTTCTTTCCATCATGTTGATTGTTTTCTTGCTCGTTTGTGACTTGTTGATTGTTTTCCATCATGTGTCATGTCTAGAATTGCTTGTTCTTTAGAATTGCTTGTTTACTAATTTGTCTTCCTACCCCAAATTTGTTGACAGTTGTTGTTTTGTGATCTATGTCTTTGAACCTAAATTTGCCTTTCATATTGAAAACTATTTTATTTATTCGTGCATGATTGATCTCTTAGGCCGTGTTGGATTATTGAAGGAAGTTGAAGTGCTATTGGATCAGTCCTTGATGAAGGATGACACTGTTATATAGAGTTCATGCTGAGGAGTTGTAGGGTTCACCAAAAGGAAGAGGTTGAAAGAAGGGTGACAAAACATTTATTGGAGATAGCAGCAGGGGATCCGGTATCTTGTATTCAAGCTTCAAGCTTTTATCATAAAATTGGGGATTTTGAGTCCTCAAAGCATTGTAGGTAGTTGGAAATGACAGGGAATGTGAATAGGGAGATAGGATGCAGTAAAATTGAAAGTAGGCAGGTCCATTATAATAGTCGAGGCTAGTATATTGTAGTGTTAAACAAGAAAATTACAAATAAATAAATAAATATATTTTTCTTGGTGTAGCATTTGTGGTTTCGTAGATGACCATCAACACGATAGTAGAAAAAAGGTTTGTTTTCTTCGTTAGCACCAAAGTATTAATCTAACAGAATCTGGCAAAATCTATATTAACTCTATATAGATTTAAAATATCCCACAAAATCAACAAATTCTATGATTATTATAAATCAGTCAAAATCTTTAAAAGTCTGGATTGAATCAAATAGAGAGTGCCCTCTCAGCTCGTTCACCAACAAGTGACATGACAGTCAAGTTATGAGGAGAGAATGCACGCTCATGGATTAGTAAATTTATTAAAGTGTTAGTTTTTGTTTTGAAGGATAATTTGAATGCTTGGGAGGATTTTTTACCACATGTAGAATTTCCTTATAATCGTATCTTGCATTCATCTACTACTCTAACGCCTTTTGAATGTGTCTATGGATTGAATCTTTTGGCTCCTTTTGATTTTATACCATTACCTATCGAGGAGTGAGTAGATTTCATTGCATGAAAACAGGTTGAGTTCATTAAAGAATTGCTTGAGAAGACACGCATAAGACTAGAAAACAAAGGGAAAGCCGTGGCATCGAAAGTAAATCCGAACCGCAAGGAAGTGCTGTTCAAACCGGGAGATCTAGTTTGGTTGCACCTAAGGAAAGAGCGATTTTCGAAGAAGAGGAAATCTAAGTTGTCTCCAAGACGAGATGGAACATTTCGTGTAAAGTGTAGGTGGGTGACAATGCTTATGTATTGGAGCTTCTAGATGAGTATGGAGTAACCACGACCTTCAATGTACAAGACTTGAGTCCTTTTGAGTCTACAGATGAAAATGTTGGTGATTCAAGGATGAATCCTTCTAAAGAAGGTGAGTATGATGAGAGACCATCCCCAACACTACCTCAAGGATCAAATACTAGATCAAGGGCTAAATCATTAAAGAACAAGACGACCTCACCATCTTCAAGTCCGACTATGGAAGGAGCCATCACTAGAACAAGAGCAAAGGCCATCCATAAGGAAGTTGCTAGCTTGTTGACAACATGTACACTCAAAGAGACCCTACTGACACTTGGGTCTCCTTTGGTGACATTGTTGACCACCACGGAAGGATCAAGCAATCTCCAAAAAGATCCAACAAACATAGAAGGTGACTAGAACGAAGAACAAGCTTTAGAAACGAAATCTCAGCCTTGAGGACCAAAATCTCGCCCGAGATTTTCATAAATATTGACCGAGATTTGGTTTCTGTCGAGAGTTATAAGATCCATCCGTGATCTTATTAATTTTAGATAGAGAAAATTGCCTAAAAAGTACCCCATCTTTTAGGCTGACTAAACTTTAGTACCCCGTCATTTAAACTATTAGAACGGTATTTCACCTATTGAGTTCGGCCAAAGATTAGTACCTATATTATTCTTCCCACGTTAAGTTAACAAATCGGTGTTAATATAAGGGGCAAAATTATTCACCTACATTAGACATAAATTTGCAACATTCACAAGTGAAAAACCGCCTTCACATGATTAAATACATAATCTAAAGTAGGGATGTCGATGGGTCGGATATGGGTCGGGGAGTACCATATTCATCCCCATCCCCGTTTAGTATAATGCCCCCGTCCCCATCCCCTTACCCGTTCGGGTATTTAAAATTGTCCCCATCCCCGTCCCTGTCGGATATTAGTCCCCATTGGGGAATCCCTGTCCCGTTTAATTTTTCCCATTTTAAAGTTTTAGAAGTTTTCTCCGCAAAATTCTCCATCTATGTCGGATATTCGTCCCCATCGGGGAATTCCACGTCCCCATATTTTTGTCCTCAAGTAAATTTAGCTTTTTCGAATATTTTTAAACACAGTAAGTGTGGCTAAATCAAATCCTTATTATGGATTTAAATGATGACTTGACATGGATAATCATTGTGGCATGTATTCAATACTAATTCTCAATGTAACAGATGCTACATTATATGAAGTGGTGATGCTGTTATGTATATATGCTCATCCCTGTAGGTAGTAGGTACGCAACGTGCACCCCAACGCCTTGATAGCCAAAGCATTCATGACAATTGTTAACAATTGTTTTTGCAATTTACTCTAAGGAAGGAATTACTTTGTTGCAGTGTTGCACCCCTTCATCAAATTCAGCGCATTTTAATTGTTTTCAATCACCACTATCTGATCTCATGAACAAAGAACAAACGTTAGAAACCTACAAATAAACCAATAACAGTAGATAAAAAACTATTCATAACTGCAAAATCAAAATATGTTGGAATTCAATGCTTAATCTCATAAAAATAACAAACCCTAAAAACCTACAAATAAAACCAATAATAGTAGAAAGAACAATTCATAATTGTTCTCAACCATTACTACCACAAACACCATTAACATGTCCACTATAATAGGTTAGCACTTACTTCACTTAGCATTAGCATAATTTACACATATAATAATAATACAAAATGATAATCTTAAAACATTTTTTAAATACATTTTTGTGCAAGTAGGATTGTAGGAATGATTATGATACTCTTAATTCCTAAAAGCATAAAAGTGTATATAGTTTAAAATTTAAAAATAATCGGCAATTTAAATTTAAACATATTTTCTGAATTAAATTTCAATTAAACTTGAAACTACAAAGAAAGTTTGAAATAAACACAATTTTTTTGGCTTCCCCGTCGGATTCCCCACCGAGTTCCCCGCCGGGTTCCCTGTCGGATTCCCCGTATGGGTTCCCAGTCGGGTTCGGGTTCGGATCGGGGAGTGGGGCGAATACCCTTACCTTCATCCCCGTCCCCATACCCAAGCGGGGAATCAATTTTTAACCCGTTCCCGTACCCGTTTAAAATCCCCATCCCCATGATGGGTAATACCCGCGAATTTCGGGGAATCCCCAACTCATTGATACCCCTAATCAAGCATATGATTAAACATGTTTTTTCTTGAGATTATGTATTTAATCATATGTTTTTTATTGAGATAATGTTTTTAGTCACATGCAGAATAAAAATCAAACATGTTTTTTCTTGAGATTATGTCTTTAATCATATGCTTGAGATTATGTATTTAATCACGTGAAGGCGGTTTTTCATTTGTGACGTTGAAAATTTATGTCTAAGGTAGGTGGACAATTTTTCCCTTGATATTTAACACCGATATGTTAACTTAACGTGTGAACAGTAATTCAGGCACTAATTTTTGGTCGGGCTCAATAGGTGAGGTATCGTTTTGATAGTTTAAATAACGGGGTACTAAAGTTTAGTCAGCATAAAAGATGGGGTATTGTTTAGGTAATTTTCTCATTTTAGATATTTTATTGTTTTAATACTTTTAAAGCTCGTAAAACATTCTTAAAGGTCTTTGTTGATCCTATCTTTTAGTATTATCTTTTAGTGTAGATTTTATCTTTTCTTAGAATCTCACCTATAAATAGCCTTAGAATGTGAGATTATTAGGTAAACTGGATTTAATTAATATTTCCACAATATTGTGTGAACTTGTTTCTTCGCTCACGAAGTTTGTGTTTAATTCATTTCTTTTCAATCAAAGAGAGGGCCTTGATAGAATCGTTGTGAGTCCTTGCTAGATTGTGTTTGTTTGTGTTAATCTTTTTAAGTGTTGGTGCTCCTGGTCAGTTCTAGTCCCTCCTTGTGCTTGTGATTTTATTACTTAGAAGGCTAGTGTAAGGTTAAAGAAGAGAGGGTTAAGGTAAGCTCTTCGTTAAGGGGTTTTAAAAATTGGTCAGGATCCTTTGCGGGAATACCTTGGTTTGAATCTTCCTATATTTCCATTATTTTCATTCCATAAACCAACTTATTTCTTTCCATTATCAATTCATCAAACTCACGTTCTTTGGTTCGAAGTTACATAAATCTCGGCCAACACCAGAATCTCGACCGAGATTCCTTCTCCGAGACTGTTCGTGGGCTTTTAATCTAGATCTGGCAATCGCGGCTTCAACCCTACATCATCTTGGTTGTAAATTTTCTATATTTAAAGTTTGAATTCAAGTCATTTGTGTTATATTCCTTCTGCCTAACTTTGTTTGTATCTTACTTTCTACCTAGTTTGATCACCTAAGTAGTTTTGTTTTATACAAAGTGCTAAGAAATGTTGGTTCCGGGTTCGGGTGACTCTTTAAGTGGTAAAATACAACCGACATAAGCGGGTTGCAAGTGTCGTTGTGGGGGGAATCTAATCATATTAAAAGACTAATGGGTTATTTATCTTTTATATGTCTCTTTATCCTTGTTTGAATATGCTAATGTTTTATTTGATCTTGTAGGTTTACGGATTGGATATAATATTAAGTTATATTAGGGCTGGTTGAACTAATATCTACATAAAATCGGGATGAGGACAAATGCATGAATGCTTCAAAGAAAACTAAAATCAACCAACTCGAATTGAAAGTGAATAACATTCAAGTGTAGTTGTTAGCTTGCTCATCTTTATTTTGGGTTCAACCCTTACTTGTTTACTATAATTGTTTTTGTGAATTAAGTTTGGTTAATATCTTGATAAGAACTAACGACAGGAAATCCGTCTTGTCAGTGGTATGAAAAGGAAAGTATCCAAAGAGGATGAGTGAGGATGAATAGGGAGAGTGGGTGAACATGAATCAATATGATGAAAAGGAAATATTATTTCATGAAAAACAACATCTCAAGAAAAAATGATTTGTATAGATGAAATATGAATGACTTTGTATCCCTTTTTGCCAAAGGGATATCCAAGGAAAATACATGGGACATCTCTTGGCTGAAATTTGTCTCGATGAGATGCTTTAGTGCTAACAAAGCACAAATAACCAAAGACATTAAGTAAAGAGTATTCTGGAGGAGTATGGAATAGATGTTCAAAAGGTGATTTGTGATTAAGAACTTGTAGAGGGCATCTATTAATGATATGAGTGGTAGTTAAGATACACTCACTCAAGTAGATCAAAGGAACTTTGGATTGACGAAACAAGGCTTGAGCAACTTCTAAATTATGTTTATGTTTACGTTCAACAACATCATTTTGTTGAGGTGTGTAAGGGGAAGAAGTTTGGTGACCGATACCTTCTTGAGTGTAAAAATATTAGCATGATGACTGGAAAACTCAAGAGCATTGTCTGATCGAATAACTTTGATCTTAGCATGGAATTGTGTTTGTACAAGAGTGGCAAAAGATTGGAGGAGGGTGAGAAAATTGCTCTTGTTGACCATAAGATAGGTCCAAGTACAACGAGTGAAATCACCAACAATGGCAAGAAAGTATGTAAAGCCCTTATATGTGCTTTGTTTATATGGTCCCCATGTATCAATATGTAACAAGTCAGAAGGTTGGCTAGATTTTGTGATGGAGAGATTAAAAGATTGTCTATGTTGTTTAGCTTGATGACATACCTGACAAACAAAATGATTTTTAATATTGACTGAAATAGAATCCATGTAATGCAATTGTTCAAAAAGTAAATGAGCTAAACGACAATCCCATATTCCAGGACTTAATTTGTGAGACATAATAGAACAAGAATAAGAAACATAATGTTCACATCTAGAGTTATTATGACAAAGAGAGGTAGGATGATTCTTGGTGTGTTCTGATGACTTGTCCACAACATATAGACCTTTGCATGATTTACCAATCATCAAGGGTTGTCTCATTGAAGATGTCCCAATAAGACAATTTTCAGAATAGAAAGTGACATGAGTTGGTAAAGAAGTGGTAAGCTTGTGAACATATAATAAATTAAACTAAAAATCAAGAACATAAAGTACATTATGGAGACTGATTTCAGAAGTAAGATCGATTGTTCCAATATACGCCAATGAGTATTCTTGCCATTTGGCATTGTGATGAAAAGAGGATAATCAATTGGTTTATATGATATATAAAAAAAGATCAATTTGAGAAGTAATGTGATTTGTTGCTCCACTGTCGATGATTCATGGAGATTTAGTATTGGTAAAGAGAAAACAAAGAGGCT
Source organism: Fagopyrum esculentum (assembly GCA_033239045.1). Lineage (NCBI taxonomy): Eukaryota > Viridiplantae > Streptophyta > Magnoliopsida > Caryophyllales > Polygonaceae > Fagopyrum > Fagopyrum esculentum. Next base: position 84,114,740 of record BSUD01000005.1, on the reverse strand, counting down.
TACCTGCTAGGACTATTCCATGTGGATCCTTAATGTTTTCTGAATGAGATGACTTGTCAAGGAGAGACAATAGACGAGTCATCTGATCTGAGGCAAATGAGATAGTCGTAGATGCATCTAACTTGTGTCCAGCTGGATAACCATGGACTTTCCAACACTTCACAATAATGTGTCCAGCCATCTTGTAGTGTTCACAAAATGGAATCCCAAGTGTAGCTATTGTAGGATAACCATGTAATTTCCAACATTGATCGATATTATGGTTCTTGTTCTTGCAAAGGTCACATAAAGAATTCTTGGTAAATGATGATTTATTGTCAAGTTTACCTCATTGTTTTGTTGAGTGGAATTATGTCGAAGCTGAGAGTAAAGAGCTACAGCATCATCATTGATACCATGAGATGAAGTCAATCCTCTTTGAGTTTCGTCTATTAGCACCGTTTTATAGACTTATCATAAGCACATTGTATCTCACAGTGGAGAAGGTTTCATTAAGGCCGGGAAGAAATTGAATAATTTGTTGATCTTTGATGAAAGAAAGTGTCAGTTCATTTGATCAACAACTAAATACTTGATCCTCTAACGCTAGCACGTATTCACAACAAAGTTTCTTTAGTCAAGTAAATTAAATTGTGACAAAAGAATTACCTTGAGACATTGAGCTCTGATGATCAAGTATGTGGTTGTTGATTAGGTGAGCAAAAATATGCTTATGATGAACACACCTCTGGATCTTGGAGAAGTCAAAGGATGTAGTTGCTACTCGATTTGGTAAAACCAGTCGAATAAGTATGTAGTTGTTTATTGGGTGAGCAAAAATATTCGATCCGAATCGAATCTGGGAGGTTTTTGATCTTTGGATCGGAAATCTAGGTCTGATGTCTAATGTACCCGGGTACGCTAGGATCGGATTGGTTTACGGATATAAAACCCTAAATATATGTACTTGGATATGGTTTGCATGCCTTTTAGCGCAAATATGCTTCATCTTTGTATATGTGATGCATGCGCATCCTTTGACGCAAGTCTAGACACGTTGTCCAATGAAATTGCTTACCTTCCAGAATTTTTGTGGAATTGAAGGTGCCAACTTACCGGGAAGCTAGCTGCACTTCAATGTGGGTTAAAGAACATTGGTGAGCTGTATTTTTCAGATAATCAACTAGATGGCAGCCTTCCTCTTTGTCTATGGAATTTGCTGCGGTAATCATTTTAGCGGGAATTTGCCAGCCCGAATCAGCCTACCTTCCCTTGAATGGTCATCGATCGAGGCAACAATTTTCATGGCAATTTCTCTTTTGGCTCCATTGCTAAGTCTAATGGTTTTAGTACTTTCAAATAATAGGCTCCAAGTAGAATTGAAACAGTCGAACATGCAACTCCAGATCCTCTCATGGTTGTCCCAAGTTTCACTTTCCTCTCATGTTTGTACTGAATAAGTTCTGTACGAGTAAGTTGCCTCCAAAATGTTGTCGTAAAGAGCAAATTATGTATTAATTTTTCATACCCAAGGATAGAGATAAGTATCTTCATAAACAAACTAGAGATGCTCAAAGCTTTTTATATGAACTTCATTGATTGCATAGAAAAACAAGGTGAAACCCATAAAACCAATAACAACAATTACAAAATAGAAATTGCGAGCTTCAGTGTTTAGTAGTCGAGCCACCAAAGAAAATGAAAGTCAATGAATGCAAACCAAGCTCTACGCCAGTGACAATTTATGTACAAGACCGAAAAGAAAGTGAACAATACGATGATAAAAGACATTCCAAAGCTCCACAAGAATACTTCCAAGTCAAATGCATTGTCTTCTTCGTCTCCTTGTTCGGTTGAAGAGTTAGATGGTCGTACCTTGACTGTGCAACTTCTGGGTAACTGTGATCCACAAAGAAGTTGATTTCCTTGGTAGTTTCTTTCATCAAAGGAACCAAACTGCCCTGTCTCCGGCACTGCTCCACTCAGATTGTTGTAAGACACATTCAAGACCTCCAAGAAGTTGAGATCTGCTAACTCAGAAGGGATTGCACCACTTAATTTGTTGGATGAAAGATCTAAGCTTTCAACACTCTTAAGCTTCGAAAAGCTTTCGGGTATTCGACCGGATAACAAGTTGTGGGACAAATTCAAAGTATTGAGACTTGTCAATTCTCCCAATTCGGGGGGAATGCAACCGGTTAGCTCATTCCATGACAAATCCAAAATCGACATCATAGAAAGAACTTTACCCTTGTAAGAATCATATCTATTCTTCACAATGAAATCTAGTTTTTCAAGTATCAAATCACTTCTTATTACATTATCCTGGAAAATATTGTGGTTCTTCAATTCGAAAAGTGTAGAAAGTTGTAATAGGAGATCAGCATAAGAAGCAACCCCAAAATAATCCCCTTGTAATGCCCCAAATGATAAGTTTCGAAAGCAAGACGGAATGACCCCAGAAAGGCTGTTACTTGACAGATCAATTACATTAAGATGTTGCAATTCACACACCTGGGTTGGCAGTTCCCCTTGCAGCCTGTTATCTCCCAGTAGAAGAATTACCAAATCTGATAACACTTGGATTTGTCTTGGAATTTCTCCTGAAAGCTGGTTACTTGCTAAATCAAGCACCACGAGCTCTGACCAATTTGTCAATCCCTTTGGGATTGTTCCAGTGAGACTATTTCCATGTAAATTCAAATATTTTAGAGATGTCGGATAACCACAAGAAGGTATTTTCCCAATAAATCTATTTTCAGAGAGGTCCAGATACCGAAGCGCAATTACGTCGCAAATCTGTCTTGGTATGCTTCCATAAAATTGATTCCTAGCAAGTGACACTGTACACAGTAGACTGAAAGTTTCAATCCAACTAGGAAGTTCACCTATTGCTTCATTATTGGATAAATCCAAGAATTCCAAGTACGTAGAGTACTTCAATGACTCCTTGATAGGCCCAGTAAAATGGTTACCTTCCAAACATAAGACAGTCAGAGCTGTCAAGTTCATGTTGCTAGGAATGATTTCTCCACCCAGATGATTGCTCGATAGCACCAAAAACTCTAACGGGGAGCAACCTGAAAACAAACTTTTTGGAACATGTCCAGAAAGCTCATTGTTTGATAAATCCAACATTTTTAGGTCTGTCATATTAGTGAATGAAGATGGGGTTAGTCCTTGGAAAGAATTGTAGGACATTTGTAAAACCTTGAGGGTAGATAATGTCATCCCTATACGATCAGGGATTTTCCCGCTAAAGTGGTTGCTTGAAAGGTCTAGCAATAAAAGAGACAGATTGCTATTTTGTGGGAGTTGAATACTTCCGGCCAATAAATTATTTCCGAGGTATAGAAATTTGAGATGAGAATTGTTTTGCAACAACCAAGTTGGAAATGATCCGACTAAGCTATTGTTAGAAAGGTCAATGTATTGTAGGCTTGACTGGAAGAAGAGAGATGTCTCGAGGGTTTTAGTTTGGATACTCAAGTTGCAGTTTGCAAGGCCAAGGACTAGGAGTTGCATGGTGGATGGGCTTGACCACTCTTCAATTACTACTTGTAGTTCATTGTTTGAAAGCATTAGAACCTTGAGACTTGAATGATTAGCTAGGGAATTGAAGGAGAAGTTGCCTTGAAAGTTATTGTCTTTAATGGACAGCCATTCAAGAGAAGGTAGATTGATTTGGGATGGAAAATTTCCGGTAATAGAATTACCCGAGAGGTCAAGAACCTGAAGAGATGTCAAATTCCACACACAGGATGGAAGACTGCCATGTAAGGAATTAGAAGGAAGATACAACTCACGGATGTTCCTCAATTTGCATAGACGTGCATCAACCTCCCCAGTAAGGCCAGCCTTTGAAAGGTCGAGAACTTGAAGGGATGAAAATTTCCATACAAAATCTGGAATGCAAGCAAATGAATTCCAGCCAAGATCCAAGTTTTGAAGGTTCTTCAGCACACTGAGATCTGCATCCATCATACAAAGAGGTCTTATTAGTAGTTAGGACTGAGAATTGCAAACCATTCACAATTATTTATCAAAATCAATTGAATTGCTTGAGATAACTACCTATTTCATATGTTATATACATATATATATATATATATATATATATATATATATATATATATATATATATATATATATATATATATATATATATATATATGTAATTATTTAGTCAGATCGGATGCATACCTTCACTCTGGACAAAACTTGTAATCCCAGCGTTTGACAAGTTGAGGGTAATTAACTCTGGAAAGAGGTGAAACACTGTCATATTGAGAGGCTCTTCTCCGTCAACCCAGAGTGCATAGTCCAAGAAGAGGTGGGTGACATGACCAGTGGAAGAATTGCACTCAAGTCTCTCCCACTCACAACAATCTCTCTTGTCATCCCCATCCGGCGGCCAAGACGGAACTACATTGGGCGCTTGAGGAACAGTGAGTGATAAAAAGTAGGACCTGATTTGGAGCAACCCGTCTCTCTCACTTTCAAGGCAAGATTTGATTTGATAACCCCCCATCATTGCCATAACACTCAACACACATAGCAACAGTTTCATGGTGTTATCTATGAGTTACAACTCAGTAAAATCCAATGCTAATTAAGATCAAGATGTAATTCACTAACCCCCTATTTATATACATTTTACACGAACAGTTGATTATTGTGGTAGATGAACATCAAACATAGTGAAGTTTCAAGGAACGAACAGATGATGAATATCATTCTTCTGTAGCAATTCTGTATGTTCAGACTACATGTCTGCAAAAGGCCATTTGAATGCAGATAAAGCATTCACTTTTCAGTCTTCGCGTTGGAATTTCAAGCACTAAAGAAGACTTTTATCTGTGCTTTTTAATCATGCCCTTAATTTTAGACTTTTACCGCCCTTTTTGTTTTATTGTTTTAGAAGACCGGAAGACTTGTAATGCTTTATGGTCTTTGCCATGCGAGCGGAGACTGAAGAGATGGAGAAAAGGAAATGAAAACAAATCAAAACGGATAAAACTTAAGTACTGTTTCAAAACCAAGAATTAGATTGAAACATGATTTATGATCACAAGAACTTTGTTAAGTTGTAGAAATTGGGTACGGGAGGAACTGGATTGAAACTTGATGGATGACTCGGCATAGTTTGTTCTATTTTGTTTTAAAATCATGGGGGATGGTAGTAGGAATGTGAAGGAGTTTTAAACTAACCAGGGATGTGAACGGTGCAGAACAGCCCGAAAACTCCCTCTCAGACTTCCAGTCCTAGTTCCCTCTTCTGGAACGCTCAGTAAGGATTGCTTGATATATAGTTGAATAATGAGTATTAAAAAGGTAGAAGCTGCAAAAAATATAAAATATGAACACAATAGTTGGTGGAAACATTTCACTGAAAATTGCCAGATAATGGTTCTGATAGTGAAAATGCTTAACCTCTTACAATGAATCTCTTGGGATCTACATCACCAACTACTGGCAGCCCTTCATCAGTATCAGGGTTAAAGAAATGCCAAATGCTTTTAAGAAAAGGACAGAAATAATCATAATACACCTCAAAGCTGTTACCAAACAGGGCTATATTTGTCAGTTTATCATCTTTCCAGTTTACTTCTAACAGGTTGTTGTACAGCACTGCCTCACAGTGAGGCATGAAGAACAATGTTGGGTTACAAGCTTTTCTTCTTCCCTGCTCATTAATAGATCACACTGAATAACCAAGAGCATCAAGAACCCTTGATTCTGTTCCAGAAAGCACGGGGGCAAAGACCTCTATATCACTTATCCAATCAAACTTCCTCTTTATCAAGATGGCGAGGAAGAGCTGTAGCCGGGGTGGTTCATAAGACTCAATGCTAGCAATTCCATATATCCCCATCTACATCTTGTCCTCAATATCCTGGAAAAGCAATCAATGACTCCATAGTTTTGGATTTGCTCTAGGAGAACTTTGTAACAACTCAAACTTTCAAGTTTATTCATACAAATATCTAACATGTGCTTCAATTTTGATTCTCTATCTTTGTCAACCTGAAGATCTGTTGACACCCATTGCTGAGATAGGTGAGGTGAGGTATTGCAAGAAATAACTACATGATCCAAACAGTGGGAATAAGTGAACAACTACTATTTCAACAAGAAACTAAAACTTGAAAGTTATAGTAGTACATGAGCAAAATATTCACAGAACTGACAAGAATACAAATCATATTTGATGGATATGGCTGAGTTGTATATATATATATATAGATGCAAAGATTTGGGACTAACCAAAAACAAAATTACTCAGTGAAACTATGAACTTAGGCTAGTGAACTGTCTCCCTCATTCCTATGTCAGGACAGCAAACAAAATTCAGAGCAGAAGAGGAAAATCTTCTTTTGTATGGTGATGCCAATGCTTCTGAACTACATTGGAGAATTTGACTTGGGAACCAACATGATCTCTCAGCTTAAGTGCATCTTCAAAGTTTGAACCAGAAATCTGATAACTGTATTGATTAAATCCATTTGAAATTCGATAATGTGTTTTAATTATATCCATTTGGCGGTAGACAATAGGTATAGGTTAGTGAGTACTATTCTCTCATAGCATCAAAATATACATTATAAAGAAATGACAACAAATGTTTATGAGCAACTACTAAGAGTCAATGCAACATAAACTAAACCAAAAATCTCCAAAAACCGAGCAAACGGAAGCACAAAAACTGCAGAAATGGATCTATAGAACCGGCATTCAAGTATTCAACACATTCAATCAACAAAAATCACAAAACCGAGTTCTGGAATGGAGAGCCGAGAGACTGAGAGGGAATCAGAGAAATGATATATCAGAGGTGAAATCGGGATACCAGTATTTGTGGTGAAAGAAATCTGGGAGACGGGGAGAGAAATGACGACGAAGTGAAGAACTGAGATGAATAGAGGAGAGAGCTACCTCAGGCCGACGCCGATTCGAGGTAACGGGTTTTGGACGACCCAAGAGAAGTACGATGTAAATATGAATTCAGGTTATGACTTTTACCATATTAGACGGGGTTGGTGATAATATAGTACGTACATTTATTGATTGTGTGTTTTTTTAGATAGTGTTGAACCGAGTAGGAGACAGAGATAAGTAAAAAAAAAAAAATACTCCATGAGGGTTGTATATAGTACGGGATTTTTTTGTAATATTGGATAGTAAGGCTTTTAAATGAATGTCGAGGCGTTGAAATCGATCTTTGTAATCGGTAGTCAATCTCAAGGTTTGACTTAGAAACCTGCAGAAAGTTATTAGTCACAATTTAAACAATATAAGGTGCGAAAATGAAAAGATCGACACACGATATGTTTATGAAGTTCAGCTCTAACAGCCTACGTCTTCGCCTAGGGTTTCTGACCCTAGGATTTAACTATTTATTAATAGCTTCGTTTGAGGCTCAGATTCAATCTAGAAGAATTTCTCTTCTTCTCTCAATGTAGCCTACCAGCTATGATCTAGTCAACTCAAGTCTCACAATAATAGCTTAGTTATTTCGTAGAGTAACACTTAGTATAAAACTGTAATGATATGCCAATGTCGCTGTATGTGCGTATCAAACTCTCTTAACTAAAACAAAGTATGCTCTTGAGAATGATAAATTTGATCGATGAAGAAGACTTGGAATGTTCACTTGTAAGCTTATGTCTTCTTCTTCATCAAGGGATACTTTTATAACATTCTGTGGAGGCAGATTCTTCTACCCGTTGTAACGTCTTCACAACTCCACAAAATATTTGTTGTTGAACGTTCGATTTTGTTCTCCAAATCTCAAACAAAATCTTCAAGCAAGATTTTCGGTTGTGTCGTTTGAATATCTTCAATAACTTCTTCATACTAAATCTTCTTGTTTTGAATATCTGTTACGTCTAGGAATAGATGCGCAATAAGCCTTAAATTTATACTCGTTATATTTATCCTAACTCCTAGCGAACCTGCAGTGTACGGGACGTTTATAGTAGGGATAGTATTCCGAGGTCGAACACAAAGACTAAGGTGAAATCGAGTCAAACAATGGTCTTAGATAGTGTGGATCTAGTCCAAGAAAGGGTCAAGGAACAAAGAAATGAAAATCTCGATATTTTTGGTTGGTTTTTGTGGTGATCAAGCAAGGATCACAAATCAAGTAAAACAATAAAATAAACTAACAACTCAACTAGCAAACAAACAAGTAACTCAAAACACAAGTATATGATCAAGAGAGAAAAATGGATTCTAGAGGTCAAGATTTCCGGTTATGGCATTGGACTCAAGGTTCTAAGGATTCTAAGGACAAGCTGCGGTGTTGGGGAAGAGTGTTTAACTAATGGAAGCAATTACCGGGTAGGTCTCTCACTTCACTAGTCCCGCATCAAACTCCTATTACCGGGTAGGTCTCAAGGGGTTAAGGTGGGGAATTCTACACAAACCGGATACTACTTAAGGGGTAACCCTCTCCTTACCGGTAAGTCTCGGAATAGGGAAGTCTCAAGCAATAATCCTAGCACACTCGATCCAATAGCGGCTTATGAGGCTCACTACTACCTAGTATTCACGATCTTAGGTATCTAAGGTCGGAAATTATCGGGTAGATCTCTTCCCTCACATAGATTGATAGCATTAGGTGATCCTAAGCTAAATTAGGCTTAATAAACACTAGGATTTAAACAACCAAACACCCTAACATACAGATTCATCATTTAAAGAGCAACAGGAGAATAAATCGGATGGATCTTGGCTAAATCGGCCGATCTGGCTGATGATCAGGGCGATTTTTCTTCCTGGTTTGGGTTTCGTGCATACAAATCATCCTAAACTAACATATAAGTCCATTCTATCATCACCCTAGCCATAACCATCAATCCATCACTCCAGAATCACAATAAACTAGCCAATAGTATGCATATTAAGATCCAAAATCATCACACAAGCACACATGGTTTTCATAGATGGATGATGAAAGATGAGCAAGTTAAATCAATAAATCTCAACTGAATCTAAGTTTAGCAAGACTTACAACCCTTAAAACGAAGTTCCAAAACGTTCCTAACAATCCTTGCAATAGTTCTTCAATCCAAGACTCCAAAAATCACTCAAAACCTCACTATCACTCCTAAAATGGTGTTCTTCTTCTTCCTTCAATCCTTGAGAGTTTTTCTTTTCCTCCAAGTCTATCCCCAATGATGAGCTGTGAATGAGAGAATGTGGGAGAGGAGAGATGCTCAGCAACAGCTTGTAGGACCACTTATATTCTCCACCAAGAGCAAGGCCGGATCAAGAGATCGTGGGACACGTGGCTTAAGCTGTCAAAGGCAGGAAAATCGACCCAGGAGGAAAAATCGGCCGATTTTCCTGGCAGTTGGTCCGATTTTCTTCAGCAGAAGCATGCTATGATCGTCTAACCATGAGTTGCTCCATTGCTTGCACCAATAGTGGTCTTTGTGTCCTTTGTTGCTCCAATTATGCTCCTTCAAAGCTTTGGATGTGTACCACCATGAAGCTTGACCCTCGAATGCATCGGTTAATGTCCAAAAGACCCCCGAAATACCTACAACACCGACAAAGGCTCGTGTAGACGTCTATTCTAGAATTATGCATGAAATGATTTTAAACGCCGTGAACCAATGCCAAAACCGTGCATGAATAATGGGAAAAACTATCTAATTGTATGCCTATACTAACGTCATAAATCACGTTATCAAAATACCCCATACTTAAGATTTGCTCGTCCCCGAGCAAGATCCAACTATAGACTAAGAGATGACATGATTTATGCATGCAGAAAAACAACAAAATCTTTTTGGAATTGTGCTTCTAATATTGGATCACCTTCATAGTCATGTTTCATGGCAAAGGACAATCAATCATGCATCAAATGAATGAAGGCATGGAAAGACAATTATACATAACTAGAAGGCATGCATGAGAGGTGAAAATGAAGAAGTCAAGATGATCATGAGCATGTCCAATCTAGATCACTAAGCCTTACACATATGCAATTAGGGCACAAGGACTTAGGAAAGAAGAGGCCAAGAAACGTGATGATAAGGTGGGAATTTTCTAAGGCCATGTGGTGCAAATCCGGGAAAGGAACTAAACAACCACAACTTTTACATTTATACCTCATCCACCAAGGTGTATTTTTCTCCTTCTTTTCTTTTCTTTTCACTTATTTTTGAGACAATGGCGTTGGTGTACAAAAGCCGAAACCTTGGTGATTAGCCATCCTCGGGCTTTTTCTATTTTTCGAGGTGCATCCACACCGGGCACACATACCAAAGCTCGTTAGGACTATCGGTTTATTTGACTTTGGCAAGGCACCAACACCCGATTATGTGAAGTGTGCCGAGTTACTTGTCATTTAAACCAACGTCCCCAAACCTATATTTTTGTCTACACTTTCACAACAATTTCAGCATTTCATTCACAACATTTTTTCATCAACAACTTCACCCCACACTTGCTTTTCACACACATCAACACACTATCATGCTCCTATTCCCGGATGGGTCAAAAGAGGTTAAATTTTTCATCAATTGAGGTGCTTAAACAACATGATCAAGATGAGAAGTAGATAAAGATGAATTGCCTCAATTACTCCTAAATGATGTGCAAGAACTAGCATGTAATTTCGACTTTCAATCCTCAATTCAACCAAGGCAAACATTCATGATCACAAATCATTCATGGGATTCAAGATAAGTACTTCAAGTCCACATATGCATTCATCTATTCAACACATAAGGCCATCCATAGCCACTTCACAAGACAATTTCATCATAAGGGTCATTCCCAAGCTTTAGAAGCACTAAAATTTTTAAAATTTTCTGATTTTTTTGGATTTTTTTTGAAATATGTATGTACAATGCACGACATAATGAAACATGTGACAATATTAAACTATCCTAGATGCTAATCATGCAAGTGATCATGAAAACCCCACCCCATACTTAGAAACACATTGTCCCCAATGTGCAAACTAACTAAAGAAGTGAAAGAGGGTCCTCACAATGTAAAATTGGTGATGCTTTGGTATTTCGGTTCTCATTGAATGATGATGGTGGATGATCGATCAAGGATGGTAGAGAGCTCTTGGTGTTCATTAAGGTGTTAGAACCCGCGCTTGGCACCGCAAGACGTCCAAGTTCCACGTCCGCTCCACCCATGCTTGATTGGAGATTATCACTTTCCTTGACAGAAGGAAAAATCGCCCCTGTTGCCCAGGAAAATCGGCCGATCTGGCTGAAGAACAGGCCAATTTTTCTGGGTGATTTCCTCCTCGTCCATGTGCTTGGATCTTGTACCTTCAACAGTTCCATGAGGTTTTCACATGAACTCCAATATCTCATTACACACGACAATCAACAAGACCTAGCACTCAAAAACACAAAAGAAAAACAAAGCACACCAAGAGTAAGGTCAAACAAAAGCAAGAAAAAGAAAGGGAAAAATATGTACCAATGGGTTGCCTCCCATTAAGCGCTTCTTTAAGGTCATTAGCTTGACCAATTTCAGGAGCGTTTCAATCAAGGTGAAGTGGGGCAATCACTTCCACCGGGGCTTCCGGGATGTACTTCTTCAAACGATGCCCATTCACCTTGAAGTTACCACAATGATCTCCTCCTATCTCTACCGCTCCATGAGGAAAGACCTTCTTCACAACATAGGGACCCGTCCATCTTGATTTGAGCTTTCCGGGGAAAAGCCGCAGTCTTGAGTTGAAGAGAAGCACTAAGTCACCCTCATTCAACTCCTTTGGGATGAGGCGCTTGTCATGCCAACGCTTGGTCCTCTCCTTGTAAATCCGGGCATTCTCATAAGCATCCAACCGGATCTCCTCAAAGGCGTTCATGTCTAGCAACCTCTTCTCGCCGGCCTCCTTGAGATCAAAATTCAACCACCTTATAGCCCAATATGCTCTATGCTCCATCTCTACCGGAAGGTGGCAAGACTTGCCATAGACTAACTTGTAAGGAGTGGTGCCAATTGGTGTCTTGAAAGCGGTCCTATAAGCCTACAAAGCATCATCGAGCTTCATAGCCCAATCTTTTCTCGTCCTAGAGACCGTCTTCTCAAGTATCCCTTTTATCTCCCGGTTGAAGATCTCCACTTGGCCACTAGTTTGGGGATGGTAAGGTGTTGCCACCTTATGAGTCACCCCATACTTAGCCAAAAGTGCCCCAAAGTTCCTATTGGTAAAGTGCTTCCCTCCATCACTTATGATCACCCTTGGTGTTCCAAACCTAGGGAAGATCACTCGGTTGAAGAACCGCACCACCACCTTGGCATCATTTGTGGGAGAGGCGATTGTCTCCACCCACCTCGAAACATAATCTACCGCCAATAGGATGTAGAGGTTGCCACACGAAGAAGGGAATGGTCCCATGAAGTCCACACCCCACACATCAAATATCTCTACCTCTTGTATGTTGTTCAAGGGCATCTCATTTCTCCTTGAGATGTTGCCCGTCCTTTGGCAAGCATCACAAGCTACCACAAAGCTTTGCACATCCTTGAACAAACTTGGCCAAAAGAGGCCCGATTGCAACACCTTAGCACATGTCTTGTGTGAGCTAGCATGCCCTCCACATGGCAAGGAATGACAATGGCGGATCACACTCTCCACCTCATCCTCCGGTATGCATCTTCTAAACATTCCATCCGGCCCTCTCTTGAACAAAACTGGTTCACTCCAATAGTAGTGCCTCACATCTTTGAAGAACTTCTTCCTTTGGGCATATGTCAAACCGGGAGGCACTTCCTCACATACTAAGTAGTTCACAATGTCGGCAAACCATGGCTCACTTCCTCTAGACACTTGGGACAAGCATTCCTCCACCATTTGCAATTGCTCATCCCAGAATGAGTCATCAATCGGGATGTCATCTCTCTCAATCTCTAAAGGAGGTAGTCTACTAAGGTGATCTGCCACGGAGTTCTCAGATCCCTTCTTGTCCCGGATTTCCAAATCAAACTCTTCAAGAAGAAGGATCCACCGAATCAACCTAGGTTTGGCATCCTTCTTTGTAAGGAGGTAACGGATCGCAGCATGATCCGTATAAACAATGACCTTCGCTCCAACAAGGTATGACCGAAACTTCTCAAAGGCATACACTACCACTAGCAACTCTTTCTCGGTTGTGCCCATCTTTCCTTTGCCCCAAAACAGCCCCAACGGCTATATCGCTTGAGTCACACATGATCTCAAATGGTAGGCTCCAATCCAGAGGTTGCATGATAGGTGCGGAGATCAAGGCGTTCTTCAACCTACAAAAAGCCTCAAGGCAATCTTTGGAGAAAACAAATTCAACATCCTTCATTAGTAGGTTAGTAAGAGGCTTAGAACTTTTAGAGAAGTCTTGAATAAACCTCCGGTAAAAACCGGCATGCCCTAGGAAACTCCTTACCCCTTTCACCGAGGTAGGTGGTGGCAACTTCTCTATCGTTTCAATCTTGGCCCTATCAACCTCAATGCCACGGTTGGACACCAAGTGTCCTAACACAATACCTTCACTTACCATGAAGTGGCATTTTTCCCAATTCAAGACAAGATTTGTCTCCTCACATCTTTGCAATACTAATGACAAGTTAGCCTAGCAATTATCAAAGGAAGAACCATAAACAGAGAAATCATCCATGAACACTTCCATGATATTTTCAATGTATTCCGAAAAGATAGCCATCATACACCTTTGGAAGGTGGCGGGTGCATTACACAACCCAAATGGCATTCTTCTATATGCAAAAGTTCCCCATGGACATGTAAATGTGGTTTTCTCTTGGTCAATGGGGTGGATAGGGATTTGGAAGAATCCACTATAGCCATCTAAATAGCAAAAATGAGAATGTTGAGCTAACCTCTCTAGCATTTGGTCAATGAAAGGGAGAGGGAAGTGATCTTTCCTAGAGGCCATGTTAAGCTTTCTATAGTCAATACACATCCTCCACCCCGTAACCGTCCTAGTCGGGATCAGTTCATTGTTCTCATTGGTCACTACGGTCATCCCACCCTTCTTAGGAACTACATGAACGGGACTAACCCACTTACTATCCGAGATAGGGTAGATAATTCCCGCATCTAGCAACTTAATGATCTCTTTTTTGACTACCTCTTTCATTATAGGATTCAATCTTCTTTGATGTTCAATAAAGGGTTTATGGTTATCTTCCATCATTATCTTATGCATGCACAAAGAGGGCTTAATGCCAACAAGGTCATCAATGGTGTATCCTATTGCCTTTCTATGCAGTTTCAATTCATTCAACAATCTATTAAGTTCATCATCATTCAAAGATGCATTCACAATCACCGGATAAGTAGAGTTTGAACCAAGGAAAGCATACTTTAAATGAGAAGGGAGAGGTTTAAGATCAAGTTGAGGAGGACCTTTTTCGGTTGGAGACGATCCATACAATGTAGGTTGAGATGATTGCAAAGCCATGGAAGCCTCCTTGAAGTCCCTTGATGATTGCTCACAATCAAGTGGTTGATGCTGAAAAGACTCAGGAAAATCGGCCCAGTCAGAAAAATCGGCCGATTTTCCTGAGGGTAGGTCGATTTGAGTTTCTGTTTTTGCAGAACTGGACGAAATTTCAACACAAGGCAAAAAATCGGCCGATCTGGTCCTTACAGTCCGATTTTTCTGCCTACTTTTCTCTTCTTCTAGCACTTCAAATCCAACACTTGGTAGCTCGTCTAATGCATTCAAGGCCTTGATCACTTCATTGCTACTCTCCTCAACTCCTTCCTCCATCAAGCTTGAGCTAAGAACCCTCTCAAGTGGATCCTTGAGCAAGATTGAGCTCACAACCTCTCTAGACTCCTCTTCTTCAACTATGTTGAATACATCTTCATCAAGGGTTGGCCCTTTCATCATTGTGGACAGCTTGAACTTGATGTTCTCTTCTCCAATATTGAAGGAGAGGGTCCCATTCTTGCAATCTACTAGACATCCGGAAGTAGCTAAGAAAGGTCTCCCCAAGATGATAGGAACCGGATAGTCCGCCGGGATGTCCAAAACAACGAAGTCTATGGGCACATAGAACTTCCCTAGTTGCACCGGAATGTCTTCCAAGATTCCAACCGGATGAGTGATCGAGCGGTCCGCCATGTAAAGGGTCATCTTGACCGGCTTTGGCTCTCCTAGCCCAACCTTGTTGCAAAGTGCAAGCGGAATGATGCTTACACTTGCCCCAAGATCACATAGGGCGTCATACTTCACTTCTCCTACTCCGATTGGCACACAAAAGGATCCCGGATCCCTTAGCTAAGGAGGCATCTCCTCCTTCATCGTTTGAATCAACTCCGAGGATCTCTTTGTCATTCTTATCTCCCCATACTCCTCCAACTTCCTTTTGTTGGAGAGTATTTCCTTCAAGAATTTGCCATATGCCGGCATACCTAAGATAGCATCCATGAACGGAATATTAATATGCAATTTAGACATAAGTTCAAGGAATTTACCAAAGTGATTGTCTAAGCGAGCTCTTGCTCGTAATTGTGGGAACGGTAGTGGTGGTTTGTATGGAGGCGGTGCCACATATGTTGGCTCAACATCTTTGCTCTTGCCTCCATCTCCTTGCAATGGCTCTTCTTCATTCACCACTTGCTTCCCTTTAGCATTCTCCTTGGGCAAAGGATCCTTCATGCTTAACCCACTCCTCGTTGTAATAGCGAACACTTGGCCTCTTGGGTTGTCTTCGGTTCTTCCGGGAAGCTTCCGCGGATCTCTATGTGCTTCACCCGCTTTTTGGAACACTTGTGCTTCCAACACTTTTTGAGCTTTAGAAATTGAGGTCACCGTGCTCTCAAGACCACTCAACCTTCCAAGCAATTGCTCAAACATCATTTCAGTTCTATCTTTTGGAGGTTGATTAAATCCGGGTGGAGGTTCTTGTGAAGCTTTTGGTGGTAGAGTTGTGCTCGTGGAAGCGGGAGGGTTCAAGGCTCCATCCAGGTTAGAATAGGAAAACCCGGGATGGTTGTGGTTGGGCCGGTAATTGTTGAATTGCCGGTTGTTGTTGAAGTTCCTTGGGCCTTGGTAGTTATTGTAGTTGCCCCTTCCCATGTAATTCACATCTTCCTCCTTGGAAGACAAATTAGCTTGTGGAAGCACTTGAGGAGTTGCTTGGTTCTTCAAAGTTGTAGCACACAACTCCCTCAAGGACTTTAGCTCGTTGTTAATGGCGTCAAGCTTGAAATTGCTCATGGTGACCTCACTCACCTCATATGCTCCCGCCTTTCTCCCTTCACTCTTCCTATGGGAGTATTTCTCAATCACTAGAGCTTGTTTCTCTACAAACTCCCAAGCTTCATCCACATGCTTCTCCATGAAAGTCCCACCGGAAAGAGATTGAAGCTTGAATTGGCTATCTTCATCAAGTCCTTTGAAGTAGATCTCCAATAGTTTCAAGGCCTTGAAATTGAAAAACAAAGAAAATTTGAAGCATATTTCAAGGCCTTGACATCAATGTTCAAGACTTTGAAATCGATTTCAAAACTTTAAATTCTATTCCTGATACCACTGGCTAGTCCTCTTCCTACGAATGTCATTTTGATTTGTTCTTCCACCTTGTATGGGCATCCGCCATGGTCCTGTGTTTTAGTAGCCCATCTAACCGACGTTGTTTCTCCTCATTTCGATACTTCTTCACAACACCATACTTTTTAATGGTGAGGATGGGTGGCTCATCATGTGTTGGCCGCAAAATAGGTTGATTCTTCACAATTCTGTAGCAATTGAGCAACACATTTACCGCTTTCTCCCTCGTATGCTCAACAACATCCACAATCAATGAAATGATGCTTCCTATTGCAGTGAAAGTGAGAGCATTCAAGAAGAACATCTAGTTTACCTTTGCATGCAGAATGGATGACAGCTCATGAGTTGCATCCAGTTTGTTGGATATCTCACATCAAAAGTCGATCATGTGTCTCCTAGGATTGTCAAGCCCGAATTCTAGATCATGTAGCCTCTGTTCTGGCAACGCAGGAGAGAAGATGATGAAGCCACAACCTTTTATTTGAGCTTCCATTCCCTAGCCAAAGTCTTTTCGACCCCGAGTCGTTCAAAACAGTTCTCATCAATCTTCCTAGTTGACACTTGTTGGTCTTTATTCGAGGTGTCAGTAGAAAAATAGATAAAGATTTTGGGGAGGACATTGCATACGGTAGTGGGATGGCTCGGGTGGATTTTATCGTATAAAGCATGTGGTTGAGGATTATGTTTGGTAATTCGACATCCAAACCTCTATCACCTGGTAGATCAACTCTAGGGTTTGATCGGTCAAGAGCTCCCTAGAGTTTGCTCGAGGTATAACAAATCTAACCAAAAACTAAACACTATCTTGGCTTATAGGGTTAGAGAAGTGTGGGTGAGTTGGCGATATATGGAGGAAGGGGGGATGAATTCCTTCCAGCCGATATGTTCTTTGTATCATGTTTTCAGGCTCTGGCTTTGATCCCTTGAAATGATTTTCAAGGCCTCCGTGTTGAACCTTTGAAATGCTTTTCAAATTCTGTGCTTGTCCCTTGTATCGGTTTTCAAGGCCTCCATTCATCCCTGGAAATGCTTTCAAGGCCTACATACATTTGACAAACACAAAACCAAACCAAGTAATCTAGAAATAAAATCTATATTTGTTAGTATAAAAATCGCTCATTTGTGTTAAGTCTTCCTCATCAAATAAGCAAATTTGTAACCAAGGTGGAGTTATCAAATTATATACTCAAGGTGGAGTTATCAATCTCCCCCTTGATGGAAGACAAAACAAATATCGTACCTGCATTTAATGATAGCAATACATATGTAACACCCCGAATCCGCTGGACTCGGAGTGCCACATTGGGCTAGGATCTCACAATGGATCCTTACCTAGCCTGACAACAAGTTCACTGGATCTTACAACAAGGTACAAGTTAAATTAAAACCAAATACATAAAACTGTATAAGATACATCAAAAGGAAGATATTATTATCTTTGGAAGATAATTCTCCTATATAAAGGGTTGAATTTTCCACAAGTAGGAAGGAGGATTACAGGCTGAGAGTATCCAGCAATTGAGGGATTTTCTGGAAGCTTTGAAGGAAGGATTGAAGGATTGAAGGATTGAAGGATTGAAGATCAAGGAAGGAAGGATTCATAATTTGGAGTTAGCTTTGGAATGAGTTTTATGACTTTGTTAGATTTCTTTTGGTTTGTTGTCTTTGCTGATTTGTGATTTGACGAACGCTGGTTGTTTGATATTTGATTCAGTTATTGAGACCTTTTTCTTAAGGTTTTCTTGTTCGAATATTGATTCCACTTTCATTAAATTGATTATTGTTATCATGATGATTGTTGGCTAAGTTTCTTATGCGATTATAGGGTGATTGGCTGAAAGTTGTGGGAAAAACGATGATAGAATGATCTTAATCACCAGTAGGACCCTGAAAGCTCGAGTCTTTAACCTTAACCCTAGAACACCTCGCTCAGTCGAAGAACATCTCGGCCGAGGTGGGAATGTGACTGAACGAAGTGAACCTTTCTTGATCCGAAATTGAAGTTAAGTGTTCTAGTTTTCCAAATCCTATCCTTATTACACTTTTCCTGGTTCATTGCAAGCCTAGGATGAGACTTACCCGGTAATTCCTTTGTTTGTTTACCTAAGATCATGAGTGTAGTTAATAATGGTTTATCCTTTATTGGGGTTCGAGTGTGCCTTCATCCCATCCTTGTGAGTTAGCCTGAGACTTACTTGGTAAAGGTTGATTCTATTCCCTTGGGTGGTGTGTTGGTTTGAGATTATAGTTCCTTTCCTTAGTACCTTGAGACTTACCCGGTAATAGGATCTTTGGTTTGGGATAGTGAGTAGTGAGACTTACCCGGTAATCTATTCCCATCTTAGAAACACCTTCCCTTTGCAAACCTCAGCTTTATCCGCGTTATCCTTTGAGATCTTGAGTCAGAACCACAACTAGATGCTTTAATCCCTAGAATCCGCATTTCCCCTTACTTGACTTTTATATCATCTTTGATTGCTTTAATTGCTTTTGGTTAATTGCAATATTTGACAACCAATTATGTGCTTTGTTTCATCTAAGTCCCTGTGATCGATCCCTGAAATTCTTGCTTTTTATTACAATTGACCCGTACACTACGGGTTCGCATATTTGTTCAAGCATACTTCTTGGGTTATAAATTTAAAGCTTGCACACACCTTTTGGAGCGAACAAGTTTTTGGCGCCGTTGTAAGGGACTTGGTCTAGACCAAGCCGGTTGCGGTTGTCTTTCGAGGCAATTGCCCTTGTTGCTATTGACCACTTTACTTGAGTGTTTTCGTAGGATCTTTTCTTAGGTGTATGCGAAGAACTCGTGCTGGAAAAGGAAATCGTTCCTTACGATCCCAAACCAGAAAAGACCTACTAACGACGATTGAAAGAAGCTAAGATGGCCAATCAAGACAATCACGATCTTGAGGCCGAATTGAAGGAGGCGCTGGAACAGCTATGCCTCAACCAAGAAGAACTGCAGCGAGAGAGAGCAGACTCGCGCAAGAACTAAAGAGATTGAAGCAGATATGGCCGCTCTAAGGGCCCAATTTCTACCTCGACCAATCCCAGATCCTCGACCGAGGAAAGACCCAGTCCATGTTGCCCCGGCCGAGATACATCCACCTCGGATGCCTATCCGAGATGTTCTTTTTGCTGGAGTTCCACAAGGCGCCTCACTTGCTGATTAGGGTCCATCCTCTGTCCGAGATGTTCTTTTTGTTGGAGTTCCACAAACCTTGGGACAAAGGATGAACCCTAATCAGCAAGTGAGGCGTCCAGGAGTCAACCTAGGTGATCCAGCTGAGCA
Organism: Fagopyrum esculentum; assembly: GCA_033239045.1. Classification (NCBI taxonomy): domain Eukaryota; kingdom Viridiplantae; phylum Streptophyta; class Magnoliopsida; order Caryophyllales; family Polygonaceae; genus Fagopyrum; species Fagopyrum esculentum. Next base: position 84,094,922 of record BSUD01000005.1, on the reverse strand, counting down.
TGATTACGAACTTCGACCGCAAGTTCTATCTATGATCTGACAATGCCAATTTGGAGGTTTAGAGAGGGAATCTCCGCATCAGCATTTGCAAAACTATGAGATTATGATGGAGACCTTGAGACCTTCAAGGCTGGAAAATAACTACTACAAGTTGAGGCCTTTCTATTTTTCTTTGAAAGACAGGGCGCTTGCTTGGTATCAATGTCTTCCGCCCGGAAAGATCAACACTTGGGAAGAGATGAAGACGGAGTTTCTAACAAAGTTCTTTCTTTCCTCTAAGACCGTTGAAAGGAGAGGGAAGATCAATGCATTCATCATGAAGGACAAGGAGAGTTTGTCCAAGTCATGAGAGAGATTCAAAGATGTTCTATTGGATTGCCCACATCATGGGATTCCAAAGATAGAGTTGCTGGAGATATATTTCAAGGGATTGGATGGAGCTACTCAATTCAATATCCAACTACTTTCCGCCGGCACATTCATGGATATGCCAATAGACGAAGCTTGGGAGTTCATTGAAAAGAAAGCTTTGCATATGGAGAAGTACTCCCATCAAGGAGCCGAGAATGGAGCAAGGAGAGTTAGCTTCCAAGACACTTCATCAAATGGAAATCAACTCATCTCGCTTAGTAATGATGTGAAGCAATTGAAGGAGCTTTTAATAGCTCACACAAAGAAGGAGCAAGATGGAGGATATCAAAGAAGAAACAACAACCAAGGGTCACGGAACAACAATTACAACAACAATAGAGGCTCCACCAGCAACAATTGGAGATCTAATCAACAAAATCCGGGTAATCCTTATTCTCATGCTAATAATGCTTTGAACCCCTCCTCTTCTTCTTTTACTCCATTGAAGAGCCAGGAGCCTGGATCAAGTTCGTCCCAGCCAGAGAAGAAAGACAGTGCTGGAGGCAATCTTGATCAAGCTTAACGCTATGGAGACATCGATGACTTCATTTTCGAAGGCACAAAAAGCCTTAGAGTAACAATTCTTTAACAAGACGAATGAAGCGCCAAGATATCTAGGAAAGCTCCCAGCAAGGACAAAGAGCAACCCTAAAGGACAAATTATGGCAATAATGACGAGAAGTGGACTAAAAACTGCAGATCCAATACCTCAGTCGGTGCCAGCGCAGACGAAGAACACCTCGGTCCAAGATCAGATGAGGAACACTTCGGTCAAGGTGCCAACCGAGGTGGAGTCCCAGAAAGAGAAGGACAAATCTGAAGTTTATGTCCCACCTCCTGCTTATAAACAACCACTTACATTTCCCCAGTTAAGGGCCATAGCACATCTAGACAAGCATTTTGGTAAGTTTTTTGACTTGATGAATAAACTACACATTAACATCCCTTTCCTTGATGCTGTTCTAGGGATGCCTGCCTATGGGAAGTTTCTGAAAGAGATTCTATCAAGAAAGAGGAAACTAGAAGACTTTGGAGAAGTTAGGATGACATCTAAGTCCTCGGAGCTCATTCAAATCATGAAGGAGAAGATGCCACCCAAATTGAGAGATCCTGACTCATTTTGCATTCCCATTCAAGTTGGGGATGTAACTTGTGAGGCATTGTGTGATCTAGGATCTGGCGTGAGCATCATCCCGCTGGAGCTATGTGAGAGAATCGAACTTAGAGAGCCCAAGCCGGTGACGATAAGGCTATACATGGCGGATCGCTCCATTACCCATCCCGTGGGCATTTTGGAAGACGTTTCCGTCAAGTTAGGTAACTTCTATTTACCTATAGACTTTGTAGTACTTGACATACCCGTAGATTATCCCGTTCCTATCATTCTCGGGACACCATTTCTAGCAACTTCGGGTTGCAATGTGGATTGTAAGAATGCCAAGTTGAAATTCAACATTGGTGGAGATCAAGTGGAATTTGCATTGCTTGCTGCAATGAAAGGAGAGCCGTTGGAAGAAAACAACTTCAACATCTATGATGAAGAAGAATCAAGAGAATTGGTGAGCTCTATCCTTATTAATGACCCTCTTGAAAGAGTTCTTAGTTTTAGTTTAATGGAGGAAGGTATAGATGTTTCTTGTGATGCAGATATACGGAGCTTAAAGGCACTGGAAGCAGATCCAGGAGCTAAGATTGAGAAACTAATCCAGGAGAAGAGATGCAATTTAAGTTTCAGTCCTAGTTCCAATACCTCGACCAAGGCACTTTCTGGACCACGCGAGGTGTTATTATCTGAAAAACATCTCGGTCACCCACCTCGGACACCGGCCAAGACAACAAGCGAGATGTTGTCAACTAAGGACAACAAACTTCCTGAACCCTTTTTCGAGACTCATTTACAGTTGGTGGAGCACTGGCTTCACCAAGCTTCTGATAGTAAAGAGCCTTGGTATGCTGATATTGTTAATTATCTTGTTTGCCAAGAAATACCGCCCGGATTGACGTACGCTCAAAGGAAGAAATTCTTCAAGGATGTACGTCACTACTACTGGAATGAACCTCTACTGTTTAAGAGAGGTCCGGATGGGATACTTCGCTGATGCATTCCAGAGGATGAAGTTGCTAGTGTTATACGGCATTGCCACTCGCTTCCTTGTGGAGGACATGCAGACGCTCACAAAACGTGCACTAAGGTATTGCGTTACGGTTTCTTGTGGCCTACACTATTTAAGGATGTGCAAACGTTTGTTGTTTCTTGTGATGCATGCCAAAGAACAGGAAATTAACTTGTCTAGAATGAATGAGATGCCACTCAACAATATTCAAGAGGTTGAGATTTTTTATGTTTGGGGAGTTGATTTCATGGGACCTTTCCCATCATCCGCAGGGAATCTCTACATTCTCCTAGCTGTTGACTACGTCTCTAGATGGGTGGAAGCCATTGCCTCTCTGTTCGCCCTAAAACGTGCGTGCAAATAAGCTTTAAATTTATAAACTAGAATCAAGCAAGCGAACCCGCAGTGTACGGATTGGCGTAGTAAAGCAAGAATTCCAGAGTGTCGAACTCAGGGATTTGTGGGGAACAAATTTAGTTCGTAAATCATCAAGAAAGTAAATGTAATAAGATTTGCAAATATTGGGAAAACAACAACCCTAAAGATCCAAGTATCTAATTGTTGCAATCGATTCAAGATATTCTATAAGTATAAGGACAGAGTCGAGGATTACAAAGGTTACTAAAGTAAGGTAATGTACGGTGAAGTTCCAAAACCCTATATGTCTAACCTGAAGACTCTCTCTATAAAGGTTGTTGACGCTTCAGTATAGAAAAGGATGTAAAGGTAAGAATTGATCTCAAATACCCCAACTTGTAACCCAAGGATCAAGATAGGCTCAAACGGTTAAGGTTGTGACACTCGAAACCGAAATAGAGGATGTTGAGTCTCACTACTACCTAGAAAAGACAAGTCAAGGCTAGGTTAAAGCTAATCTTTAACTTTGGATTAAAGTAAAAGCAAGGTTCGTAAACAAAGGTAAATCACGGGCAAATCTTGAGTTCCACGGCTGTGGAAGTCCAAGAACAGACCGTGATCTTGGTTGTCGACGAAGTTTCTCTAACTCTCAGGGTCCAATCTATTTACGATCAATCTATCATCATCTAAGCCACAACTATCAACCCTTCACCTTAGAATTGCTAAAGGGTTTTAGCCAATAACCATTGTCATGATATCAAAAATCAATTTAAGAAGATTGAAAGATGAAAACCCTCGAAAACTCGAATATAACTCAAAATCAATCTCAAATCCAAAACACCAAATGTAATACTCAATGGATTCAGAATATAACACAAAACCTCACAATGATCTTAGGTAAACACGAAGAACGGGATGTCAACCCGTCTTCAATATCAAAACCTAAGAAAAGGGCGCAACTTCCGCCACACATAATCTTCGGGAATCCAAAATACCGGCGCTCCCGCAAAGTTCCTCGCGAAAACCCTAAGGTGAACTCTCCAAAGCGAGGTCCCCGAAAACTCTCTCCTCCCACCTTTTTATCCGTAGAGAAAGAGATGTCTTCCAACCCAAATACGTAGATGATGTGGCAATAAATGATTCGTCAAAAGATTGCCTAAATCACGGTCTCTTGATGTTCCATGACCGTGGGAATAGGGCGTGGAAAGGATTACGGTGTCTCTCATCTTCCACGACCGTACTTTAGGCCGTGTAACTTACTGGAATGCTCTACGCTCATGATGCCAAGATCCACGGCCGTGGTTTAGAGCGTGGACTCTTCTACGGCCGTAATTTAGGGCGTGGAAGTGTAGATTGCTTGTGGTTCCCTTCGCGTCGTGACATTCTTCATCTTAGCTCCTTCTTTTCCTTGATGTGTTCCTAATCCTTGGATATGATTGAACCCTCTCTTTTCTCTCTCATATGGTCCGGTTTCAGTTCTTATTCACCTATAATCAATCACAAAACTAATGTAGACCTCCATATCGAAAATTTAGGTGAACAAGCTAACAAATGCTTCAATGCCTTATCCATGAACACAATAATGAATGAAAAACAACTAGAATAAGTGCCTAAAATATCGCAATATTTCATGCTAATAAAATACCCCATACTTGTCACTTGCTTGTCCCCAAACAAGGTTTTCGAAAGCTTAGAACACAAGTTAGGATGAAATATGCATACAAACTCAAAAACAAAACATCTTTTAGGTAAGTGTGCTTCTAGTCAATAGATCATTGTCAAACCTTGCTTCATTCATCCTTGAAACGCTTATATACATAAACCAAAGAATGTAAAGCAAAGAAACATCATGAATTGGTTAAACTTTAAGGCAAACATCATAACCTTCAAGTATTATCAAAATCAAGCATAAGAAACTTCAATTTAGATCACCAAGTCAAATAACATTCTTTTGATCTTAAGGACTTCCAAGTAAGGTCTAGAATGCGGAAGGGAGGGAAACTTATAAGGGATGTGGTGCATGAATCCGGGAAAATGGATAACCCAACTATTTTTCTTTTCATTTTGAATTGCAACACCATCAACTTTGAGCTTTGCTCTCTTCTTTTTCACATTATTTTTCGACTTTACTTTTGGAGTTATGGACAGCGGTGCACAAACACCGAAGCCTAGGATATTGGCGTTTCTCAATTTCGAGATGCCTCAAACCTTTGAGGCACATACCATAATCCGTTAGGAATATTGCTCAATCCGACTTTGGCAAGACACAAACACGTGGCTATGTGAATGGTGCCGAGTTACTCATCGTCATGATTGACTTCCCCAAACCTATTAATTCTATTCTTTGAATGCAAAATTTTGCTTTCAAGGCCCTCCCACATCAAACATGTCAATTATCAACTCCTCCAAATTCCCGGATAGGTAAGGGAGGCAATTACTTTTGTTGTGGGGCTAAGTGATCAAAGAAAGAAGAAAGAAAAATCGAATTGCCTTAATCATTTCATAAATAAGTATAAGAACTCATCATGTGATTTCAACCTTGATTTCTCAATATGATTTAGATAAAACTCTTCACATTATGAAACTTGCAAGAAAGGATAATCAACACATTCAATTCCTTTTCAATTCATTATTCGTATAGGCATACAATTGTTATCAAAAGTTCAATCCGCAAGTAGGAACTATCATAGAAATCATCTCAAATCTTAGAAGCACGAAACCCTTTTAGAATTTTTCAAAATTTTTCACATTTTTATGGGTTTTTCAAAAACTTTTTCATGCAATGCAATAATGAAACGTGTGACTATGAAACGAAACATGCAAAGTGTCATCGATCAAGGCGAGCAAATGTAGTAGAGTTATTACAACACATAGTTCCACCCCACCCCATACTTAAGACAAAAATTGTCCTCAATGTTCAAAAAGAAACAAAGAAAAGAAAGAAAAGAAAAGTGAACTCACTAGACAGCGGTGGGGCGGCTGAAACTGGCTGTCGTGAAATCTCGTCACTGAGGTGGTGGCGGTGGTGGAAACGGGTGAAACTCGGGGCTGAAGTTCCGCCCAAACTGCTGGCGGTATATATCCCTCATCATCCGGTCATGCTCATCAGCCCGTGCATCATGAGTGTCCCTATGAATCTCCAAGTCTCCTAGCCTCCTGGAAAGATCTGTAGCCCATGCCGGAAGCTGCTCATACCATGCCGGCGGCTGGCCGTACCATGCTGGTGCATCATGTGGGGCCGGTTCTGCTGATGGCTGTGCATACCATGGTGGTGGAGCTCCCATCCACTCCGGTTGTGCTTCATACCAAGCGGGAGGAGCATCTATCCATGTCGGTCTCTCGCTCACACTAGCACGGCGTGAGGAAGAAGCACCGGAGGGTCTAGAAGGGCGGGGAGACTGTCTAGGTAAGTCTGGGAAGGTGTCCGGCTGATCCGGAAACGTGCCAAATGTCTGCTTATCACCTCATCCCTCATAGTAATCACCTCCTCCCATATCCTCAGGTGGAGGCTCATCCGGAACGTAAGGAGGCGGTGCTAATCTATTCGCATGCATAGCAACGAATGTCTCCTTCCAATTATGGCGTCCAACCATAACGGAATACTCTGGGAGCCACGGAATACGTCTACCTCCTCTCTCTTCCCATGGCATACCGGCGGTAGGTGGACCGCGGTGCCTAGGGAAGATAATACCCCTAGTCATAAGGCTCTTGAGACCCAAAGGTCTCGCCACTATCCTAGTGCATGCGGAGCAATCAATCCCGAGCTGCGTAGCAATGTGGGTATCCATCCCACCATACCCAATGTTCCCAGCCCTCTTGTTCTTAAGCTTTCTCATGGTGGAGGCTAGGAGGGTGGCACAATCAGCGGGTCTACCGCGGAGCATGCAATAGAGAAGGAATAGCTCATCGGTCTTTATCTTTTGGGGGATCTCGGTCCTAGGGAATAGGCACTTGGAAAGGACCCTATGAGCTATCTTCAAGGCTAAGTGGTAGATGAGCTTAACCTTGGTGTCAACTGGCTCCCAGCGGTCCTCGCTGGCATAAATTATGGCTATGTCCTCCCAGAAGTCCTTAGCGTATACACCGCTAGGAAAACGACCGTTAAAGGTCTCATGGAACCCAAAGAAGGCTCCCAACTGCTGGATAGAGAACTCATAATCCGTCTCCATCAATCTAAAAGATACCGTCCTCTCGACGGCGCTGTGCTCGAAAGAAATAAAAAACTCCCTCGTGATCTCCTCATATGCATCCGCTCGAATAGTAGAGAAAACAATCAGTCCGGCCCTATCCAAGAGCCATGTCAAGTTACTCACCACGGACCCGTGGTTTTGGTGCTTTTTCTCAGATTTTAGAAGAATTACGGTCACTGTAGCTTCCACGACCGTGATTTAGGGCGTGGAACTCTCTGTAATGTGCTAAAATCCAAGTTTCGTCAATTCCTTCCAACTTTTCCTCCTTCCATTGCCTATTCCATTGCTCCTACTTCCAAAAACACAACATACCGGAAGGAGGCAAAACAAAACAAAAACGTCTAGACTAATCTAATCTAAGAATGACAAACAAAAGTATAAGTGCAATACCTTGGGTTGCCTCCCAAGAAGCGCTTGTTTAAGGTTCGTAACTAGACCGTACTTGCACCTATTCAAGTGCGGTAGGCGCGAACTCCTTAGCTTGGAGTTCCGGTGAATACTTCTTGAGTCGTTGACCGTTCACCTTGAAGCTTCTGCCCTTTTCACCCCATACTTCAACTACAGCATGGGGAAAAACATGTTTGATTAGATAAGGTCCGGTCCAACGAGATTTAAGCTTACCTAGAAAGAGCCGAAGTCTCGAATTGAAGAGGAGAACTTGATCTCCTTTCTTGAGGTCCTTATGTCAACGCTTCGCTCTCTCCTTGTATATCTTGGCATTCTCATAGGCGTTCTCATAGGCATTCAAGTGAAGTTCTTCAAGCTCGTTAAGGTCTAAGAGGCGCTTCTCGCCCGCTTCCTTCATGCTGAAGTTCAACCACTTTACCACCCAATACGCCTTGTATTCTAGCTCTACCGGCAAGTGACAAGACTTCCCATACACAAGGTTGTATGGTGTCGTTCCTATGGGAGTCTTGTATGCAGTCCGGTATGCCCACAAGGCATCATCTAGCTTCAAAGACCAATCTTTCCTTGTCTTCGAAACTGTTTTCTCTAGGATTCCTTTAATCTTCCGATTCGAAATCTCCACTTGTCCACTCGTTTATGGATGATAAGGGGTGGCGATCTTGTGAGTCACCCCATACTTAGCTAGTAGAGCTTCGAATCGTCGGGCAATGAAGTGAGAGCCTCCATCACTAATGATAGTCTGTGGTGTCCAAAATCTTAGGAAAATAGTCTTGTTAAAGAGCTTAACCACAACCATGGCATCATTAGTTGGTGAGGCAATCGCTTCAACCCATCTCGAAACATAATATACAACTAGAAGTGTGTATTGGTTTCCACAAGATGATGGGAAAGGTTCCATGAAGTCTACTCCCCAAACGTCAAAGATCTCTACCTCCTGAATATTGTTAAGAGGCATTTCGTTTCTCCTAGATATGTTCCCTGTTCTTTGACAAGCATCGCAGCAGGAAACAAAGGTTTGCACATCTTTAAATAAAGTAGGCCAAAAGAATTCAGATTGCAATACCTTAGCGCTAGTCTTGTTCGAGCTAGCGTGTCCTCCACAAGGTAGTGAATGACAATGCCAGATGACACTTTGCATCTCGTCTTCCGACACACATCGTCGAATGATGCCGTCAGGACCTCTCTTGAAGAGGAGAGGCTCATTCCAAAAGTATTCCCGGACATCCTTAAAGAACTTCTTTCTTTGTGCATAGGATAGTCCGGGTGGTATTTCCTGGCAAACCAAATAGTTAACAAAATCAGCAAACCATGGTTCGTTACCTTTAGTAATCTTGTCGATGCACCCCTCTATGATGTGTAAATGCTCGTCCGGAAAGGAGTCATCTATAGGTAGATTGTCGTCCTCTAGATGTGGTAGACGACTCAAGTGATCCGCAACAGAATTTTTCGAGCCTTTCTTGTCGCGGATCTCAAGATCGAATTCTTGTAGGAGAAGAATCCATCTAATCAGTCTCAGTTTCGCATCCTTCTTGGCAAGCAAATACCGGATTGCCGAGTGGTCCGTGTATACAATCACCTTCGATCCTACAAGATAAGAACGAAAGTTTTCAAATGCATATACAACGGCCAAAAATTCTTTTTCTGTAGTGGCATAGTTGAGCTGTGCTTCATCTAGCGTCTTGCTAGCGTAATAGATGGCATATGTGCGGCCTTCCTTCTTTTGTCCCAGCACAGCCCCAACGGCTACACCACTAGCATCACACATGACCTCGAATGGAAGACTCCAGTCCGGAGGTTGTATGATTGGGGCTGAGATTAGAGCCTCCTGGATCTTGTTAAATGCATCTAAATAATCCTGCGAAAAATCAAAAACTGCATCTTTCATCAATAGATTAGTAAGCGGTTTTGATATCTTAGAAAAGTCTTTGATAAAACGTCTATTGAATCCGGCATGTCCTAGAAAGCTTCTTATCCCCTTCACCGAAGATGGTGGAGGCAGCTTCTCTATGGTCTCAATCTTAGCCTTATCTACCTCAATCCCTCTACTAGAGATTCAATGTCCGAGTGCAATGCCTTCCCTCACCATGAATTGACACTTCTCCCAATTTAGAACTAGGTTAGTGTCTTCATACCTTTGTAGCACAAGAGAATGGTGAGAGATACAATTATCAAAAGAGGAACCATAAACAGAGAAATCGTCCATGAAAACCTCCATAATCTCTTCTATGTACTCCGAGAAGATAACCATCATGCACCTTTGGAAGGTGGCTGGGGCGTTGCAAAGCCCGAACGGCATTCTCCTATAAGCAAATGTACCCCATGGGCACGTGAACGTGGTCTTCTCTTAATCGTCCGGATGTATCGGAATCTGAAAGAAACCACTATAACCGTCAAGATAACAAAAATGTGAGTGTTATGCTAACCTCTCAAGCATTTGATCGATGAATGGTAAGGGGAAGTGGTCCTTCCTCGTTGCGTTGTTTAGCTTGCGATAGTCTATGCACATCCTCCATCCTGTCACGGTTCTTGTAGGAATGAGCTCGTTGTTTTTGTTTGTGATGACCGTCATTCCTCCCTTTTTCGGGACAACTTGTACGGGGCTTACCCACTTACTATCGGAGATAGGGTTGATAATACCTGCATCAAGTAGCTTAAGAATCTCTTTATTGACAACCTCCTTCATGGTCGGATTTAACCGCCTTTGAGGTTGTCGCGAAGGCTTAAAATCTTCCTCCATTAGAATCTTGTGCATGCATAGTGATGGTTTAATTCCAATAAGATCCTCTATAGTGTAACCTAAGGCTTTCCTATGTTTCCTTAGAACAACCATAAGCTTACTATATTCATCTTCACTTAGATCGGAACTAACAATTACCGGAAAGGTAGAATTAGATTCTAGAAATGCGTACCTTAGATGTGTGGGAAGCGGCTTTAATTCCATCACTATTGTGCTTCCCAATGCTTCTTAGAAGTTTGTAAGGGTATAGAAGTTGTTGAAGAAGGCTCAAAAGCATTGTGGAGAGGACGTAATTTTTCTCGGAATCTCCCAAAATTACGGCACCACTATTACTTCCACGGCCGTGGTTTAGGGCGTGGAAGTACGTCACCTCTGATAGTTCCACGGCCGTGGTTTTGGCCGTGTAACTTACTGGAGTCCTCCGAATAGGTGATTACGGTCATGTTGGTGGGAACCACGGCTGTGGAATAGCACGACTGACCGTGATTCCTCACATCTTCTGACCCATCGTAGAGTTTTTCAAACTCTTCTTCATGCAGTTCTTGTAGCTCTTCTAAAGCTTCAATCTCCTCATTGCACTCCTCTTCTTCTCCTTTCTCCGTGATGCTCATAGTAATAACCCTTTGCAATGGATATTTAAGGAGAATTGAACTTACTTCTTTTCTAGATGCCTCTTCGTCATGGATGTTAAACATATCCTCTTCAAGAGCTGGCTCTTTCATCAAAGTGGAAAGAACAAACTCTACCCTTTCTTCTCCTATGTCGAAGGCGAGTCTAGCATTCTTGCAATCCACCACACAACCGGATGTTGCAAGGAACGGTCTTCCGAGTATGATCGGGACCGGACTATCTGCAGGAATGTCAAGCACAACAAAATCTATTGGAACATAGAACTTACCAAGCTTGACCGGGACGTCTTCAATGACACCGACGGGACGAGTTATGGATCGATCCGCCATATATAACGTCATCTTCACCGGTTTAGGCTCGCCTACACCGATCTTCCCGCATAAGGCAAGCGGAATGATGCTAATGCTTGCTCCTAAATCGCATAATGCATCATATGTGACATCTCCTACTCCGATTGGAACACAAAATGACCCCGGATCTTTCAGCTTTGGAGGCATCTTTTCCTTCATCGTTTTGATGAGATCCGACGATTCCAAACTCATCTTGACTTCTCCAAAGTCTTCCAGTTTCCTCTTGTTAGAGAGGATCTCCTTTAAGAATTTTCCATATGCTGGCATACCTACAATTGCATCAATGAAAGGTATATTAATATGCAGTTTGCTCATGAGTTCAATGAACTTACCGAATTGCTTGTCTAGACGCGCTCTTGCTCTAGATTGTGGGAATGGTAGGATAGGTTTGTAAGCTGGAGGAGGAATGTAGATATCTTCCTTCTACTTCCCCTTTTCCTTCTCCTTTTCGACGGGAACTTCCACAAACTTAGGTTGCGGATCGGTGGTTGTTTCTCCGCTCCTAGTTGTGATAGCCATCACCCTTCCTTTCGGGTTATCTTCCGTCTTTCCTGGAAGTTTTCCTTGATTTCTAGGAACTTCCTCAGCATTGCTGAACATTTGATTTTCTAAAACCTTTTGGGCTTTATCAACCTTAGTGATGTGACTCTCCAACCCTTGAAGCTTTCCCAAGATCGTTTCCAGCATGAGATCGGGCTTCTCTTTCCCCGAAGTGCTTCCACTATTAGATGTTTGCCCCTGGCTTTTCAAAGGAATGGAAGAAGAAGATGGTGAAGTTAGTGAATTTCCTGAATTGGGATAAGAGTTACCGGAGTTTTGTTGTTGGTTGGAACGCCAATTGTTGTTGTTTGAACCCCTATTGTTGTTCCAATTGTTATTCCGGTTGTTTTTATTCTAATTGTTTCGGTTATTGTTCCGGCTTTTGCGATTGGTGTTCTCATTCCCATTGTGGTTATTGTTGTTTCCTAAATAACCAACATCTTGCTCCTTAGGCTTTAGAAAGCTAGCCTTCATGACTTCCTTCTATTCTTTAATCTCGGTGTTGAGAGAAAAGATTTGAGTTTGAGCAACTTGTGTTAGCTTTGCTCCTTGCTCCACTCGATTAGCTTCCACTTTTTGGTGAGAGTACTTCTCAATGACTCGGGCTTGTTTCTCAATGAAGTCCCAAGCGTCATCTTCCCTCATGTCCATGAATGTGCCACATGAAAGGGATTGGAGCTTGAATTGTGTTTCCACATCCAGCCCCTTATAGTATATTTCCAATAACTCCAATTTGGAAATGCCATGGTGTGGGCAATCCAATAGTAAATCCTGAAATCTTTCCCAAGACTAAAACAAATTTTCATTAGATCTCATGGAAAAAGCATTAATTTTACCTCTCAACTCCGCCGTCTTGGATGGCGGAAAGAACTTGGTTAGGAACTCCGAAGATAGATCCTCCCATGTGTTGAGTCTTCTATTTGGAAAAGCTTGATACCAAGATAAAGCTTTCCCTTTCAAAGAGAAAAAGAATGGCTTGATCTTGTAATGGTTGGTGGTTGCATTCTTTGGCTTCATAGTCTCCATCAAGATCTCAAAATTCTGTAAATGTTGATGTGGAGATTTGACACTCGTTCCTCCAAACTGGCTTTGGCGAACATTGGTAATAACTTGTGGGTTAAAGCTAAACCCCTGAATATCGTCAGCATCAAAGTTCACACCTAGACGGCGTGGTTGCTGAATCGGATCCATTCTTTGGCCAAGAGTTCTTGGCTCTTCATCTACACGAGCGGGTCTCGCACCCCTAGCCGAAATATGATGATTGGCGGCTGGTCTTGGATTATTCTGGTTCGCATTGATCGTTGGATCAATGTCCTTTAGCGACGGCATGGAGGAGTCGATCTCTTCATCGGATGAGTCGGTTCTAACCGATCTTGTCGGTTTCCTTCTCTTCTTCTTCTTGGAACCACTCATCTCCAACCTCATTTGAAGCATCATGTCCTTGAGCTCATCAATTTGCAATTGATGATGCTCCGATTCTTCCTTGCGAGTCTTCTCGCTCCATCTAAATAGAGCTTCGGAATCATCCAACTCTGCTTGGATATCCCTCTCTTTACTTTCAGCCATCTTTCTTTCTTTGAGCTTCTTTCTCAAAGTTTTCTCAAGTTCTGGATCAAGAGGTAAGAGGTCTTTGTTGGTGTTAGACCTGCGCATATACCGATGATAACCTGAAAATATCACTCAAAAGAGATATCAAATGACAAGAGCAAAGCTCCCAAGCTTAACAACCGATAACCAAATTCGGCCTAAACCAAATCCCCGGCAACGGCACCAAAAACTTGTTCTCCCTAAAACATGCGTGCAAATAAGCTTTAAATTTATAAAATTAGAATCAAGCAAGCAAACCCGCAGTGTAGGGATCGGCGTAGTAAAGCAAGAGTTCCAGAGTGTCGAACTCAGGGATTTGGGGGGAACAAATTCAGTTCGCAAATCGTCAAGCAAGTAAATGTAATAAGCTTTGCAAATATTGGGAAAAAGACACCCTAAAGATCCAAGTATCTAATTGTGGCAATCGATTCAAGGTATTCTATAAGTATAAGGACATAGTCGAGGATTGCAAAGGTATACTAAAGTAAGGTAATGTACGGTGAAGTTCCAAAACCCTATATGTCTAACCCAAAGACTCTCTCTATAAAGGTTGTTGAGGCTTCAGTATAGAAAGGATCTAAAGGTAAGAATTGATCTCAAATACCCAAACTTGTAACCAAGGATCAAGATAGGCTCAAACGGTTAAGGTTGTGATACTCGAAACCGAAATAGAGGATGTTGAGTCTCACTACTACCTAGAAAAGACAAGTCAAGGCTAGGTTAAAGCTAATCTTTAACTTTGGATTAAAGTAAAAGCAAGGTTCATAAACAAAGGTAAATCACGGGCAGATCTTGAGTTCGACGGCCGTGGAAGTCCAAGAACAGATCGTGATCTTGGTTGTCGACGAAGTTTCTCTAACTCTCAGAGTCCAATCTGTTTACGATCAAACTATCATCATCTAAGCCACACCTATCAACCCTTCACCTTAGAATTGCTAAAGGGTTTTAGCCAATAACCATTGTCATGATATCAAAAATCAATTTAAGAAGAATGAAAGATGAAAACCCTCGAAAACTCGAATATAACTCAAAATCAATCTTAAATCCAAAACACCAAATAGAATACTCAATGGATTCAGAATATAACACAAAACCTCACAATGATCTTAGGTAAACACGAAGAACGGGATGTCAATCCGTCTTCAATATCAAAACCTAAGAAAAGGGCGCAACTTCCGCCACACACAATCTTCGGGAATCTAAACTGCCGGCGCTCCCGCAAAGTTCCTCGCGAAAACCCTAAGGTGAACTCTCCAAAGCGAGGTCCCCGAAAACTCTCTCCTCCCGCCTTTTTATCCGTAGAGAAAGAGATATCTTCCAGCCCAAATACGTAGATGATGTGGCAATAAATGATTTGTCAAAAGATTGCCTAAATCACGGTCTCTTGATGTTCCACAACCGTGGAAATAGGGCGTGGAAAGGATTACGGTGTGTCTCATCTTCCACGACCGTACTTTAGGCCGTGTAACTTACTGGAATGCTCCACGCTCATGATGCCAAGATCCACGGCCGTGGTTTAGAGTGTGGACTCTTCTACGGCCGTAATTTAGGGCGTGGAAGTGTAGATTGCTTGTGGTTTCCTTCGTGTCATGACATTCTTCATCTTAGCTCCTTCTTTTCCTTGATGTGTTCCTAATCCTTGGATATGATTGAATCCTCTCTTTTCTCTCTCAAATGGTCCGGTTTCATCTCTTATTCACCTATAATCAATCACAAAACTAATGTAGACCTCCATATCGAAAATATAGGTGAACAAGCTAACAAATGATTCAATGCCTTATCCATGAACACAATAATGAATGAAAAACAACTAGAATAAGTGCCTAAAGTATCACAATATTTCATGCTAACACTCTCCCACTAATGACGCCATGGTGGTTGTGAAGTTCTTCAATCGGACTATCTTTCCACGTTTTGGGACACCACACATCATCATCAGCGATGGAGGGACACATTTCATCAACCGGAAGTTTAAAGCACTTCTATCAAAGTATGGGGTAACCCACAAGGTAGCAACCACTTATCACCCTCAAACTAGTGGACATCTCGAGATCTCGAATCGAGAAATCAAGGCAATTTTGGAGAAGACCGTCTCTAGGACGAGGAAGGATTGGTCCATGAAGTTGGACGATGCTCTTTGGGCTTATAGGACCTCATTCAAGACTCCCATTGGTACCACCCCTTACAATTTGGTATATGGGAAGTCTTGTCATCTACCCGTTGAGCTGGAGCACAAGGCATATTGGGCAATCAAGTGGTTGAATTTCGACATCAAAGAAGTAGGAGAGAAGCGACTGTTGGACATCAATGAGTTGGAAGAGTTTCGCTTAAACGCTTATGAGAATGTCAAGATCTACAAGGAAAGAACGAAGAGATGGCATGACAAGCATATCATTCCTAAGGAATTCAAAGAAGGAGTTCTAGTTCTACTCTTCAATTCTTGCCTCCGCCTCTTCAAGGTAAGTTGAAATCTAGATGGACAGGTGTTAGCATGAAATATTGCGATATTCTAGGCACTTATTTTGGTTGTTTTTCCCTTATTATTGTGTACATGGATGAAGTTTAGAAGCAATTGTTAGCTTGTTCGTCTATTTTGTCAATATGGATGTCTACACTAGCTTTGTGTTGATTGTAGGTGAAAAGGAGCTAAATAAGAGCAATTGAGAGATAAAAGAGAGTAATCGATCATATTCAAGGATTAGGAACACATCAAGGAAGCTAAGGAAGGAGTAGGATGAAGAATGTCACGACACAAAGGAAATTGCAAGTATTTTACACTTCCACGCCCTGAATTACGGCCGTAGAAGAGTCCACGCTCTAAACCACGGCTGTGGATCTTGTCATCATGAACGTGGAGCATTCTAGTATGTTACACGGCCTAAAGTACGGTCGTGGAAGTCACAAGACACCGTAACCCTTTTCCACGCTCTAAACCACGGTCGTGGAAACCCTTGAGACCGTGATTTAGGCGATCTTTTAACGTGTCTTTATTTGCCACATTATTTACGCAATGGGCCTGGACGGTTATTCTTTCTCGTCTTATAAAAAGTTCGGAAAAGAGAGTTTCGAGGACGGCTACTTGATCCCTGCTTATCGCCGCTTAGACGCCGCATACATCTCACATCCACTTGGGGATAGACGGCCGCTGACTTTGCTTGGAGCAATTTCGCCTAAAGTTGATTGAAGATCGCTGAAGGGTTAGCCTCTTTCTTAAGTTTTGATATTGAAGACAGATTGACAACCTGTTCTTCATACTTACCTTAGATCATTGTGAGGTTTTGTGTTATACATTCTGAATCCATTGAATATCGCTTCTTATGTTTCGGAATTGAGAGTTGGTTTTGAAGTTTATTAAGTATTCGAGGGTTTCCATCTTCCATTCTCTTTAAATTGAATATTGATATTATGACAATGGTTATTGACTAAAACCCTTTAGCAATTCTAAGGTGAAGGGTTGATAGTTGTGGCTTAGATGATGATAGATTGATCGTAATTTGATTGGACCCTGAGAGTTAGAGGGATCTCGTCGACGAACCTAAATCACGGCTTGTTCTTAGGTTTCCACGGCCGTGGTTCTCAAGATCTGACCGTGATTTACCCTAGTTTACGAACTTTGCTTTTACTTTGATCCAAGGTTAAAGATTAGTTTTAATCTAGTCTTGGTTTGCCCTTTTCTAGGTAGTAGTGAGACTCATCATCATCTATTTTGGTTTCGAGTGTCACAACCTTAATCGTTTTAGTTTATCTTGATCCTTGGGTTACAAGTTTGGGTATTTGAGATCAATTTTAGTCCTTAGATCCTTTCTATACTGCAGCCTCAACAACCTTTATAGAGAGTTTTTGGGTTAGACATATAAGGTTTTGGAACTTCACCGTACATTACTTTACTTTAGCATACCTTTGCAACTCTTGACTCTGCCCTTAGTTCTTTAGTATATCTTGAATCGATTGCCAAAATTTGATACCTGGATCTTTAGGGTTGCTGTTTTCCCAATATTTGCAAAGCTCTACATCTTATTTGCTCGATAATCTAAAATTGGATTTTGTTTCACCAAATCCCTATGATTGATACTCTGGAATACTTGCTAATCTACGCCGATCCGTACACTGCGGGTTCGCTTGCTTTTATTCTAGTTTTATAAATTTAAGACTTGATTGCACGCACGTTTTAGGGCGAACAAGTTTTCGGCGCCGTTGTTGGGGATTTGGTCAAGACCAAACTTCGATTTTCGGTTGTCGAGCTTGGGAGCTTTGCTCTTGTTATTTGATATCTCTTGTGAGTGCTATTTGCAGGTTCTCTTAGGTATATGCACAGGTCTGGTTCCAACAAAGACCTCCTACCTTTTGATCCGGAACTTGAGAAAACTCTTAGGAAGAAAGCCAAGGAAAGAAAAATGGCTGAAAATAAAGAGAGAGATTACCAAGCGGAGTTAGAGGAGTCTCAAGCTCAATATAGGTTGAGTGAGAAAGCTCGTAAGGAAGAAGCGGAGCGTCATCAATTCCAAATTGATGAGCTCAAAGCTATGATATTGGACATGAAGTCGGAACAAGGTAGTGCCAAGAAAAAGAAGGTCAAGAAGCCAACTAAGTCCATTAGAGTGGAATCATCCGATGATGAGGAATTCGATCCGGATATGCCTGAATTAGAGGAGATTGATCCAACGATCAATCCAGTCCGGGTTGATCCAATACCAGCCGCCATTCCTCGTGTCCCGGCTGGAGGTTCGAGAGCCGCTCGTGTAGATGAAGAGCCAAGAACTCTTGGCCAAAGGATGGATCCGATTCAGCAACCACGCCGTCTAGGTGTGAACTTTGATGTTGACGATATTCAGGGGTTTAGCTTTAACCCACAAGTTATTACCATCGTTCGTCAAAGCCAGTTTGGAGGAACGAGTGTTGAATCTCCACATCAACATTTACAAAATTTTGAGATTTTGATGGAGACAATGAAGCCAAAGAATGCAACCACCAACAATTACAAGATCAAGTCATCAAAGCTAGCTTTCAAAAGCCTAAGGAGCAAGATGTTGGTTATTTAGGAAACAATTTTGGAACTTCACCGTACATATAAGGTTTTGGAACTTCACCGTACATTACTTTACTTTAGTATACCTTTTCAACTCTTGACTCTGCCCTTAGTTCTTTAGTATATCTTGAATCGATTGCCACAATTTGATACGTGGATCTTTAGGGTTGTTGTTTTCCCCAATATTTGCAAAGCTCTACATCTTATTTGCTCAATAATCTGAAATTGGATTTTGTTTTACCAAATCCCTGTGATCGATACTCTGGAATACTTGCTAATCTACTCCGATCCGTACACTGCGGGTTCGCTTGCTTTTATTCTAGTTTTATAAATTTAAGACTTGATTGCACGCATGTTTTAGGACGAACAACAGGACCTTACGTTGTGAAACATGTTTTTCCCTATGGTGCAGTTGAGATTTGGGGTGAAACAAACAGAAGCTTTAAGGTCAATGGTCATAGGTTGAAGAAGTACCAACCAGAAGTCCAGGTCGAGGAGATTGCATCGATGTACCTTGTTTAAGGATGAAGTACGGTCCAGCTAGCGACCTTAAATCAAGCGCTTCTTGGGAGGCAACCCAAGGTATTGCTTTCTTTCCCCTTTTCTAGCTTAGTTTAGATAGTTTGCTTTTGCTTTGCTTTGCTTTGCTTTGTTTTTGGCGTCCTCTAGACAGAAACCAGGTACTTTCTAAGGAAGGATTACGGCTCTAGAGCTACACTGGAAGGACAAAAGTTTGAGAAATTGAGAAGACAAAGTTGACTGAGATACATCTCGGTTGCCGTCACAGCGCCTCGAACGAGATGTTATTGGGCAACCGAGGCGACTAGGTCTGACAACCCAATCAAACACCTCGGTCCGGTTAGGACCACCTTGACCGAGGTGATATCATATTCACCGAGGGGTATAAAAGGCGAAGCGGATTTCTCTCTCCTCTATTTTTCCCTCTTAACTAAGTCTCGACCGCGGCGTGCCCTAGCCTCGTTTCCTCATTTCTCGCTCGTTTTCCACAATTTTTTGTTCGATTTCACCAGAGGAAGCAAGAGGATCGGATTTCAAGCACCAAACTGGGGAAAAACGCTCCGAATCTGCAGAATCTAGGTATTTCGTTCAAAAACCCTTTCTCTCTTTCTTTTACTGATTTTAGACGGATCTAGCTTTGGTTGCCATCCATTGTTGCTGAAAAAGATATAAGTACCTCATAGGAAGCATTTGGTAGTGATTTGGGGGAAAATAACTAGAAATTCAGAGAGATTGATCGCACAGTTTTTCGTCTCGGTCCAGTCGTGCTGTGTCTCGGCCGAGGTGTTCTTCAGACTGTCAGGGCGACCGAGGTGTTCTTTAGTCAGAATCATGAGTAGTAGATCCGATCGTCAAATTGTTCTAAGAGATGGTCCCAATGGTTCTTCCCCTTCTTCTGCATCTCATCCTACTATACCGGTGATTCATGAGCGTCACCAAACCGACTTTGACACGATATGCGGGCGTCCCATAGTTTCCCCGCGATTTTTAGATGTTGCTGCCTTCGAGTGCCACAATCGTGTTGTGTCTCGGCCGAGGTGTTCTTCAGACTGTCAAGGCCACCGAGGTGTTCTTCAGTGAGAATCATGAGTAGTAGATCCGATCGTCAAATTGTTCTAAGAGATGGTCCCAGTGGTTCTTCCCCTTCTTCTACATCTCATCCTACTATACCGGTGATTCATGAGCGTCACCAGACCGACTTTGACACGATATGCGGGCGTCCCATAGTTGCCCCGTGATTTTTAGATGTTGCTGCCTTCGAGTGCCTCAACGTGGCGGAGGACTTGAGGAAGATGATTTCTATGGTAGGGCTGGAGGAGTTTATGGAGATTCGAGCTCCAGCCTACCTCGAGCCGACGATGGAGTTCTTGAGTTCTGTCCCTCACATCCCTGAGAGGAACAACATCAAGTACCGGTTGATGAACCAGAATTATATTGTGCCGATAGATCAATTTTGAGAGGTTTTTGGCTTTCCGACTCCCACCGTGACTGACTTTCCTTCCCGAGCCATAGCTCGAGATTTCTGGGGCCAAATAGCCCATGTGGTGGAGCACAATGATAGATGGAGACCTGGAGACTCCAGAGAGCGTATTATCTTCCACCTAGCTTTCCGTCTTACCCACCGCATATTCAGCGAGACACTTCTGGCGCATACTGAGACGCCCCAGAAGATCAGACAAGGTGAGCTGCTGATTTTATTTTGTATGGTGACTGGTGGAGTGCCTGACTTTGAAGGCATGCTGGCTGAGCACTTGCATAGGATGAAGGGCAAGTCCAAGGGATACATCTGTTGCGGAATATTGTTGACCCATATTGCTGACCCATATTGCTACAATCACGGGTTTGGATCTGACTGCATGTATAGTGGTAGCGGCTGCGAAGCTGCTTGGACTTCAAGAGATGATCATGAGGTGCATTCTGGTTCCTCGTGGTCTTAGTACACCGTACGTCGCTATGCCTTGGGAGACGACTGCTCCTCAGGGCATTCTTTGGTCAGCTTAGTTCATTGTCTTTGACCAGCAGTACTGGTCTTCTGCTTGGCTTCCCTACATGCAAGATGCTAGAGATGCTGCACCAGTTAAGGATAAGGAGGAGTATGATGATGGCGGAGCTTCCATGGAGACCGGTACTGATACCGGCGTTCCTAGTGTGCCAGTTGTCGACCTAGATGACAAGGCGACAGAGGAGGAGGCAGCAACACCATCACGACCAGCCCGGCGTAGAGTCCGCAGGCACCGAGATCCAGTAGCTCACCGACGGATTGATGAGCTGACTGAGCAGATGATCGACTCCTACGCAGCTATGACGGTGGATGTGTCCCAACGTTTTGATGATGAGCGCCGATATACTGACAACTGGATGCATCAAATCAGAGAGACTGAACATTACCAGCACCGGATGATGGAGATCCAGTTCCAACAGATGATGGGGTATCCATTTGATCAATCTCAACACCCCTACATTCCACATCCACCGCCACCACCAGCGGACGAGGATTAGAGCAGCATGGATTTTCTTTCTTATTTATTATGAAGCTCAGCTAGGTCTGGTGAGTTTTCTGTTTCTTTAGAGTTATTTTAACCCATTGGGACAATGTGTCCCAAGTGTGGGGTATGTGGATGTACTTATTTGACTTATGTATGTTTGTATGACTCTTGATGGATATTTATGATCTTATTTGGCTCTATGTGTTTATTTGCCATTTCATGCATACATACATGTTTTTGTTTCAGAAAACGTTGAAAATTGGTTTTAAATTTTTTTTTATTGACCTCTGTTCGCTCCAAACGGTGTGTGCAAGCTTTAAATTTATAACCCTAGATGTATGCCTAAAACAAGGATGCAAACCCGCAGTGTACGGGCCAATCGTAGTAAAAAGCAAGAAATTCCGGGGTGTCGATCTCAGGTACTTGGTGAAACAAAGCAGGTGTAGGTTGTCTTTGTAATTACTAACCACAAAAGCAATCAAAGATGCAAAAAGTCAATTAAAGGAAATATGCAATTCTAGGGATTAAAGCGTCTAGTTGTGGTTCCAACTCAAGATCTAAAGATAAGCGGACAAAGCTGAGATTTTGCAAAGGGAAGGTGTTACTAAAGTGGAATAGATCACCGGGTAAGTCTCACTACTCACTAATCCCAAACCGTAACTCCTATTACCGGGTAAGTCTCAAGGAATTAAGGAAAAGAACTATAACCTCAAACTAACACTCCAACTAAGGGAATAGAATCAACCTTTACCGGATAAGTCTCAAGCTAACTCACAAAGATGGAATGAAAGCACACTCGAACCCCAATAAAGGATAAACCTTTATTACCTATACTTATGATCTTTGGTAAACAAACAAAGGAATTACCGGGTAAGTCTCATCCTAGGCTTGCATTGAACCAGGAAAGGTGTAATAAGAATAGGATTTGGCAAACTCTAACACTTAACTCTCAGTTTCGGATCAAAAAGGTCACCTCGGTCAGACGAATTCCACCCCGGCCGAGATGTTCATCGACTGAATGAGATGTTCTAGGGTTAAGGATAAAGACTCGAGCTTTCAGGGTCCTACTGGGATTTAAGATTATTCTATCATTGTTTTTCCCACAACCTTCAGCCAAACACCCTAGAATTACACAAATAAATTAGCCAATCATCATCATAAAAGCAATAATCAAATATAAGGGAAGAAGGTGAATAATTGAACATAAAAACCTTAAGAAAAAGGCTTCAATAACTGAATCAATTATCAAACAAACAAGCGTTCCTTGAATCACAATCCAATAAGACAATCAACAAGAAGGGCATCTAAGATTATCTTACAAAACCCTTCACAAAAGCTATAAAAGCTATCAACATCCTTCCTTCAATCTTCCTTCCTTCAACTGCTGGTTGCCGCCTCTTGCCGTTAGCGGATGTTGGATTTGTGGAAAATCCAACCCTTTATATAGGAAAACTACCTTCCAAAGATAAGATATCTTGAAAAGATATTATCCTAATAAAATATATCTATCTCTCATAAATAAATCCCTAAAATATATGATCTTCCTTCCAGAAATCCAGCCTAAAAATATAAGATCTCTCCTTCCAAAAATAAAAGATCTCAGCCAAGAATAAAATATATCTCGCCGCGTCCAAGGTGTTCGCCTCGGTCGGGACGCTTCTCTAGATCACCTCGGTCGAGATGGTACTGTAGCTGACCGAGGTGACTCTAAACTGAATGTGAAATCTCTCAAATCTGGTCCAAAGTAAATCTTTAATCCAATTCCATGCTTCCTGGATTCTTCCTTAAGCTCCTGAATGTAGCTCCAATGACTCCTTAGCTCCTTTAGCTCCATTTTGATGCAAAACATGCCATTTTACCTACGATTACAACGAAACTTGGTGTAGACCTCGATTCCCACAAAGGTAGATGAAACGACAATATAATCACAAATATACATCCAAACATGCAGATTATTGAAGATAAAACGTCTAAACAGGTCCCAAAATATAGACTATAATTCATGCTATCAAAATACCCCATACTTAGCTCTTGCTTGTCCCCAAGCAAGTTCCAAATCTTAGATACAAGATAGAATGGATTATAAGTCATAAAGATCAATGAAAAGGTCTTTCAAAACATTTTAGTGGTGCGCTACAATCATAGATCACTCTAAGAGAATGCTTCATGGAATTTAAAATCAAAATATGATCAAAACATTTTATAGATATAAGAAAGTTGTTCATCTTTGCATAAAATCATAAAATGCATAATAAATCATAATCATCGAAATTAATCATGTATAATCCAGTTTAAACCACTAAGTCAATCAACAAGCTCGAGGTCTCAAGGTCTTTCAAAAGAAGGTCAAGAAACGTGTAAGGGTGGGATGTATATAGGGAATGTGGTGCTAGAATCCGGGAAAAAGATCTTTACTTCACTTCCTTTGAACTTCAACATCTTCCATCAATAAGCTTTGCTTATTTTACTTTTTACTTTAGTTTTTGTGATGCATGGACAGAGGTGCACAATAACCGAAGCCTAGGAGATCAGCAATCATCAATTTCTCGAGATGCCTCAAACCCTTGATGCACATACCATGACCCGTTAGGAATATCGCTCAATCCGACTTTGGCAAGACACAAACACCCGGCTATGTGAATGGTGCCGAGTTACTCATCATCATGATTGACTTCCCAAAACCTATTTGTTTCTTTCTAACTTTCAGCCAACATCTCAACTTTTCTTTCACTTGCTTTTCACTTTTGCTTGCTTCCAAATTCCCGGATAGGTGAAGGGAGGCAAATATGTATATGAGGGGCTAAAGCATGATCAAGAAGAAGAAGAGAAGAGAATGAATTGCCTTGGTCTTTTCAGGAAGAAAGTGAGAGAACTTATCATGTGGTGTCAACCTTCAAATTCAACATAATTTGGATAAAAAACAAAGTATTAAACATGCCATAAATTTCAAACAAAGCATTTAGCAACTTAAACACATCATAAAACCTTTCAAACATATAAGGATTTCAAAACTAGTCAGCAAACAGAATCATCATTGAGGTCTTATCCAGATAAGAAGCACAAAAAATCGTTTCGAAAACTTTCTCAGTTAAACCACCTCGGTCGAGATGTTATAAGTCAACCGAGGTACTGCACCTCGATTGGTCAGAATCACATCGGTCGAGGTCAATAAATTTTTTTTTTCAAACCAGTTTTTGACGTTTTTCTCAATCAAATAACCTCTATGCATGCATGTAATCTCAGATAAACACATAGAGCATAAAGAAAATCATAAATATCCATCGAGTCATACAAACATACATATAGGTCAAATAATACATCCACATACCCCATACTTGGGACACATTGTCCCAATGGGTTAAATAAGTCTAAGAAAACAGAGTACTCACCGGATAAAGCTGAGCTGCATAATAAATAAATAAAGAAAATCCTGCAAGCTCTCAAGCATCTAATCCCGATCCGGTGGTGGTGGTGGTGGCACGTACGGGTACTGAGATGGGTCGATTGGGTAGCCCATGATATGCTGAAACTGAATCTCAGCCATCATGTGCTGGTAATGCTACCTCTCCTGTATCTCTCTAATGTTCAAGGATAGGGCGGCGTAGGAATCTATCACCTGGTCCGTCAGATCATCGATCCGGCGGTGAGCGATTGGATCCCTCTGCCTGTGTAGCCTACGCCTGGCTGGACGTGCTAGTGCTGCAGCTGGCTCCTCCTCTGTCTCATCGTCATCCAGATCGACGACCGGCACACTAGTCCCAACTATATCCGTACCTGTATCCATGGCAACACCGCCATCCTCATCCTCATCCTCCTGCTCCTCAGCCTCCTCATCCTCGTCTTGTCTCTGAGCTACTGC
This sequence comes from Fagopyrum esculentum, assembly GCA_033239045.1. Classification (NCBI taxonomy): domain Eukaryota; kingdom Viridiplantae; phylum Streptophyta; class Magnoliopsida; order Caryophyllales; family Polygonaceae; genus Fagopyrum; species Fagopyrum esculentum. The sequence continues at coordinate 84,069,708 of BSUD01000005.1, read as the reverse complement.
ATCTCTGGCATCCTCCATAAGTGGAATCCATGCGGTCTGCCAGTAATGCGGGTCATAAACAGAGAACTGAGCTGACCACCTAATACCCTGGGGTGTAGTCTGCTCCCAGGGCATCGTCACATATGGCGTAGTAAGTCCACGAGGAACCAATATCCTTCTAGTGATCATCTCCTGCAGCCCGAGCGGCTTGGCAGCCGCCACCATAGTACACGCACTCAGATCCATGTCCATGTAACTCGCAATGTGAGTCACTATCCCTCCGCAGCAAATATCCCCCTTGCCTTCGCCTTTATCCTGTGGAGATCCTCAGCCAGCATCACTCTAAAATCCAAAACTCCGCCGGTCACCATACAGTAAAGACTTAACAGCTCACCTTGTCTAATCTTCTGGGACGTCTCAGTACGCGCCAGAAGAGTCTTGCTAAAGATCCTGTGAGCAAGTCTAAAAGCTAGGTGGAAGATAATCCGCTCCCTGGAGTCTCCAGGTCTCCACCTATCAACGTGCTCAACTACGTGAGCTATTTGGCCCCAAAACTCTCAAGCTACAGCTCGAGAAGGAAAATCAGCAATAGTGGGGCCCGGGAAGCCAAAGATATCCCTCCAATGGTCCATAGGAACTAGATAGTTCCGGTTCATCAACCGGTACTTGATGGCGCTCTGTAGGCAGATAAGTGACGGAGCTAACAAACTCCAAGGTAGGCTCAAGATAGGTTGGAGCTCTAATATCAGTAAACTGCTCCAGCCCCACCGCAGATATCATCCGCCTCAGATCATCATCCACATGGAGGCAGTCAAATGCGGAAATCTCCAAAAATCGTGGTGCAACCACTGGACGTGCCGCTTTGCGGTCATAGTCTACCTGGTAACGCTCATGGATCACCAGTATAGAGCGGCGTGAAGAAGAGGAAGGGGAAGGAGAGGATCTGTCTCTCAAAACCAACTGCCTGTCAGAACTCATCTCTTTCTATCACTGTCAGACCACCTCGGTCACTTTGACAAATCTCAAGAACACCTCGGCCGAGGCGCAGGCCGACTGGACCGAGGCGAAGTGATGTGCGATCGTTTCTCTCAAAAATCCAGTTCTTTTCCCCAATATCACTACCAATTGTTCCTATGGGGTACTTAATCCTTTTCCAGCACAATGCAGAGGCAACCAAAGCCCAAATCGAATGAAATCAGTGGAAGAAGAGGGAGTTAGGGTTTTTTCGAATTTACCCCAGATTTGGTCGATTCAGTGCGTTTTTAGTACAGATCGTTGCTTGCAAATCGATCCTCTACCCCTTCCTTGCAGTTTGGAATCGAGAATCGTCGAAAACAATCGAAAAACGAAGAAGTGAGACGAGATGTACGCCGCGGTCGAGAAGGTGAGAGAGGGAAGAGAGAGAAATCAATCTCCCTTTTATACCCTTTTCTAGAACTCCTGTCACCTCAGTCGAGATGGTCTTGACTGGACCGAGGTGGATCTTCAGTAACCCTAATCGCCTCGGTAGCTCAAGAATCATCTCGGTCGAGGTACTGTGACAGCAACCGAGATGTGTCTCAGTCAAACTCCGTCTTCTCAAATTCTTGAACTTCTGTCCTTCCAGTGTTGCTCCTGGGTTGTATTCCTTCCTTAGATGTAACCTGTTGTCTGTCTAGAACGCCAAAAACAAAGCAAAGCAAAGCAAAAGCAAACTATCTAAGCTAGACTAGAAAAAGGGAAAAGAAAGCAATACCTTGGGTTGCCTCCCAAGAAGCGCTTGATTTAAGGTCGCTAGTTGGACCGTACGGCATCCCTAAACAAGGTATAGTGGTGCAACCTCCTCAACCGGGACTTCCGGTTTGTATTTCTTGATTCTATGACCATTGACCTTGAAGCTTCCACTTGTTTCTCCCCAAATCTCAACTTCACCATAAGGGAAAACATGTTTCACAACATAAGGTCCTATCCATCTAGATTTCAACTTACCTGGAAAGAGGCGGAGGCGGGATTTGAAGAGTAGAACTAAGTCTCCTTCTATCAGCTCCTTAGGAATGATACGCTTGTCATGCCATTTCTTCATCCTTTCTTTATAGATCTTGACATTCTCAACAAAAGAGTATGTTTTTTAGCATTGCATAATCCATGACATCTTGTATCTTAGATTTGGACCTTGCTTGGGGACAAGCAAGAGGCGCGTATGGGGTATTTTGATGACATGAATTATATGCTATCATATTCATGCATATTGCGAGTATTTTCCTTCAATTTTGCATACATTTAGCAAGAATCAATTACCTTTAAGCTTATATTCACATACATTGCATTTATAGCGGTCTAAACAAATTCTTGTTGTAATTGCAAATAATTCGGTGGAGCTTGGAGTGGAAATGGATCAATAATGGACTAAGAAGCATAGTGGATCATTAAGGAGCCTAAAAGATAGAGATAAGATACCCTAAAGAAAGATAGAAGATGGAACTAAAAGATATCACGCCTCATAAACGAGCAATCGGTCTATGAAGATAAAAATCGGCCGATTTTTCCTATGTCACCCGAGAGTTTACATAAAATTGTCTGAAGATAAAGTTTCAAAACCCTAGCTTCCTTCTATAAATAAAGGACGTCTAGCAACACCTTATACTCAAGAAGGAGAGGAGGAGCATCATCAACAACAACCACATTGGAGATTCAAGAAATATTGTGAAGTTCTTTGAGAAATACTTAGTTTTTAGATTCTTTTGCTTTTGGAACACAAGATCGGATCTTTTATTACTGCTTTCATTCAGTTTTAGATATTGAAGACCCCTTGCTAAGTATTTCTTGCTTTTGTTTTAGTTTCATCGGTTTATTGATTTCTTATTGCATTCTTGATTTGATAATTTGTGTTATTGGCTAAAACCCTTGCGATTCTGGGCTGATTGGTTGAAGGTTGTGGTTTATATGATGAAAGATTGAGCCTTCACGTTTAGATTGGACTCTAAGAGTTGGTCTACCTTAATAGAACTAAAAAGCGGTCTCGTCTTAAGAAAAATCGACCGATTTTTCTTCAAGAATTGCCCGAGTTTTCTCCTGTTGTGTGTTTGATGTTATATCCTTAAAGCCTAGGTTAAAGATTGCCTAAATCCTAGCGTTGTTGAGCCTTTCTATCCTACATCCAAGCTTGGGAAGAGACTTACCCGGTGACTCCCTTTCTTGGTTGCCAAAGATGATGAGTTCTAGGAAATAGAGGACTTAACACCCTTTATTAGGTTTGAGTGTGCCATCCCCTTGCCTTTGTTAGTTAACCTGAGACTTACCCGGTGATGGTAGTTATATTCTCTTATGTTGAGTGGTTGACTTGAGATTATAGTCCCTTTCATTAGATTCTTGAGACTTACCGGTAATATGACCTTTAGTTTAGGATAGTGGATAATGAGACCTCCCCCGTGTTTTATCCCACCTTAGAAACACCTTTCCTTCGTGATCTCAACTCTGTCTATAGATCTTTAGAAGTCTTGAATCGAAAACCACCATTGGATACCTTGATCTCTAGAATCTACTCTTTCCCAATATTTACATACGATCTTGTCATTGTCTTTTATTTTCAATTATCCTTAATTGCAAAATTGTCTAACTAGATTACTTTACTTCTTGGTTTCACCATAGTCTTTGTGTTCGACCCTAGAATACTTGCGTTTATTTCGATCGATACGTACACTACGGGTTCGCCATTTGCTTTTATTCCTGGTATAAATTTAAAGCTATTATACTTCATATACATACACGTTTTGGAGCGAACATAATCGTTTTAAATCCCCCAACTTTTACTCCTCGATCAATCCAAACAAATAGAGAATACAACAACCACAAAGTCAACTAGAAAAATCCACCATTTTCAAACATAGAGAAATGAGGGAATACAAAAAATTGTTAAAACATTGGCAACAAAAGAATGGTAGGAAACGTGAAACTCAACATCACGGGATTGTAGTGCTAAACTACTAAGGAGATAAGTGAAAAGAGAGATTGAAACCGAAGGCCGACTTCTTCTTGAGCAACAATTAAAACATTGACCACTCATTATGGTTTTGGATTGCAAGGGTAAATTGTGAAAATAAATCCATTCAATCACCAATTGAAACCGAAGGACGATGGAGATGAGCGAAAAGAGAGATTTGGGGTGCATGTGCTTGGAAGCCAACGGTTGGTTGGCTCGAGAAAGATTGACGAGGGCTTCTTGTCTCGAGAGAGGAAGAAGACTATACAGAGATCGACATCGATGGCTGGCTCGACGGGGATGACAAAGATGTCAAGTGGAAGCAAAGAAGAGAATAAAGGAGTAGGAAAGAGAAGATAAAGAAGTAGAAGAGAGAATGAGGGAAGGGAAGTGAAAGAGAGAAGGGTAGTAACGTGAAATTCGATCCTTCATCCTTTTAAGGTAGGGGGATTGGTTGATGATTTTTCCTTTAATCTCATTTTCATCTCCTTAAAGTTTTCCACCGAACATAAAAAAGAAGACTGACGGATGAAAATTAAGGATAAAGGTCACTTTCAATCGGTAGAATTTGCATCCGAACTACCACCTTGTTTTCAACGGATATGTTCTAACGACTACATTACAATAGGTATATAACGGTTAGTTTTTCGATAGTGTAGCGACTACCATGTGGCGCACTCGGAGTCTGCCTACACCCCAATTCAATCGTTAGTGGACTCCGCATACGCTTGAACTTGGGCGCATGAGGACTTCGCATTTGTTAGATGTTTGTCCGCCCCATTAGTAAGCTTGTCGTGTTCCCTCTTTTTTTTTTTATAAATCCCTTGTCACATGACCAATCACAGACTGCACAAGGCATGACCAACATAGGGGCTGGTTGTAAAAAAAAGGGGAAATTTCGGATGGTGCTCCTGTGGTATGGGGTATTCCGGAATTTACCCAAGAGTTTTTTGTAGCCCGGATGGTACCCTTATCTTTATTAATTAAGAAAAAAATTAAACAAATAGAATTAAATGTAAAAACAGGGCATGATGTTCTCTTTGATTGGAATTACCGAAATACTAACCTACTTTTGAAATTGTGAAAGCTCTTCGACATTACGCATTGTGCGTAACACACATGAATTTATCCAACAAATCATTGCATTCATGATGAGATGTAACTCTCGCTATCCTACTACTCTCAACCCGTCAAGTCAAGAACTAACTTCCATAGTATGCCTTTGAAGAATATGTTTATCTTAAAGTGGCATAAAATGCTCGGACGAATAACAGTTCCTCCACTGCGCTCTTAAATTGGCATAAGATTCTTTAAACATCTACCTATCTCCTGGTCTTCTGAAGCTCTCTAATTACCTTTAACATTTGCTCAAAATTTTTTTTATCACATTCATGAAATTTAATTTGTAGTGCATTAGAATCTTTTCTTTGAAAAATTTAGAGAGAACACTAGGACATAAATTTGAATCTTTCGATACCAAATCCAATTCAAAGATGACACCAAGACATAAATCTGAATATGCCAATTCGAATTCAATTCTAGCAAAATCTGAAAGGAATTAGGATTCAAAGTTTCGGTACCTGAAGAAGAAGAGAGATGAGGATTTAGGTCAAGACGCCGCTAGTGAATGTTACCTTGTAAAAACCTAGTTTATGGATTACATCAATTGGGATTCTGAACCTCTGTGACTCCAATCTTTGAACTTTTGTTCGGATGGCTTATAGTAGTGATTACGTTGAATATGATGTTACACTGAAAATGTTAAAGCTTCATAATGATGGGAATTTGAGGATGTACTTAGAACTACTAGGGTTGATATCATATGGTCTATAATGCTGATTAATGTGAAGTTTTTGGTTATTTTGGAAACACAGGTATGTGTGGTTACAATGATGAAGGTCCAACTTGTGGATGTCCATCTTAGAATTTTGACCCTATTGATCCAAATGGTAGTAGGCCGGTTTACAGGGGAAGCTTGTTATCCAAAACTACTCTAATAGTCCCTCCATGCTTACAATGGATCATATCAGGTTCCTAACTTACATTCCTGAGATTAACAATGAACTTTTCTTAGAATGTATCGAATGCCTCCGTCGGGACAAAGAGAAACCTCCGCCGCCTGTGACAAAGAGAAACCGCCGCCGGTCTTCTACGGAAGCCGAGAAGACGTTGCCGCCACATACGGAAAAAGGATGTGCTTTCTTTCTCTCTCTGTTTTTTCATTTAAATGTTTAGTTTTTCTTTTTTCATTAATAAAGATAAGTGATGACATGAATTATGACACTAGTTTAGGAACTCGTTTAGATAGTTTTCACATTCTTTCATGCATGGTTTTGCACGTGTTCAAGCGTATGCGGAGTCCACTAACGATTGAATTGGGGTGTAGGCAGACTCCGAGTGCGCCACATGGTAGTCGCTACACTATCGAAAAACTAACCGTTATATACCTATTGTAATGTAGTCGTTAGAACATATCCGTTGAAAACAAGGGGCAAGTTCGGATGCAAATTCTACCGATTGAAAGTGACCTTTATCCTTAATTTTCATCCGTCAGTCTTCTTTTTTATGTTCGGTGGAAAACTTTAAGGAGATGAAAATGAGATTAAAGGAAAAATCATCAACCAATCCCCCTACCTTAAAAGGATGAAGGATCGAATTTCACGTTACTACCCTTCTCTCTTTCACTTCCCTTCCCTCATTCTCTCTTCTACTTCTTTATCTTCTCTTTCCTACTCCTTTATTCTCTTCTTTGCTTCCACTTGACATCTTTGTCATCCCCGTCGAGCCAGCCATCGATGTTGATCTCTGTATAGTCTTCTTCCTCTCTCGAGACAAGAAGCCCTCGTCAATCTCTCTCGAGCCAACCAACCGTTGGCTTCCAAGCACATGCACCCCAAATCTCTCTTTTCGCTCATCTCCATCGTCCTTCGGTTTCAATTGGTGATTGAATGGATTTATTTTCACAATTTACCCTTGCAATCCAAAACCACAATGAGTGGTCAATGTTTTAATTGTTGCTCAAGAAGAAGTCGGCATTCGGTTTCAATCTCTCTTTTCACTTATCTCCTTAGTAGTTTAGCACTACAATCCCGTGATGTTGAGTTTCACGTTTCCTACCATTCTTTTGTTGCCAATGTTTTAACAATTTTTTGTATTCCCTCATTTCTCTATGCTTGAAAATGGTGGATTTTTCTAGTTGACTTTGTGGTTGTTGTATTCTCTACTTGTTTGGATTGAGGAGTAAAAGTTGGGGGATTTAAAACGATTATGTTCGCTCCAAAACGTGTATGTATATGAAGTATAATAGCTTTAAATTTATACCAGGAATAAAAGCAAATGGCGAACCCGTAGTGTACGTATCGATCGAAATAAACGCAAGTATTCTAGGGTCGAACACAAAGACTATGGTAAAACCAAGAAGTAAAGTAATCTAGTTAGACAATTTTGCAATTAAGGATAATTGAAAATAAAAGACAATGACAAGATCGTATGTAAATATTGGGAAAGAGCAGATTCTAGAGATCAAGGTATCCAATGGTGGTTTTCGATTCAAGACTTCTAAAGATCTATAGACAGAGTTGAGATCACGAAGGAAAGGTGTTTCTAAGGTGGGATAAATCACGGGGGAGGTCTCATTATCCACTATCCTAAACTAAAGGTCATATTACCGGTAAGTCTCAAGGATCTAATGAAAGGGACTATAATCTCAAGTCAACCATTCAACATAAGAGAATATAACTACCATCACCGGGTAAGTCTCAGGTTAACTAACAAAGGCAAGGGGATGGCACACTCAAACCTAATAAAGGGTGTTAAGTCCTCTATTTCCTAGAACTCATCATCTTTGGCAACCAAGAAAGGGAGTCACCGGGTAAGTCTCTTCCCAAGCTTGGATGTAGGATAGAAAGGCTCAACAACGCTAGGATTTAGGCAATCTTTAACCTAGGCTTTAAGGATATAACATCAAACGCACAACAGGAGAAAACTCGGGCAATTCTTGAAGAAAAATCGGTCGATTTTTCTTAAGACGAGACCGCTTTTTAGTTCTATTAAGGTAGACCAACTCTTAGAGTCCAATCTAAACGTGAAGGCTCAATCTTTCATCATATAAACCACAACCTTCAACCAATCAGCCCAGAATTGCAAGGGTTTTAGCCAATAACACACATTATCAAATCAAGAATGCAATAAGAAATCAATAAACCGATGAAACTAAAACAAAAGCAAGAAATACTTAACAAGGGGTCTTCAATATCTAAAACTGAATGAAAGCAGTAATAAAAGATCCGATCTTGTGTTCCAAAAGCAAAAGAATCTAAAAACTAAGTATTTCTCAAAGAACTTCACAATATTTCTTGAATCTCCAATGTGGTTGTTGTTGATGATGCTCCTCCTCTCCTTCTTGAGTATAAGGTGTTGCTAGACGTCCTTTATTTATAGAAGGAAGCTAGGGTTTTGAAACTTTATCTTCAGACAATTTTATGTAAACTCTCGGGTGACATAGGAAAAATCGGCCGATTTTTATCTTCATAGACCGATTGCTCTTTTCTGAGGCGTGATATCTTTTAGTTCCATCTTCTATCTTTCTTTAGGGTATCTTATCTCTATCTTTTAGGCTCCTTAATGATCCACTATGCTTCTTAGTCCATTATTGATCCATTTCCACTCCAAGCTCCACCAAATTATCTGCAATTACAACAAGAATTTGTTTAGACCGCTATAAATGCAATGTATGTGAATATAAGCTTAAAGGTAATTGATTCTTGCTAAATGTATGCAAAATTGAAGGAAAATACTCGCAATATGCATGAATATAATAGCATATAATTCATGTCATCAAAATACCCCATACGCGCCTCTTGCTTGTCCCCAAGCAAGGTCCAAATCTAAGATACAAGATGTCATGGATCAGCTACAAAGCCAAGGTCATAAGCTCTCAAACTCACACAATCTCAACAAAAGATCAAGAAGAGATCCAAAGGAGAAGAAGGAGAAGATGAACGTGAGGAAGGAGATGGAGCTGCAAATGAAGAACCCTCATCAGGAAGGAGAGAGAAGAAGCTTATAAAGAAAGGAAAGGGGTAAAGCACGGGTCAAGAGTCAACAAAGACGGTTGCAACACACCCTAAACCGTTGGGGCGGCTCAGGGAGGAGCAGGGGCGGCCTCTAGGTCTTGTACGGGCGGTCCAGGCACAATCTGGGTCCTCAGTACTCGTCTCAGCAACTCAGCAACTAGGCTCTTACATCTCACCCCCCCTAAATACAAGTTTCGTCCTGAATCTTGCGAAATCCCAAATCTTCTCGGACCCATAAGCCGAGGTATAACTCTCTCTATCGGAGGTATCACTTCTCCGTTCAAAAGATCACAACCTATGACAATCGATAACCTCAAACAGCAACATGGAGGAATCATCAACTCAAGAAAATAGGGTCATAGCGCTACCCAAAGGCATAGAGGAATCACATCTCTTGCCATACTCAAATCACAAGGCAAAGAGGAAGCACATCTCTAGCAAAATCATACTCATATACCACGCATGGAGGAATAACATCTCCAATGAAACTATGTCCATCAAGGTAGCATGGAGGAAAGAACCATCTCCAACTGAATCCTAATCGCACTCAGATAGCGTGGAGGAAAGAACCATCTCCAGCTATAATCATACATCACGCTAGCACATCAAGATCTAATAAGATCATAAATCACATAATAGCTAGCATGGAATAACATATCAAAGCACGTAAACACATAAGCACATAATCACATACTCACCAAGATAGCACTAAGATCTACTCGTTTGGACTATCGATAAATCAGACATTAGCAAGATACAAAAACTCAATTATGTGAATGGTACCGAGTTACTCATCATCACGATCAACATCCCGAAACCTATTTTTCTACATAACACACCTCAACTTCAACTTTTTTCAACACTTTTAACACTTCACCCCACACTTTGCTTTTTCACACATCAGCACACTAGCATGGTTCCTATTTCCCGGATGGGTCAAGTGAAGCAATTATACAACTTTTTAAGAGGTGATAAAGCAAACATGATCAAGATGAAGAAGGAAAAAGAATCGAATTGCCTTAATCATTCTAAAATGATGTGTAACAACTTATCATGCGGTTTCAACCATCAACACTCAATCATAATCTAGACAAAAGTAAAATACCATACATGCATGAGTTCTAACAAAGTATTCAAATCCCACATATGTCATAAATCGTGTAAAACATGCAAAGATCGTCATAGACAATCTACAAACAATATTATCATAGAGTTCATTTCAATCAAAAGTACAAAAAAATTTCAAAAATTCAATTTTTTGGATTTTTGAAATAGATATTGCAAATACCTCCAACCCATACTTAAAACCCACATTGTCCCTAATGTGAAGAAATAAATAGAAAAGTGAAAAAGATATATACAACGTAAAACGGTGAATCATGCAAGGCAATCATTCCTCAGGAGGTGGTGGCGGAAATCTGTAGAAGTTCAGATCAAAACTGGAGCCGAATGACTGGTGGTAGAGGTCATCCAACATCCTACCTTGGACGGAATGCCGCGACTCAAATATGTCAATGTGCTCATCCATGCGCCTCATGTCCCTCTAGATTCCTGAAATCGATCTCTCCATCCTCTTCATCCTGCGATTCAATCTGCCCATCATGGCTGGGAGCTCATCTGCATCGTATTTGTGTCGGATCCGTGTTGAGGTGCATGGGAAACCGAATATCTAGATCCTTTCATGGGCACCTCCTGCTGCCTAGGGTCCTTGTCAGCTCCACCGGTGATGGGGTCATTCTCCTCCTTAGCCTCATCATCATCATCGCCATCATTACCGGGACCAGCAACATCAGTCCCAATGTCCATGGCCATAGCCCCATCATCACTCTCATCCTCCTCAACATTTAGCACATCAGCCTCCTCCTCATCAGACTCGGGCATCTCATCAAAAACAAACTTCTAGTTATTTTGATCTCTAATGTTGAACTCGCTATTCCAAGAGACCCTCTCGGGTTCTTATCTTCCTAAGGCATAGATATAAAGGGGGCACCTCGTCCTCGTGGTATAAGGATACGATGGGAGATGAACTGTTGCAGTCCTAAGGGGCATGTTGAGGATACTATGTAACACCCCGAATCCACGGGACTCGGAGTGTCACATTAGGCTAGGATCTCACAATGGATCCTGACCCTAGCCTGACAACAAGTTCACTGGCCCTTACAACATGGCACTGACAAATATAAAACAAATACATAAAATTGTATAAATTGTACAACCAAAAGGTGAACTACATCATAGCCGAGTATAAAACAATATCCTCACACATCAGGTATACAAAAGATCAATCTCACGTAGGAGGGAAACCTAAACAACCCCAAAAGCCACAACCATCCTATGTACGAGAGGTCCTCGGCCTACCATCCTCCTAGATCACTCAACAACACGCCTATCCTGTAGGGCATCTACAACATGATATAAAACCATTAGCTAACCATACAAATATAAGGTAATGCATAAGCACAAGCACCAGTCATGAAAGATAAACACATCAGCATGCTAATACACATTTACCCATTTATCATCTTTATATAATAGCCATTCACTCAAATCGTGTGTATATAGATAGACGAAACTATGTGACACGAGGACCGATACATCCTCGCCTCTGGGCCTGCTAGCAATCTGAAAGTAGTGATGGTCACACAACCCGTGTACCCTAAGGGAGTGGATTGCGCCCTTCCTATATACCAGAAGACCTAACGCTAGAGAACTTCCCAGACTCATCGATGGGAAGAAAGGGAAAGGTTATGACAACCACGCATACGGGGCAATCAATAAAACATAGGTCGGTAATAAACGACATCTCATGCTATCATAGCAAACATATAACGCACACACCACTCATGCAAACACCCAATATAAGGATGGTAGCTAAGTAAGTCCTACGGACTTACCTCAACCTCGTATAACACTCAACCACGATCAACCTTCAATCCTGAGAGGTACACTGCCCAATAACAAGGCATAGAGATATGTAAATCTCATATCAATCAAAGGGGTCAAACATAGAGTCAAAGGGATCCAAAGGATCATCCTCAATCTAACCTCACCACCTATATGTCCTCAAAAGTCGTATAAGGCATAACATGATCATAACATCATCTAAACACTCTCCTCTACAGCTAGCATGGCACTACACTCTCATACTAGGAAAGGAAGAGGCAAAGTCAACCATAGGCCAACCTAGAAGCAAGACACACCTTCAGAACGAATTACAAACTCAAGCTGATGCAGGTGGCCGCAGGGGCGGCTAGGAGGTGGCGCAGAGGCGGACACAGCTGGCGTTGGAGCGGCTGCAGGGTGGCGCAGGGGCAGCTGGTGTGCAGACGGTGCACTTCCGGCTGTCTTTTGCTTCTTCACTTAGTCTTCTTCACTCCTTCTTCATCCAACAACCATATGCATACATATATACATCAATTGAAGCCAATCAAGGCTGTCATAAGATCATACTTGTGGAACCTAAGCTACAATGGAAGGAAAGAAGGAAAGAAGAAAGAAAGAGGGAAGATAGGAAGAGATGGGAGATAACTCACCAAGTTGAACCCAAACAAGAGTAGAACACCATCAACACCTCAATGCTGGCTCAAACACAAGCACAACAGTAACAACCAATATCAATCAACAACAAAGCCAAGGTCATAAGCTCTCAAACTCACACAAACTCAACAAAAGATCAAGAAGAGATCCAAAGGAGAAGAAGGAGAAGATGAACGTGAGGAAGGAGATGGAGCTGCAAATGAAGAACCCTCATCAGGAAGGAGAGAGAAGAAGCTTATAAAGAAAGGAAAGGGGTAAAGCACGGGTCAAGAGTCAACAAAGACGGTTGCAACACACCCTAAACCGTTGGGGCGGCTCAGGGAGGAGCAGGTGCGGCCTAGGCAAACCGCAGGGGCGGCCTCTAGGTCTTGTACGGGCGGTCCAGGCACAATCTGGGTCCTTAGTACTCGTCTCAGCAACTCAGCAACTAGGCTCTTACATCTCACCCCCCTAAATACAAGTTTCGTCCCGAATCTTGCAAAATCCCAAATCTTCTCGGACCCATAAGCCGAGGTATAACTCTCTCTATCGGAGGTATCACTTCTCCGTTCAAAAGATCACAACCTATGACAATCGATAACCTCAAACAGTAACATGGAGGAATCATCAACTCAAGAAAATAGGGTCATAGCGCTACCCAAAGGCATAGAGGAATCACATCTCTTGCCATACTCAAATCACAAGGCAAAGAGGAAGCACATCTCTAGCAAAATCATACTCATATACCACGCATGGAGGAATAACATCTCCAATGAAACTATGTCCATCAAGGTAGCATGGAGGAAAGAACCATCTCCAACTGAATCCTAATCGCACTCAGATAGCGTGGAGGAAAGAACCATCTCCAGCTATAATCATACATCACGCTAGCACATCAAGATATAATAAGATCATAAATCACATAATAGCCAGCATGGTATAACATATCAAAGCACGTAAACATATAAGCACATAATCACATACTCACCAAGATAGCACTAAGATCTACTCATCGACCCTAGGTGCATCTATCTCAGCATAAAACTCTGGAGAGTTTCTGTGGATACTATCATCAGTCTCCCATGTAGCCTCATCAGGTCCTCATCTTAACCACTGTATCCTTAACGTAGGAATGTCCTTCGAACACATGCGTCTCACACCTCGCTCTAGGACTGCAATAGGATGCTCAGCAAATGTGTGGTCCGACTCAACCACCAAATAATCATAACTCATAATGTGCTTCGGATCTGGTATATACTCCCTTAGCTGAGACACATGGAACACAGGGAGAACACCCTCTAACCTCGGAGGCAATACTAATTTGTAGGCTGCCCTCACAACTCTATCCAGTATCTCGAAAGGACCAACATATCGGGGGCTCATCTTCCCCTTTATGCCAAAATGTCTGACACCTCGCGTCGGAGATATTCTCAACCGGACATGAGCTCCTACTCTGAACCCTAGAGGTCGACGCCTCCTGTTTGCCTACGACTTCTAGCGACTCTGTGCAGCCAGCATCTTGTCTGTAATCAGCGCTAATCGAGCCATATCGTCCTGAATCTACTTTGATGCTATCCCACTGATACTTTTAGGCTAATCCCAGCACAAAGGTGTACGACACCTATGTTCGTACAGTGCCTCATAAGGAGCCATCCCAATAGATGCATGCCAGTTGTTGTTGTATGAGAACTCAACTAGTGAGAGGTAATCAGACCATCCTTGTCCCCAATCCAACACACAAGCTCACAACATATCCTCAAGGGTCTGGATGGTGCTCTTTGACTGACCATTTGTCTGGGGGTGAAACACAGTCGTGAAGTGTAGACTCATCCCCAAAGCAGTCTGAATTTGCTGCCAAAACCTCGAGGTAAACCGTCCATCTCGATCAGAGACGATCGTCTTCGGTACACCATGGAGTCTCACTATTTGTCTAGTGTACTCCTCAGCTACTCTGCTCACTGGCCACGTCTCCCTGATAGGAATGAAACGTGCCGTCTTTGTCAATCTATCAACAACAACATAAATAGCATCCAAACCCCTACTAGGCCTCAATCCGGTCACGAAATCCATGGAGACGTCCTCCCACTTCCACTGAGGTACTGGTAGTGGATGGAGCTCACCTCCAGGTCTGCAATGCTCGATCTTGACCTGCTAACAAGTCGTACACTTTGCCACAAATCTGGCTACATTGGGCTTCAACCCTCCCCACCAATATAAGTGTCTCACATTATGGTACATCTTACTCGTACCCGGATGTACTGAGTAAGGTGCATAGTGAGCCTCCTATAAGATCCTTTGTCTCAACTCTGCATCAACAGGGACACAATCGCGGTCATGGCGCCTCATCACTCCATCTGCTTCAATGGAGAACTGTGGTGCCTCTCCACGAGACATCCTCCCTCTGATCTTTGTCAAGGTCGGGCAGGTCCCCTGCTTTTGCTGGATCTCATCCAATGGACCAGGTAGAACCTATAAATCATACAACTGGGAATCCTCATCAGGAAACTGGACGTCCAGCTCTAGCAAAGCTAGATCCCTCTAAAGCTAAGGTTGAACTGTCAGTCTCGCAATCGCCTTCTCTCGAGGTGTCTTCATGCTCAAGGCGTAAGCTATAACATTCGCCTTCCCTGGATGATACAGAATCTCAAGGTCAAAGTCCTTGATCAACTCAAGCAATCGACGCTGGCGGTTATTCAACTCCCGCTGCGTAAAAATATACTTCAAACTCTTATTGTCTGTGAAGATCTGACATGTAGCACCATACATGTAATGTCTCCTGATCTTCAAAGCATGAACTACCGCTGTCAACTCCAGATCGTCAGTCGGGTAGTTCTCCTCATACGCCTTTAGTTGTCGAGATGCATATGCAATCACTCTGCCCCTCTACATCAATACGTATCCCAAGCCTAGCTTGGATGTATCACTTAGACCACAAAATCCTCAGAACCCTATGGTTGTGCCAAGACAGGAGCAGAAGTCAAACGTCTCTTCATCTCCTCAAAAATGAATAAGATGCTAACCACAAGACTTAAGCTTAAAACAAGGATGCGAACCCGCAGTGTACGGGTCAATCGTAGTAAAAGCAAGAAAATTCCAGGGGTCGATCACAGGGACTTAGTGAAACAAAGTCCAGTACGGTATGCTAGTGTTGATGCTAACCACAAGAGCAAGTAATACAATCAAAGATGAATAAGATGTCAAATAAAGCAAACATGCAATTCTAGGGATTAAAGCATCTAGTTGTGGTTCCAACTCAAGATCTATAGATAAGCGGACAAAGCTGAGATTTTTGCATGGGGAAGGTGTTTCTAAAGTGGAGTAGATCACCGGGTAAGTCTCACTACACACTAATCCCAAACCGTAACTCCTATTACCGGGTAAGTCTCAAGGAATTAAGATAAAGAACTATTGCTTCAAACTAACACACCATCTAAGGGAATAGAATCAACCTTTACCGGGTAAGTCTCAGGCTAACTCACAAAGATGGGATGGAAGCACACTCAAACCCCAATAAAGGACAAGCCTTTATTACCTACACTTATGATCGTTAGTATACAAACTAAGGAATTACCGGGTAAGTCTCATCCTA